>ML660787.1:5161511-5532149 GCA_007570785.1 Antilocapra americana | reverse complement strand
TCCATCACCAACTACCGGAGTCCACCCAAACCCATGGCCATCGAGTCAGTGATGCCATCCAGCCATCTCATCCTCTGTCATCCCCTTCTCCTCCTGCCCTCAATCTTTCCCAGCATCAGGGTCTTTTCCAACGAGTCAGCTCTTCCCATCAGATGGCCCAAGTATTGGAGTTTCAGCTTCAGCATCAGTCCTTCCAATGAACACCCAGGACTGATCTCCTTTAGGATGGACTGATTGGATCTCCTTGCAGTCCAAGGGACTCTCAAGAGTCTTCTCCAGCACCACAGTTCAAAAGCATCAATTCTTCAGTGCTCAGCTTTCTTTATGGTCCAACTCTCACATCCATACGTGACCACTGGAAAAATCATAGCCTTGACTAGACAGACCTTTGTTGGTAAAGTAATGTCTCTGCTTTTTAATACGCTGTCTAGGTTGGTCATAACTTTCCTTTCAAGAAGTAAGCGTCTTTTAATTTCATTGCTGTAGTCACCATCTGCAGTGATTTTGGAGCCCAGAAAAATTAAATCAGCCACTGTTTCCACTGTTTCCCAGTCTATCTGCCATGAAGTGATGGGACCGGATGCCATGATCTTAGTTTTCTGAATGTTGAGTTTTAAGCCAACTTTTTCACTCTCCTCTTTCACTTTCATCAGGAGGCTCTTTAGTTCTTCTTCCCTTTCTGACATAACGGTGGTGTCATCTGCATGTCTGAGGTTATTGATATTTCTTCCGGCAATCTTGATTCCAGCTTGTGCTTCCTCCAGCCCAGCGTCTCTCATGATATTCTCTGCACATAAGTTAAATAAGCAGGGTAACAATACACAGCCTTGACGTACTCCTTTTCCTATTCGGAACCAGTCTGTTGTTCCATATCCAGTTCTAACTGTTGCTTCCTGACTTGCATACAGGTTTCTCAAGAGGCAGGTCAGGTGGTCTGATATTCTCATCTCTTTAAGAATTGTCCACAGTTTGTTGTGATCCACACAGTCAGTGGCTTTGGCATAGTCGGTAAAGCAGAAGTAGATTTTTTTCTGGAACTCTCTTGCTTTTTCGATGATCCAACAGATGTTGGCCATTTGATCTCTGGTTCCTCTGCCTTTTCTAAAATCAGCTTGAATATCTGGAAGTTCACAGTTCATGTACAGTTGAAGCCTGTCTTGGAGAATATTGAGTATTACTTTGCTAGCCTGTGAGATGTGTAATTGTGCAATAGTTTGAACATTCTTTGGCGTTGCCTTTCTTTGGGATTAGAATGAAAACTGACCTTTTCCAGTCCTGTGGCCACTGCTGAGTTTTCCAAAGTTGTTGGCATATTGAGTGCAGCGCTTTCACAGCATCATCTTTTAGGATTTGAAATAGCTCAACTGGAATTCCATCACCTCCACTAGCTTTGTTCATAGTGATGCTTCCTAAAGCCCACTTGACTTCATGTTCCAGGATGTCTGGCTCTAGGTGAGTGATCTCACCATCGTGATTATCTGAGTTGTGAAGATCTTTTTTGTATAGTTCTTCTGTGTACTCTTGCCACCTCTTCTTAATATCTTCTGCTTCTGTTAGGTTCATACTATTTCTGTTTATTGTGGCCATCTTTGCATGAAATGTTCCCTTGGTATCTCTAATTTTCTTGAAGAGGTATCTAGTCTTTCCCATTCTATTGTTATCCTCTATTTCTTTGCATTGATCACTGAGGAAGGCTTTATCTCTCCTTGCTATTCTTTGAACACTGCATTCAAATGGGTATATCTTTCCTTTTCTCCTTTGCCTTTAGCTTCTCTTCTTTTCTCAGCTATTTGTAAGGCCTCATCAGACAACTATTTTGCCTTTTTGCATCTTTTTCTTGAGGATGGTCTTGATCCCTGCCTCCTGTACAATGTCATGAACCTCCATCCATAGTTCTTCAGGCACTCTGTCTATCAGATCTAATCCCTTGAATCTATTTGTTACTTCCACTGTATAATTGTAAGGAATTTGATTTAGGTCATACCTGAATGGTCTAGTGGTTTTCCCTGCTTTCTTCAATTTAATGTAAGGAGTTTAAATATAATCATTTCATGAAATGTGAATGAGGGGATAAGTTTTGTTCTTAGATTGATCTTAATATGAGATTTTAAAAACATGTTTAGCTAAAAATTGATAGACATATGACCATTTCACCTGCCTCTTTTAAAGTTTGTGATTTCAAGATGAGCAAAACGTTTTGGGGGAGTAATGGTGGCAGTGAATACACGTGGGAGCCACCCGTATGTGAGGCGCTTCACACGTGTGGTATTCTCTGTTGAGTTTTCAGCTTCCTTCTGTAAACTGCAGGTTTTAAGATCACATTTTTGAGATGTAAGCAGTCATAGTATTACCTTGAAAGAACACTAAAGGAAACTTGTCTTCTTAAAAAATACATGCTATGACTTTGATTTGGGTAGATTATTCCTTATTATGAATATAGAGATTGAGTATTGACTCAAGCTTTACTACTGAGTAATCTACTGAGAATTTTAAAACCTTTTTATGCTTGTCTTTCCCCATTTTTAAGAAAAAAAAAATGCATTGATGACCTTTGATTAACAGGAGTTCTTATATCTCACAATAAAATTGTAAAGGAGATTCTTTCTAAATTTGATGTGGTGATTTAATTATTGCATATAAATGATAAAACAATGGTTCCATTCCGACTAAAGAAAGTTATTCCTGGAAGAATGAAAAGGAGTTTTAAATAGCATATAAATCTTTTAGAAATAGGAAGGTTTGGGAGTAGCAGACACTGTTTGAGACTGTGTTTGAATGTGTATGTTCAGTCGCTCAGACTCTTTGTGACCCCATGGACTGTAGCCCACCAGGCTCCTCTCTCCATGGAATTTTCCAGGCAGGAATACTGGAGTGGATTGCCATTTCCTCCTCTAGTGTTTGAATGAGTTATCGAGTATTTCTGTTGAAGGGTTATTCTTTGCTTTCAGTGTTTGATTTGTTGTCACCAACTTCATCTTATATTATGTGATTTTCTTCACCTCATTTTACTTTTTTGTGCAGGGTCAGAGTATTATTCCAATGCTTACTGGAGAAGTCATTCCTGTAATGGAACTGCTTTCATCTATGAAATCACACAGTGTTCCTGAAGAAATAGATGTAAGTTCTCAGTTGCCATTTTAATCAGAGCAATGGTACCATTTATTAATTCCCCTGAGTTATATTACTATTGTGTATATATTATTATTATTAAGTATATTAGTAATATAATACACATTTTTGTCATACATATCATTCATATGAATTATGAGCCGCTTTAACAAACACATTTAAAATCCTGAATTTAATGGTCAAGCAGAGACCTTTTGGTTAGTAACAGCAGTTATGATAAGTTTACTTAGTTAAATTCTCCACTTTCGTGTTTCCTAGAAGTATGAGAATTTCAGACTGCAGAGAGTCAATCAGTATTTAACAGTACTTTTTGTAACAAAGCAGTGTACAGATCACTAGCTGCTAATTGAAGCTCCCTTATCTTCACTAGTGTGATTTCCTTAATCACTCATTTGTTGAGGACATTAGGAATTACACACTGTAGATGTGAAGAGAAATCTTTAGGCAACTAATTTAGCCACTTCCTGACTTTGTAATTAAGATTTGTTTCCTGATTGTGACAGCTCAGAAGAGGAAGTAGTTCTTGTAAAAATGGTTGCTTAACCTGTCTCACCAGCTTTCACATCATTTGTTCTGCGAGTTTATACTGGTGACACAGATTGTTTTATGAGGATCTGTGATGCTCAGAAATGAGGGCACTGTGTCGTATTGAGCCTAGACTTCAGAAGACTTACGTATTAAAATTGGTATTTCAGCGTTTTGTTAACAGCCGGAATGTTCTTTTTTTCCCTTTTGGTGCATTTTAGATAGCTGATACAGTTCTCAATGATGATGATATTGGTGACAGTTGCCATGAAGGCTTTCTTCTCAAGTAAGAATTTTGTTTCTTTTCATAAAAGCTGGATGAAGCAGATGCAGATCTTATGCTCACCTGTGACAAGATTGGGAAGGAAGACAATAATAAGAATGCCTAACTAGATTATTCTAGGGTCAGCATTGCATGATTGAATTATTGCTTAGCTTTGTGTTGTGTCTTTACTTATTACATACCTATGATATATTTGATGTGACTCCTTAATATTTAAAGAAGCTGAGTTTCCCACACTGTCTAAATAAGAATTCTTGAACCCTTGTCTGGTTCTGGTTTCTTGTTTTTCTTCTCATTAAAGCTGAAACTAAGAACGCTTTCTAATTAAGTTGTGTTATAGATGGACTTGCTTAGGCCTAGAAAAGTTCATATTTGTACTGATCCTTTCCTTGTTACAGTAGATTTTAGAGTGTGAGCTCTAAAATTAGGTGTCCTGGCTTACTGCTGTGTAATCTTGAGCAAGCTACATGAGCTCTCCATGCCTGCATTTCTTCATCTATAAAATGGGATAATATTACCTACTTCATAGGAGTGTTGTAAGATTGAGTGAGATGAATCATATGAGGCATTTAAAACAGTGCATGGCACATATGGGCACATAATAATAGCAAATAGCTATCATTTTCTATTTATTTATTCTAAGAAAAATGATAATAACAATGATAATGGCCAGTGTTTATTGAGTGCCTGCATATTAGTCCCCTAAGTGCTCTGCCTGCATTTATAATCTCATCTTCTACTTGTATAATCTCATTTTCTACTTGAGTATTTCTTTACAATTACAGACTATCATGAAATTTTGTTTTAAAAAATGAGGAAAGAAAGGAAAAAGTACTTGCTTTTATGTCTACAGTCTTCTCCTTTAGGTTCATGATGAGGTCTTAAAGGCATGTGTTTAAGCTCAAAGCCTTACTTGGCTTGAATCAGCTCTTTAGTCCTGATTCTGCTCAGTGTCAGCCATTCATGATGTTTTTAGCCCCATTTGACTTTAAACAAACCGCTGTAACCTCTTTATACCTCAGTTTCTTCCACTAAAAAGCAGTGATATTTTACTAACTGCATTGTTTTAAGGTTCACATAGAATCTGTGAAAGGCATGTGGTGGAAAACGCTGAGTACTATAGAAATAAAAGATGGCATTATGATCCAAATTTCGGTGTTCATCATTTAAAGCTATTCAGAGTTTTTTGAAGTTCACTTGTCTTTTTTTTTTTTTTTTTTTTAGTTTGTAAAATTATTTTACAGTCAACATTTTTTTAATTTTTTTTTTTTTCAATTCACAGTGCTATCAGCTCACACTTGCAAACTTGTGGCTGCTCTGTTGTAGTAGGTAGCAGTGCAGAGAAAGTAAATAAGGTAATTTTGCAATCTAGCAAATAATCTGATTTTTTAATACTGCTAATGGATGTATGTGGATTGTAATTTAAAGGTTAGGTTGCAGTCAAGATGATCTTATAATATTAGGAGGCAGTGTAACCTGACCAAATTACTGGGACACCCTATGGCAAAAATAAGTTTAAAGCAAACTGTCTCAAAAGGAAGTCATGTATCAATTTCATGACTTTATGATAATTTATAAATACTAGTCTCAGTATTATATAAACGGTTTTGAGAATATTTTAAAATCAGATGTTTTTAAAAATATTTGTCTTCTATTTCCTGATGTTATCTTTAATGTATATGAAGATAGCCACGTGCTCTTGGTACTAATTCCAAGGAAATGGTAGTGCATCATTCATCTTGATTTCATTACCTTTCTTTTCCCTCTAAATCGTTTCCTTTTAGGGACCTATTGCTAATAAGTGGTCATTGGAGGTGGTATGGCAACATTTGTGACCACCTCCTTTAGTGCTGTATGAGTTAAAAAAGAATTCATGAACCTTTCCAAGCATTAGGTAGTAAACTAAAGGATTTTGTACTTTTCTTCACTGATCAGTAATTAGAAAGAGATAAATGTATGTATCTTATCAATTTAAGCAAACCTAATTTTTCAGGTTTTACACAAGAAGTATGTTAGGAATGATCATTTGCTTGACAAATAATTTCATAATTTTTTTTCTGTGATAAGCTTCCCTGTAGACTTATCCAACCCTTGATTTACCAAGATTATGTTTCTGACATAACCATTTCTAACAGATTAACTTACCTGTTATTACATTATATCTAGTGGCTTATTGTTTCTGCTGCCCCAAGACGGTAGCTTTCAGTTCGTGTCCTACGAAGCTTTCAGGTTCCATAGGACCTTCCCAGTTGCTTCTTGGGGAGATAAAAGCCTCGATGGTTGGGGTTCTGTATTTGGCAAACATTTTTCCTATCTACCATCCTCTTTTAGCTTAATAGCTTCTCTTCTATCTTTTTAATTTGAGGAAAAAAATGTTGCCACCACTAGTTCAAAAACAAGTATTTTAACATAAAAACTCTGAATATAATCTGAATTCTGAGATAGTTACATAGCTTTTTATTTTTTCCTAATAGATCTATGATCAAATCTTGTCAGAATGATAGGTTTCTAAACCCCAACCTAATGGATTGCTTATTTCAAATTAAATTTTATAGAATTAATTCTCATTCTATTCAAGGATTTAGAAACTCTTTGATATTCATTGTGATGAGATTTCAAATATAGAACTTTTAAACAGAAGATATAATTCTGCCTAATTTAACTGCATTTAGTTTTCTCATCCAAATTATTGCTGGGTGAATATATAATCAATAATTATATTAGGTCATTGTTTCCTCATATAAGATTAGGAATAAGGTTTCCATAGTAAAATAAGTTTGAGAAAGCCTACATGTTGTATCAGTCACCTAGAGAGTCACAGTGTATATTCAAATGGTAATGGTTTTGAGATACCATACAGTTAACTTTACTAACATTCTCCAAGCTTATTTGGCCACAGAATACTCACGTAAAGCAACAGCTATTATATCCCATAGACTATTCCAGGTTACTGAGAAATACTTATTTCTCAGAATAGGTTTTATTGAAAGTAACACTTGAAATTTCTATTCAGGTCTGTTTCCTAAGCACACTAGTGGCCTTTTTATCCATATTTTAATGCTAAAATATTTTCATTTTACAGATAGTAAGAACATTATGCCTTTTTCTGACTCCAGCAGAGAGAAAATGCTCCAGATTGTGTGAAGCAGAATCATCATTTAAATATGAGTCAGGGCTCTTTGTACAAGGCCTACTAAAGGTACAGTTTCCATTTATCACAAGTGAAACCAACTTTTTTAAAATCATTTTTGAGATTCTTTATAAATATATGTTGAACATTAGCATTTAATGCGTCTCGTGTTTGTATGGTAAGGAGCTGACTTCCTTTTCACAGGTCTGAGCATGGAATGTATCTTATAAATTTATAGTTCGTATCAGTAAAACATCACGGAATAGCTTTCTTTGTGTTTCTGTTTGGTTTCCCATACCTGTCTGGTCTCAGGATTATTATTATTATTTTTTTTTGATATGTGCTTGAATCAGTTTACGCAACTAAAATGAGAATATTTCTTATTTACTGAACAGATCTGAATTTTTGTGGTACCATTTTATGTTTTATGTACCACATTCATTTACTGAAAAGAAAATGTTAAGCTGCTTCCTATCTTGAAAAAGTGTATAGGATTTGAACAGTTGCTGTATATCAGTGTGTATGTATATATAAGAAAAAAATTTATTTTATATTTTTTCTTTATTTACTTGAGTTTGCTTTTCAAGGAGCAAGACAAATATAAATTAACAATTATTTTCAATAATTATGGGGAATCCTTATTCACTTTATTGAATCTATTATTGATGTTTCGCTTATTGTCAGATATGAAGAACTAGATTTCCTAATGATTATCTGAGTCCTTCAGAGTGATTGCTTTCTTGAGAATATAGGCATAGTAAAATGAAAGAAAAAATACTAAAAATTGTTGCAAGTAAAAATTATATTCAGCTTTTATATTTTCAACAATATGCTTGCTCTGATCTCAGAATAATATTATTTAAATACAGAAACTACTTAAGGGAAACTCATTTGATATGTACAGATCTGAAAATTAGAACTTCTCCTATCAAAAGCATAATGAGGTACTTAGTACTTTGATTTCCTCAGCATCATCTCACTTATTGTATAATTTTATCCCTTAAAGGGACCTATACCAAATGCATAGCAGAGAATTTGAAACTATAATTTAATGAAAGCATGTTTGTTAAGAATTTTCCATGCAAGTTTAAATTGTATAGCCCTTTAGGACATACTTTGATATTATAACAGTAGATACTTGGTATATGGCAACTGACTACCCAACTGACTGTACCTGGAAAGAAGTATACTTACTATAAAAATGTATATTCAACTGATACTTAACATATGAATAACCAAGAATATAAAAATTCACTTGTAATCTCATAATCTATAACCCCTGTTAATATTTGGCATATATCTTTCTGGTCTTTTTCTACTTCTGTTTTTTTCCATATCTTCCCCTTTCCCGTAACCAGAAAGTTAGATTATACTCTTCATGTTTTAAGCTCCTTTTTTCACAATATATTATGAACTTCTTTCAGTATCAACACATAAACATTGGCAACTTAATTTTTAGCAGCTAAACAATAGATTACTTTCATTTATTTAAATGAATAAATATTTATTTCTCTTTTTGGATGCTCAGGTTGTTTCTGGTGTTTTCCTAGTTAACCCAGTGCTGTAGCACACACAACAGTCAAACTTGACACACAACCGTCATTCATTTTCTGGGATAAATTTCTAGAGCTGCATTTGCTAATAAGTTAAAGCCAGTTTTTTAAATTAAAAGATAATCCTCATATCTTTTGGTGTAAAAGACAGTTTTCTTTTCATTCGGACAGGATTCAACCGGAAGCTTCGTGCTTCCCTTCCGGCAAGTCATGTACGCACCCTACCCCACCACGCACATAGATGTGGATGTCAACACCGTCAAGCAGATGCCGCCCTGTCACGAACATATTTATAATCAGCGCCGATACATGCGGTCAGAGCTGGCAGCGTTCTGGCGTGCCACTTCAGAAGAGGACGTAGCTCAGGACACCTTCACCTACACGGATGAAAGCTTCACTCCCGACTTGTACGTCGTGCCCTGCTTTCAGATATTGTCATTAAGCAGTACTAGGAAAACTGTCTTTTATGAGTAGAAACAAACAATTCAGTGTTTAAAAGGGAAGACATACTAATTATGCTAGAAGAAATCTTTGGTGAATCAAGCATTTTTTTTTTTTGTTAAATGCCTATTTTTCTTAGTATGATTGTGTTTGCCATAAGATAAGTTAGATTAGTCCTTAAAAACAAGTACTTAAGTACTTAATTAGCAGATGTACATTGAGCCCCTAGTTACAAGGTGCTAAGGTTTGCTGTTGTTCAGTCTCCAAGTTGCGTCTGACTCTTTGCCCCCACCACGGACTGCAGCACACCAGGTCTCCCTGTCCCTCACCACCTCCTGGAGTTCACCCAAGTTCATGTCCATTGAATCAGTGATGTGAAGGTTAATAGTGGCAACCAGACAGCCCCAGACCCAGGTCCTTCCGTTGCTCATAATCTAGTGTGTAAAGGTCATTAAGAAGCTTAATTATTAACTAAACCAAAGAGGTAACGCTAAGTCTTCTTTTTTTTTCCTTGATATATAAATATAAAATAGAGCAAAACTGTGCAAATACATTAATAGAGCCTTCTCTTATATTCTCTTGTATTGTGTTATTTATTTCTCACCATAAGGTATGATCGGTAAATTAACAGAAAAAGTAATGATCACAAAATGTTGAATGTGGACCCAATTAAGAAAAAAAAAAAGGAAATCTGAACTGTAGAACACTTAAATAGTGTTCTGAAATCAGGAAAATAAATTGTCGTATATGATCATGGTTCTCTGTACCCGGCATATAGAATGTGCTCAGTAAATGTTGACTAGTAAATAATACAGGCTTGAGTGGATAAGGCAGCAGTAAAATTGGAGCCAGCAACCCTACTTGTATCTTACAGAAAAATTTTGAGCTGAGCCAACAGACTTGGGAAAGCGCCGGTGGTCAGACAGCAGGTGCTGCCCACAAGCATGGCAAAGGAACGCCATGTCGCAGGGATCCCCAGTCTTCCGTGTCTCTAGGTACAGAAAGATGGCTTCATTAGGAACCAGCTTTGCCTGGCTCTCCATTTTTTCTGGTTTTTTGATAGATTGCCTTAGAGCTCTTTGGGGGGAATTTAGTGAACTTTATCTGAAGTTCTAAAATTTTTTTTTTAGAGGAGATACATGTATGGTTTTAATATGTCTTATCATTTTAGCCAGTTATGTTGGCTTCACTGATTTGACAAATTATGATGAGCCACCTATTCTTGTTTTGCTGATCATAACGAATAATGTCATGAACTTTAAAAATTTGTTTTCAGCTGTTAGGTAAATTTTCTAAAAAAAAAATTATCCAAAAATAATATTTTCAAATTCTAGATTGATGTATTATCAGCTTTTATGTTTTATGGACATATTTTACTTTTTAGTTTATTTTAAGCAATATTACTTATTTTTAAGATATTTTTCATTTTAACTCTTAAAAATAATTTCACTCACACCTAAACGTGAAAAATCAGTCACTAAAAATACTCTTCTTATGATACTTTGCTTCATCTAATTCCCTTTTGACCAAGACAATCAAATTATAAAGCAGATATGTTCAGAACACTAGGCTTAAATAGATTAATTCTCTCTCCAAAACCAGAAAATGGGTGCTGTCAGTACCCGCACTAGCCACCAGTTGAACAGCTAGTAATTGTGAAATCCTGATTTTTTCCCCCTCTTCTGAATTTCCTTCTTCTGTAGTAGGGACCACCCATTCCCTAAAACTAGTTTTAGGTATTTTGCTATTTACGTCTGCGTACACATCTCTTTTCTTGCTGCTTCGATCAGGTATATGATGATCCCTACTATTTTCTTTCTTTTCAGTTAAAAATTACTTACCTTAGTAAATGTTATGTTAGTCCTCTGAATTGAGTATAGCCTAGTATCCGGGTAAATTCCTTAGGGAAGTAGAAGGCAAGGAGAGGGAAGGAAAAAGAGAAAGATAAAGAAGGTTGGGACAAGGGAAATAGACAGTCTTTTTAAAGTGCCTACAATATCCTAAGCTGTATAGTAGATGAACATTATCTCAATTGTGAATTAGAGCTTAATTTCTGACTGCTCATTGCTGATGTAGCTAACATTTTCTTAGGTAGCTGATTCATGTTCCTCACCAGATGATGGACTTGTGGATACAAACCCAGTGGGCAAGACGTTGGGGATAATCATCTGTGTGTGTTCCTTATTCCCACTTGAATGTTTCCTAACATTCATCCTCTTATTTTTTTTTCTTCCAAAACTGCTTATTAGGAGTTATTAGTACATGAAGTTAACCTTTTATTTTGTATTGATTTTTGAGAGTAGTGGTGTATATTTATTTTTGTTGCTGTTTTATGTTTTCAAGATAGCAGGAATTGGTAGTTGCATTTACCAATTGCCTAAGGCTCTCAATATTTTTTATAAGGTGAGGTATTAAAATACATTGATAGATATGTACATACCCTTCCTGGGACTGCTAACACTATTAAAAAGAAAATAATTACATTGTGGCCTGACAGATTCCAGTAATAGTTAAATGTATCCTTGAGTTAAAAATGAATATATTAATCTGTTTTATTGTATTTCCAGATCTATTTATTGTATTTCATTGTATTTATTTATGTAATTCTTATAAATAGGTTTATAATCCCATTTCGAATAATTTAGTTTGGCTGGCGTGAGTGGTTGTGGAAAACAGCTTTGTATAGCCATGTCAACATTTGGTCTATTTTCTTTGTAGGAATATTTTTCAAGATGTCTTACACAGAGACACTCTCGTAAAGGCCTTTCTGGATCAGGTAAGTGTTAAATTAACTGAGATTGTCAGAGTAAATGATATGACATGCATTCTGTTTCAATATATTCCACAATGCCTGTGGAATTAGCTCCTTTTGTAGTTTTATCTCTGATTTTTCTAAAGTGTCAAAATTATTTTTCTGCTGAATTATTTGTGGAAAGTAGTTGGTATGTTAACAATTGAAGATGCAGCATCCCCCAGTTCAGATAATAACTTCTAAGCACTAATTTATAACCCAAGGATATTTTGTTTTAGTGAAGGGATGTTTTATACAAATGCCTTAATCAAGCAAAAAGTGTCTTTTAAGACTTACTTAAATGATAGCATCCTTACTGTCTCATTTCTTTGTAAAAGATCTAGATTTTAAAGAAAATTTTAGATTTTATGGGTCTTATTTCTTAAGATACAGGGACTTTGTTATGATATCACTCTAGGGTTCAGGCCAGGAAACAGTTGTCATAGATGTAGCTTTGAAATAATATAATCCTTACGTTAACTAGAAATTTTGAATCCAGATCTGTGTGATCTGTGACATATTACAAAGTTCAGGGATAATTCAAAGTCATGTAATTCCATGCTTCCCAAGCAGAAATAAAGTTGTTGTACCACTACCCATACACCCCGACACCCCTCGAAATAGAAATATGAATATCTCAAAACCATAGTGTAAGCACAGCTCAACATCTAGGGGCTCCAGTTTTATTTGAAGATGTGGGCAGAGAAAAGCTAAGTAACACAAACCAGAAGTAATCTGTATCATGAGTTTTAATAACAGAATAAATATGGCTGTAGTCTAAGGTAGAAGGACAATTTTGAGTCCATTCTTAAAGATGAAGCAGAACTGTCAGACTGCTCCAGTATGTCCATCTCCTCCTGTCCACCAGGATGTATCCATCTGTGGAGACGATTAGGGAGAACTGCGCAAACGTGGGTTACCTGCCAGGCACTGTCCGCAGTAAAACAGAACCGTGCTGTGGGTAAGGAGAACGGGAGCAAGTTGTTTATGCACATGCTTCCTCTTCCTGCAGGTCTTTCATTTGAAACCCGGTCTGTCTCTCAGGAGTACTTTCCTTGCCCAGTTTCTGCTCGTCCTTCACAGAAAAGCTTTGACGCTAATAAAATACATAGAAGATGATACGTAAGTCAGATTCCTCCGTGGAAGAAAAACCGTCATTAATAGCTTTCATTTTGTCCCCTTTGGACCTTTTCTGTCTTATAATTTCTCTTGTATCATTATTTGTAGGCAGAAGGGGAAAAAGCCCTTTAAATCGCTTCGGAACCTGAAGATAGACCTTGATTTAACAGCAGAGGGCGATCTTAACATAATAATGGCTCTGGCTGAGAAGATTAAGCCAGGCCTCCACTCCTTTATCTTTGGGAGACCTTTCTATACCAGTGTCCAAGAACGAGATGTTCTGATGACGTTTTAAACGTGTAACCTGTTAAGAATGTTTCCTCGCAATCATAATGGCTGCTAAAGTAGGTCGGTGATGTTGGGAAAGGTGACTCCCTCGGGCCATGCTGTAGAGCCCTGCTTAGCAACAGCAGTTAGTTACACTACAGTTGTCACAAATCATTTGGAAGGGGGTGTCAGGTGCACGGTTACAATAAATGCGCCTTTCCCTGGCTGTGCTGTCTTCGGAGACAGACTTATTATGTTTACAATTATAATAATAGTATTGCTGTCTTTTAAAGATGTAGGATAAAAACTTGACCACAACTGCTGTTTTTTGAAACTTACAATTCATGGTTTACAAGCATCAAAGTGATATCTGAGTTTGCTTCCACAGGCATAAGACTAGTTGACTTCCCATCTCTTGATGTTCCTTGGTATGTGGGATTACTGTAAGACTTTTACAATCAGCTGCAAACCAGAGCATTTAGATTCTTTGAGCTCCCCAGAAGGAATGTAGCTTGAACATAGATTAGGTTTTAGAAAGAAAATGTTGATCAAGCATACGTGTTATTGAAATCAATTCTAAGATCCTACTTTGCAGACATACTCCTCGGGATTCAGTCAGGGTAGAAACGTCAGGCACTGTGCATGGTCCCGATGATGGTGAATCACAGTCAGGGTGTTTTTTTCTCTTTGTTTGCTGAGCTCTGTCACAGAAAATACAGAGAATTGGATTTTAATGTTTCCGCAGTTATTGCCAACTTTTCCAGTTACTTTTTATTATTTTTGAGCCAAACTGAAATGTGTACCTCCTGTGCCTTTTTTTTTTCCCTTGGAAAATGTAATCACTTGGAAGAAGTTCAGATTTCCTGACTCCCTCATTTTTATCTTGTTTTCCTCTTGTATAGTCTTGCTCTCATTTAGTAATCATTATAACTCAGATTGTTAAATGGAATAGAAAAATACTCACTAGTAAGATTTCTTTTCAAGAACGAGAATAATATCATCTTCCTTAAATTTCTGCCCATGTTTTTGGAGTTGTTGCCATGTCTCTTTGCCTTCATCATACAAGGACTAGCAGGAGAAACTTTACTGGCCTGCTGTTTTACTAGGTGCTACTTTGGCAGAACTAAGTGGTCAATTTCTTTTGTTTCCTTCCTGTGTTTGGACCATTGCGCTAGCTATAAAATACCCAATTAACCTAATTCTGTGCTAAAGCAGTGTTGACAAAACAATACACAAGCATAAAATATTATTTTTATTTAAAACTGTGGAAGTAACATAAAAGGGAAAGATATGTATAAGAAAGGGAGAAAAGTGATAGAGCCCCTCTACCCTCGCCCACTGAATTTAACCAGAACCAACATAGGTCCTACCAGCCGTTCACACCGCTAATAGGAAAGGTGTAGACATCTCGATTTTTAGACACACACTCAACCAGATGAGGGATGCTAAGGCTCAGTCATGAAACAGTGTACAGATACCGCCTTGTTGAACCCTGTATTCAGTGCTGTTTACTTGCTAGGTTATTTAAGTGCTAATTATTTTCTTTTGCTCGTTTATTGTACTGTTGTTTGGGATGCAAGTTGTACAGTGAAATAAGTTATTAAAGCATGTGTGCACATTGTTATATGTCTTTCCTCCTAGATGGAGAATTTTGAATAAAATATCTGAAATTTTGTCTCTTTCAGTTATTTGCTCAGAAAAGCAGTGCTATATTGAACGACTGATTGGCTTCCTTCTTAGCTGACAATCATGGTGTATCTAAACAACTTTTATTTTACCGATCTTCTCTTTTGAAAGAAAATATATTTAAAGGTTCTATATGATGCTGGAATCATATGTGATGTGTTTTTTTGTTCATTTGTTTGTTTGGTTTTGTCTGTTAACTCCCAGGGTTGCATTTTGATTTTTTAATTTATATATTAAAGTAGTAGATATAAGATAATGCTTGGGCGAATTCTTTTTTCTTAGTTACTATTATAATAATACAACCCAAGCAGAAGTTATTCCTCCAGGTTGCCAGTATAGGTATACAATGTGAATCTAAACCCTTCAATCTAGGAAACAAATTAGATTGACGTTTTTACTCCAAGGAAAAAAAAATAATTCATAAATATAACAGTTGAGTTGAAAGGTTTCTCTAGAAGAAGACTGATTCATTGCATTGCTAAATTCTCAAAGAGGAAACCTGAACTTGATATAATGCTGAAAATTAGAAATGAGACAGTTACCACTATGGTCTGTTTCTGTAATGTTGCAAGTCAAAGAGGAAGATAGTGAACATCACATTTCTCTAACACTGTTTTGGTTTTGACATGGAATTGTACAAATTGATATTTCTCGTGTGAGCTTCAGAGTACAGCTAAAAGTAACAAAAACAGCTAGCCACCCCCATTTAACACACACTACCCACTGGACTTTCTGAATCTATCATCACAACAACACTATGAGGCAGGTATTCTTCGTACCATTTTACAAATGAGGAAGCTAGAGATTAAGTAAGTGTATGTAATACACAGACCATGGTCACTCAGATGGTTAAACCGGATTTCATCCCAAGCAGTTGTAAAAGTTGTCAGGAGGCACAGCTCCCTGAAACAGGTGCTCAGTGCTGTTGAAATGGAGGGAGGGGAATGAAGCAAACATTATATGCTTATTAGCACTCTGCCATGCCCTGCTGGGCTACCTGGAGAAGTTAATTAACCTCTCTGAGGCTCATTTTTAAAATATTTGAAATGAGGGCATGATAACATCGTGCTTGTTAAAGAGGATTTCATGAGACTGTGTAAGGTACTCAGCTCAGTACCCGATAAGTGGTTTTATACCTCCTTTTACCCAATCTGACAATCATTACCTTTTAATCAGGGTGTTTGGAGCTTTTGTGTTTAATGTGATGGTTGATATGTTTATGTTAAATAAATCATCTTGCTGTTTCCTTTTGTTGTTGTTCTCTTTTTCTGCCTTCTTTTGGATTGAATATTTTTTATGATTGCATTTTATCTCTTTTGTTGGTTTATTAGTTAACAACTCTGTTTTGTTTCAGTGATTACCTTAGGGTTATAGTACGTACATCTTTAACATACCTGTCTACATTCAAGTGATACACCACTTGACGTAGAGTTTAAGAAGCTTACGATGAAAAACTTGCGTTTGTCTCTTCTTGCCTTTGTGCTCTTGTGGCTTCATGTTTTACTTCTGCATATAGTATAAGCTCCACACTTTGTTATTATTTTTGCTTAAACAGTTAATTATCTTTTGAAAAGAGTTAAATATAAATATTCTAAATACCCCAATTAAAAGGGAGAGATTGTCTAGATTAGATAAAAAAAAAACAAGATCCAACTATATGCTACCAACCAAAATCATATGTTGAAAATAAAGGACAAACAGATTAAAAAGGTAGAAAAAGATATACCATACTAAACACTAATCAAAAGAAAGCAGGAGTGGCTATATTAATATCAGACAAAGTAGGGTTCCCAGCAAAGAATATTACCAAAGATAAAAATATTTCATAATGCCAAATAAAGGGTCAATTCAGCAAAAAGACAAAAATTCTAAATACTTGTTTACACAACATCTTCAAAATTCTTGAAGTAAAAACTGAAAAAACTGTAAGGAGAAATTAACAAATCTGTAATTATAATTGGAGATTTGAAAACTTCTTTAATGTTAGAACAAGAAGACAAACTTTAGACCTAGATTACACATAGGCTCAATTTTAATGAAAGACTTAACAGGAAAAAAAAAATCTAAACAGTAAGGATATAGAAGACTTGAACAAAAACTAAACCACTGTGATGAGCGTGACATAGAACACAGGATACCCATCAATGGCAGAATACACATTCTTTTCAGGAGTACATGGAACATGTACTAAGATGCAAGTCTCCATAACAATAAAAGGATTTAAGTGATACAAAGGAAATGCAAATAAAAGTCAATAATAGATAAATGGGAAAACCTAAAATACTTAAAAAATTGATAGCATTTTAAAGATTATAAATCTTAAAACCGGCGGGGGGTGGGGGGGACAAGAGAAAATGAATTAGAGAACAGCCAGGGAGGTATCAGAATGCTTTGGAGTGATTTTTATGAAAATCAGAGCTGATCCTGTCTTTGATTTCCCCACTGCAACCCAATCTTCACACTGACAGGAGCATGATCCTTCTAAAATTAAATCTGATCATCACTTCTGTTTAATGGCTCTGCATCACTCCCAAATTTTAAGTCCAAAATCTTGAGACACAGTTTCTGTTCCTCCCTCTATCCTCACTTCTCACTCTCTCACTTCTAATTTCCTGGTACATTCTTTTGTTGTGTCCATTCCCCCATTTCTTTGCTTCTCTTTCTCCACTGCTAAAGTCTGGGCAAGATGCATGCCTTTTTCATTTTTGTATTTGTGTCTAGCATGGTGTCAGGCAAAGGGCATGCTTCCAATAAAGTTAGTTCAGTGAATATGAGTTTATTAAACATTATTTTCTTTGTCTGCTCCAAAAACAATTAGTTCCTGCAAAATAAGGAAATTACCTTCTTTATGTAATTGGAAGCTTTTCTCCCCCAAGAAAGTCCATTAAACTGAGCCTATGCACAGCCTAGCTCTAAAATTTCAAAGATCTTAAGGCAATGATTTTCAGTCCCTTTATAGTAGTAAGACCGTGTCATTTTCTGTTTCAGCATTTGTGTCTCACTATGTCATCTCTTGCTGAAATGTTCTTTTTACATTAGTAGCTTAATAAATTGCCAAGCAGTTTTCATCAGACCCATTAGAACAATGGTAAGCATCCGTTTATAGAGCATGAACATTGAAGAAATCTGATCTAGTATTGAGAAAATCATTCCTGAACTCAGAATTCGCTCAAACTGGCACCTTCTGGCATTTGCTTGTGGGTGGGAAATGTGGAATGCTTTGAAAGCTGAATAGATTTGTCAAGTTTTAAAACTCCCTTATGGCTAAAGGAAAACAGCATTCATTGTTCGAAAACACCTTTGTTTGTTCTGCTTTTCTGTTTTTTGGAAACTGAATCTGCAAAAACATCCACACCCAGCATTTTGCTTCATGTCCCTCACTTATTTGGAGGAGGATCTGGCACCCCTGTTCAGTGCTCTTGCCTGGTGAATCGCATGGACAGAATAGCCTGGTGGGCTACAGTCCACGGGGTCGCAATGAGTCAGACACAACTAAATCGACTAAGCACCTTACCTTCTACGTTTCTGGAGGATGTGAGTGGCGTGGAAACTTTTTTTTATTGTGATTACAATGTTCAGAACAAATTGAAAATCCCCACTTTAATGCTCATACTGAATTTTACAGGAAAAGACACTCTGTCATTGTAGGAAAAGAGTAGTTTTGATAGCAGTGTGAGTCCTGGAACAAGACTTCAAATCTGTTTTTCTACTTCTTGTCTGTGTGAGCTTGGACAAGGTATTGAACTTCTCTGTGCTATCCTCATCTATTCCACAGGAATAATGGAACTTACATCATAAAGTCATTTAAAAAAAAGAAAGTAGGTTGATACATGCAGGACATGTGAAAGGGTAATGGGCACAGAGTAAGTGGAATAAAATTCAGTTACCACTGCTGTCAATGGTATCGGTGTCATTATCAGCATCATTAAGCAATTGAATATAGAGTTTCCACATCTGATGATTAAACCACAGCAATTCTGCAGCCATGATTCCGGGGGATACCATGTCAATAGCAAGGTTGTTTTATTAGTGTGAATCCATCACAACCTGAGAGGCACTATCCAGAGGCTTCATCCTGTTTTTCAAATCTCTCTGCTCCAGCTCCATTGTCATTACTAGGACTTCATCATCGCTCACCCACATTAACTCAACAGATTCCCCTCGCTGGTTTTTTCACCTACTAAGCACAATGCCCCTCCCCTACCGCATCCATTTTCTCCACAGAAAGCAGAGCAGTCTTTCTAATATCATCTCCTCTTTAGCTTCACTCACTTAGTTTAAAAAAAAAAAAGAACCCTCAGCGACAACCTTTGACACAGTATAAAACCCACCATCCTTGGGTGAAGCACAGGGACCTGTGGGATCCGACCCAGCAAACCTCTCCACTTTGCTCTCACCACTCATTCCCATGACTGTCTGTGCTTCCCCACCCACCTCTCTCTCATCACTGCTCTCCCTGCCTGGGATACTCACCCCCTTCACCTGGATGGACTTACTTGTCCATCAGGCTTTACCTGTGGCTGGTATCCTGCTCTTCCAGTCCCCTCCCTCAACTTTGGATTTAGAGCATCCAAACTTGAAGAAATATCAATAACCTTGGATATGCAGATGACACCACCCTTATGGCAGAAAGGGAAGAAGAACTAAAGAGCCTCTTGAGGCAAGTGAAAGAAGAGAGTGAAAAAGTTGGCTTAAACCTCAACATTCAGAAAACTAAGATCATGGCATCCAGTCCCATCACTTCATGGCAAATAGATGGGGAAACAGTGGCTGACTTTATATTTGGGGGCTCCAAAATCACTGCAAATGGTGATTGCAGCCATGAAATTAAAAGATGTATGGATGTGAGAGTTGGACTATAAAGAAAGCTGAGAGCAGAAGAATTGATGCTTTTGAACTGTGGTGTTGAAGAAGACTCTTGAGAGTCCCCTGGACTGCAAGGAGATCCAACCAGTCCATCCTAAAGGAGATCAGTCCTGGGTGTTCATTGGAAGGACTGATGTTGAAGCTGAAACTCCAGTACTTTGGCCACCCGATGCGAAAAGCTGACTCATTTGAAAAGACTCTGATGCTGGGGAAAATTGAGGGCAGGAGGAGAAGGCCATGACAGAGGATGAGATGGTTGGATGGCATCACCTACTCAATGGACATGGGTTTGGGTAGACTCCAGGAGTTGGTGATGGACAGGGAGGCCTGGCATGCTGTGGTTCTTGGGGTCGCAGAGTGAGACACGACTGAGCAACTGAACTGAACTTTTAAGCTCCTCGAGACAAGGACAATGTGCAGTAGCTTATATCTAATTGTCTGGCACATAATATGTTTATCAAATACAGGTTGAATTAATTACCCCCCATTCAGAGTTCTTGGAGGTTTCCATACTTAGAGGCCTAGCATAACACTTAACTCATTATAATCACAATTATTCTAGGTTTGTCTCCATTAAACTGCACCTTCACACACGAGACTGGATCCTTGTCTTATGCATCACTGTGTCCCCATCTTCCAACATAGCTCCTGCCATGAAACAGGAACTCAGCAAGTTCCAAAAGAATGAATAGTATACACATACCATTAATCTCAGTTTTGAAGGTTCCCCAAATTCTGAAGCAATGGGATTTATGCCTCCCACTCCCACCTTGGGAGTTCTTGGATGTTATCCCAATGATACCACTGACAAATGTTTCTATATACATATACTTTTCTGAGTGGTAGAGCCATGGCTTTCATCAGGTTCTCAGAGGGGTTTCTGATTACCCCAAAGGTAAGAATCTAGGTCCTAAAGAGTTGTATCTAAAATCCAGTTGTGAAATAAAATGTTTGCAAGGAATCAAAAATACTATATATGTACTACCTCTCACCAGTTAGAATCACCATCTTTAAAAAGTCTACAAATAACAAATGATGGAAAGAGTGTGGTGAGAAGGAAACTCTTTAACAGTTGGTGGGAATGTAAATTGGTGCCACCACAATGGAGAACAGTGTGGAAGTTCCTTAAAAATCTAAAATAGAGTGGACATATGTTCCTGCAATCCCACTACTGGCCATGTATCTGGACAAAACTATAATTTAAAAAGATATATGCACCCTTATGTCCACAGCAGTACTGTTCACAGTAGCCAAGACATGAAAACGACCTAAACGTCCATCAACAGATGCATGGATAAAGAAGATGTGGTACTTATATTCAATTGAATACTACTCAGCCATAAAAAGAATGACATAATGCCATTTGCAGCAACATGAATGGACCTAGAGATTATCATACTAAGTGAAAGAAGTCAGAGAAAGACAAGCACCTTACAATGTCACTTATATGTGGGATCTAAAAATGCCACAAACAAATGTAACTACAAAAGAGAGAGAGAATCACAAACACAGATCAGATTTGAGGGTGCCAAAGGGGAGGGATGGACTGAGAGTTTGGGATTAGCAGATGAGAACGATTATATCTAGGATGGATAAACAACAAGGTCCTACTGTATGGCACAGGGAAATATATTCAATGCCCTGTGATAAACCATGATGGAAAAGAACGTGAAAAAAAAAATGTATCACTTTGCTGTACAGCAGAACTTAGTGAAAGTTGCTCAGTTGTGTCCGACTCTTTGTGACCCCATGGACTTAGTCCATGGAATTCTCCAGGCCAGAATACTGGAGTGGATAGCCTTTCCCTTCTCCAGGGGATCTTCCCAACCCAGGGATCGAACCCAGGTCTTCCACATTGCAGGCAGATTCTTTACCAGCTGAGCCACAAGGGAAGCCCAGCAGAATTAATGCAACACTCAGTCAATTATGTCTCAATAAAATATTTTTTTAAAAAAAAGGAAATAAAGTAAAAGCACACTCACACACACAAAAAATTGTTTGCAAGGTAGTTTGGTGAATCAGCTCATTTGGCCCAGACAAGGTAGTGGGTGTGTGGCCCTACAACGCTGCAGTCTCCAGTGGTCGCCCTGCTGCTGGACTGTGGGGGCGCCACCTGGCTGCAGAAGGCATTTTTCCCCCTATGACTATCCCAAAGCCTCCTCCAGCATACTACAGGAGCAGTCTGAGACTCATTTGCAGAGCCTTCTCGGTTCTGGAAGCATCAAGGATTTCAGCCCTGGGACTAGCCCCACTCGGTGTGCTAAGTCTGCATTCAGGGAGGAGAGACTTTTCTGTTCAAAGCTGAGAACCTCCTTTGATCCACGTTGACTAGATGCTTTTCCTGGCTTCCATCAGTAGACTCGGCATTTTTTTTTTTTTCTGGCCTAGACCCACACAAACAAGAGACTAGCGCTTCTCTCAAAAGCTAAGGAAAAGCACATTTTAAAAATAACTTGAACAAATGAATTCATTCTGGCAAAAGCAGTCCAACTACGTAAAATAAATGAGGGTTTCGCAATAGCAAGTCCTAAAAAACGTAAACAACCCCAGGGTCCACGTGAGCCAAGCTATTTGCTGAACAGAAAGTCCCTGGCCTAAATTCTGCCAGAATAAAGAACACCTTATAAAACTAGGAGTTGATGGCCATCATGTGAAAAGATGATGGGGAGGGGCAGAGGAAGGGTGGGACTCAACCCAAGGGAAATGAGAAAGTCTCCTGACTAGATACTCAGAATGCTAGCTTTCCAAACTAAAAGCTAGGCTGATGAGGAACTAGGAGGCAGGCGGTGGGTACGGGCTATGCCTCAGGCCCTTGCTCAGACCCCACCACCCTTCTGCCTTCCCTAGGGAAAGTCAGCATCCACTCTCTCTCATGAAGTCACAGGGAGCCCCTGCAGGTTTGACCATGTGTTTTCGTGACAGGATAATGGTTCCACTGAAACTGTAATAACACACTTGGTCAAAGAAGCCCACGCTGTTCTAGTAACCTCATACCCAGCCTGAGTTTTCTGAGCATCATAGTAATACATTCTTTCTAATGAGGCCCATAGTGTTCTGATGAACTTCTGCAGTGCTTTGTCTCTATACCAGAACAATACTTGGTATAAATACTAAATATCACAATCATCATTTTATATTTGGATAGTTCTCATTCCAAAAAAAAAAATAGAGTATACTCTCATCTCTTAGTAGGAGTGAGGTCCTTTCTAGACTGAAAACACTGCTAGAATCCACATCTCAGAACAGACAGAACTTGGAGAAATTCAGAGAAAGCACACAGGAATCATTTTTAAAGACTAGACAGTGCAATTTATAGAAAAGGATTGAAGAGCTTGCTATTATTTATAGTAAGCCTTAATGCTATATTTCAGGCATACAAATAAGCCACATTTATGGAATAATGGCTATGTTCCATTTCTCATTTAACTCTCACAACAACCTCAGAAATTGAATATCCCCATGGTACACCACAAAGACACTGAAACTTAGGTGAAAAGATTGTCCAAATAAACATTTTTCACAAGTAATTTGCTTTTCTGTCTCTCTCTTTTCTCTTACCTAAAAGTTGGATAATACTTTACCTTCACCTTGAGCAAGAGACATGGGTCACTTTCAGATCAGTTCAGTTCAGTCACTCAGTCGTGTCTTACTCTTTGCGACCCCATGAACCACAGCACGCCAGGCCTCCCTGTCCATCACCAACTCCCGGAGTCCACCCAAACCCATGGCCATCGAGTCAGTGATGCCATCCAGCCACCTCATCCTCTGTCGTCCCCTTCTCCTCCTGCCCCCACCCTTCGCAGCATCAGGGTCTTTTCCAATGAGTCAACTCTTCGCATGAGGTGGCCAAAGTATTGGAGTTTCAGCTTCAACATCAGTCCTTCCAATGAACACCCAGGACTGATCTCCTTTAGGATGGACTGGTTGGATCTCCTTGCAGTCCAAGGGACTCTCTAGAGTCTTCAGATTCACTTTCAGATAGAATGAACAAAATCAGTGTGAGCTCTGCCTCTCTTTCACTCTGTCACAGGGACCATCAGCATTCTGGAAAGTGGCTGCTCTGCAGCCTCAGTTCTGCCGTGGGAACCGCGGGAACACAACCCCTCCCCCACCCCCATCCACCAAATCCAAGCTCGTCACATGAGCAAGACATTAGCCTTAGGGTTTTAGGCCGCTGAATCTGGGAGACTGTTTCTGTAGTAAAACCTGTTAGACTTAGTCACCCAGCCGACCAGAACCTGACCTGCCTCTATGGCCCACAACTAATTTCAGCTAAGTGTGCTGCCTTCCAGGTAGAGAAGGATGGCTGTGTCTTGTACCTTGCGTGAGGAACAGGGGAAAAGGTCATTATCTCCAATGGCAGGAATTGAGATTCCCCAGGGTGCAGTTAAGACTGATGGACAGAGTTTCCTGGGTGGCTCAGTGGTCTCTGCTTACCAATGCAGGAGACACTAGTTTGATGCCCTGGTCCAGGAGGACCCCACATGCCGTGAAACAACTAAGCTCATCCGCCACAACTATTGAGCCTGTTCTCTACAGCCCAGGAGCCACAGCTCCTGAGTCCACCAAGCCACAACTACTGAAGCCCTAACACTATAGAGCCTGAGCCCCACAACAAGAGAAGCCACCACAATGAGAAGCCCCTATGTGCCACAACTAGAGAAAAAAGTCTGAGAGCAGTAATGAAGACTCAGCACAGCCAAAGAAATAAATTAAAAAAGACTGACAGATAAAGAGAAGTGAGGATGACTAGGGGAGCTTCTATTGAAGATTTATTCACAAGAGAAAAACTGACTATTTGAGTGTATTGTCTCCCACGCATGTTGAATGAACACTTTGCATATATTTTCTCAAAGAAAGCTCTACTTAAGGGAAATTTTCTTAATAGAGTTCCTGGCTTGGAATTGCTTACTCTGCTTCAGGGTTTCTCTCTGGTTTAGTCTATTTTCTTGCAGACCTGGCAACAATAATCTTCTCCTTTACTAATCAGCACGCAAGATGGTTTTCATTTCCAGTCCAGCAGGAACCCAGGGATCTTGGTTTGGATCCCCCTCAAATCAGAGCCTAAGACAAGGACTCCAGGACAATGAGTTTATTTGGGAGGTGATTGTAAGAAGCCGGATTGAGTGAGCAGGCAGGCTGAAAGAAAAAAGAGGAAAAGCCACTATGAGGATGAAGCATCCAAGGTTATTGTGAGGATAAGAGGCGCTAATAGAAGTGAAAATGCCCAACACAGCTCCTAGCACATACCAGGCACTCAATAAATATGAATCCCCTGCCCTCCATCTCCTGTAAAATTCTGGAGTTGTACTAGACGCTGAAGCAAATCAACTCTAAAGTCCTTCCAACTCTTCACTTGTGCTTTCTTTTGGGTTTCTGGTGAAGACTCTGCCCCAACTTGAGTAGCAATGAGAAACCACTTCAAGTGAAAACCTGATTTAGCATCTGCTGAGACAAACAAAAAAGAACCCAGGGAAGCTAAAAGTTATGGAAAGGGAATGGAAGTGTAATTCAATTTTTATAAAAAAGATTTCTTCTTCTGGAATGCTGGGTGGAAATCTTGATGAGGGACCTAGTTGTCATAAATCCTCTCTGGAACAAAGTAACAAAGGAAGAAAGGGAGAGAAAGAGAGGAGGAAGGGAAGAGAGAGGGATAGTGGGAGGGAAGAGGAGAGAATAAATTTAAAGAAAGAAGGAAGGAAATGATCCAACAGGGACTCTGCTGAGCAGACCGTAAGACTCAGGGACAGTTTAAAATGAAACTTCCCTGAAAATCTCTCAGAGAGCTGTGCTTCTTCAGAAAAGCATCATCAGGGCTGTTCAATGCCCAGGGCAAAGTCTTTTTCATATTATTGGACATGAAACAATATCACATTTGAGGTTGGCTGGAGGCCATTCAGAAATTCAATAATTATTCAACCCAAGGGGCTTTCCACATGGTGATGTAGCTTCTTAGGAGGAAATTAATATTGAGTAGTGTATCAAATCTAATTGGAATCTTGAGGAAAGAGAGTCCCGAGTAGGTGAAACAGCTGGGGGCTAATGTAGAACAGGGTAAGTGATGTCCTCGCTTTTGTGTCTTGCCTTAATTATGATAGGAAAAGGAGAATCTTGTTTATTTTTTATGCTGGGAAGGCAGGGGTTGCTTGGGAGAAGTTCTTCCCTGGCAGCTTGAGTCTGACACTAGTTTCTTTTGTTTCTTTGCAAAGATATTCAAGGAGAACTGTATCTGCACAGCTTCTTGGTTGGCCCTACAAGGTAGTCAGGGGCTCATGACTGACTTATTGGCCACCTAGTGGGTAGGCACGGATCACAAACGCATGGTGATGTTTTCTCCTCTTCAAGAGAAAGTCTATTTGATAGCCACGTTATGTTCCTATTTGGAAGAAGGAAGGGGATGTAAGCAAGTTCGAAGCATCCATGACACGCCAGCCTCTTCTCTATCCTCCTATGCCCTTCTGTATGAGCTACTCTGAGAGCATGACTTCCCAAATCCATCGAGCATACAATGGTCTCATTTTCCCACTTGAGAGAGGTGCTCAAGACTCACTCTTATATTGATTTGGGGAAACTAGACTACTGGGTCTTTAGAGAAGACTACGTTAGTTGCTGGTTCTCCTGGTAACTATGCCTCCTTGGATCATAGCTAAGTTGATCTGTTTAATGGTGAGACAATTTCTCTCCATTATTCAAGTGCTGAGGCCAACCACAAGTGTACCACACTCAGCTTGTGTCAGGCCCGAGCAAAAACATCAGGCTTGTCTTCTGATGAGAAGAGTCACTCACTAAAGATTCAAATTATATTAGAAACCCTAAATCCAGTCCAGTAGGGAAGAACTGGAAGAACATTGGGTCACTACGCGAAGTGCAAACATATCTTAAAAACAGAAAGAAGGCTCACAGTCTCCTTTCAATAAATGACTTAGGAAAGAATATTCATTCTCTGCCTATAGAATTGAAGGCAGGTAATTATCCATTGTGATTCTAAATTGCACTTTTTTTTTTTTTTTAGCTGCTGCTAGAACTTTGAACAGTATCATAGAGTATCATTTCAGCGGAAATGACTATGGACATACAGTGTCATTTTAAAAACAACATGGATAACATGAAGTTTTGTCCTGGTTTGAAATTGCCTGAGATATATATATACACTTTTCTTTGAATTTCCATTATTTTAGCACTGAGGGGGAAATACGTACGTTTATTTCCAGAACCCAGAATTCACTAACATAAATGTATCACAGAGCCCCTAAAGCACTGAGACAATCCCTCCAAACTTGTGACTAGTCAGAATTTTGTAAACAAAATCAAAGTGGGTAAGCCCTTACTTTTGATTTGTTATGTAGACACTTAGGCTTGCAAATCATCATTGCTTGGGATCAAAGGAGAAACTCTGGAAACATCTACTGTTTGTTAGCAAGCTGCCTGTAATAATCAGGTTAGTGCACAATAACTCAGCCAAAATGGACAGAATTTTCACCGAATCTCACCTCTCACCAAACAGAACTGGACTAGCCCTTGAACTCTGAACACTGCTCTCCAGGGCAACGTAAATATGAGCCTATGTTCATCAGTGACAAGGCATACACGCTCTCTCCACTTTTACTCTGTTGCAATCTGTTATGACGTTGCTATGGCGATACCCTTCTGCCGTCCCTTTGCTCTTCTGGTGCCCTCTCAGAGGAATCTGTAATGAAGTGGTCTGGCCACAGGATCTTTCTGGGACTTTCCCATACACCACTGAAGACCAGCATGACTTTCCTTTTCCAGGAAATGTATGTATAAGGCATGAACTGAAAATGATGAAAAATAATCTGCACTGACTTGACAAGAAATGTGAGTGTTATTCGTTCTGTATCGACCTCACCAGAAACATTCTCTTTTTGTTCCCAGTCCCAGGAGATGTCACCCCAAGGGGCAGTGGGTCTTCTGGATTCAGTGTGGAATGTGACACTCCCTGACCGATGGGACAGCTTACTCTCCTGGGGGAGGGGCTGTGTGATGGTGCGTGAGAATGACTGGAAGGAAAAGAACACAGGTTTTTGAGCACTTACCCGTCAGCACTTAGAGTGACAGGTACTCTGCTAAGCACGTTACATGCAGCCCTGCATTGAGTCCATACAATTACGTGTGTCATTTATATAAAGTGAAGTAAGCTGACTCATTTTATAAAGTAAGCTGACTCAGAGAAACTAGACACAGCTAACCTCAGTCTTTCAGACTTCGAAGCCCATTCTCTTAATTACTATGAGCCTTGTCTCTCTATATACATCATCTTTCAGATAATTCTGGCTTCTCTCTTTTCCCTAGAAGAGCTTGGAAATGAGATTCATGAGTGGCCACATCCAAATTCCTCAGACTTATCTCATAGGAACCTGGGATGTGAAACAGCCTGAAAGCTGACAACCTCCTCATCTGGGACTAATACACCCTGTGGCCTTTTCCACGTATGTATCAGGATACACAGAACACTGATGATCATGAGATCCAGATTCTGTGTCTCACTGTTAGTAGTTGTGTCATCTTGGGTGAATCACTTAATCCTACCAGCCTTAGTTCCTTTATCCATGAAATGGAAGTGGTGAGAATCATACTTGTCCAAAGGTTGGGAGTGGCCAGTTGTTCTCATTGTCCATTTTTGCCCACTTTTGGAAACTTTTGAGTCTCCTTCCTATATTTGAGGCTCTGCCCTGAACTCAGATTTGTAGGTCCAGGATTGCCCTGCAAACAGTTAGCAGTTTCTGAACACAATTTATTCAACAAGATGTTCGTTTTTCTCTACTGCTTGTTGCCTTCTGAGTTACAGCTTCAGACCTTCCTTTGGAAGTTCCTTGAGGTCATTTTTCTCTATTAAGAACTGTTAACAAAATCATTAAATCCCCCTGATCTCTAGCCTAGCTTTTGGGATCTCAGCCCTCATCCTTTAACTGCATGCATAGTCCCCATACCAACAAGATGAATCTTGGTTTCCGGAACACATCTAGCATTTTTCTCCTTTCAGGTATCCTTACTCCTGTGGCTCCTTCTGTCTGAAATAGCCTTTCCATACAACTCCACCAATGTCCACCATCTTAAGTGCAGCCCAAATGCCACATCCTCCCTAGAGTTGCCTACAATCAGCTCCAACCAGAAGTAATCTATCCCATCTCTATGCTCCACAAAAACATGCTGGCCTCTTCTACAGTACACTCCATAGTCTTTTTGTGTGTGTGTATTATTGCTTGTGTTTCTCACGTCATTTTTGTTAGATTGGAAGAATCTTGAGGGCAAGATCCAGGTTTGCCCATTGCCATGCGATAGGGGTAGTGGAGTGTGAGGGTTTCAGTCATATTGTCCAGTCTAAAACCCACCTACATGATGTTCTAGCTGCATGACCTCAGGCAAGTTAATTCAATTTTCTAGGCTATAGTGTCCTCACCTGTACCTACCACATAGGGATCTTCTGAGAATTAAATGGGATACTTCATGTAAAGTACTTAGCAAGTGTGTGCGTGTGTTAGTCGCTCAGTCATGTCCAACTCTTTGCGACCCCATGGACTGCAGTCCACCAGGCTCTTCTGCCCATGGATTTCTGCAGGAAAGAATACTAGAGGGGTTGCCATGCCCTCCTCCAGGAGATCTTCCTGACCCAGGGATCGAACCCTCACCTGTTATGTTTCCTGCATTGGCTAGCAGGTTCTTTACCCACTGAGCCACCTGGGAAGCACCCCCAGCCCTATGCCCGTTCAGCTTATCTAACACTAATTACCTCCCGAAGGCCTCATCTACAAATACTATCACATTGGGGATTAGGGTTTCAATATGTGAATTGCAGCAGGGGAAGGGGCATGGAGTAGGGAACAAAAATTCAGTCCATAGCAAGTATCTACACATTTCCTATACTTTTATTGAGCTAGTCTAGGGACAGAGCAACAAACCAAACAGATAAAAATCCTTGTCTCATGGACTTATACTCTATCGGGAAGAGTAACTAGGCAGTGTGTAGATGAAATAACTGCTTCTCTAGGCATCCACATCCTTATCTCCCTAACCTGTGAATATGTTGCACTACAAAGGGGATTAGGTTGCAGATGAAATTAACATTGCTAATCCGCTGATTTAAACCTTAGGAGATAATCCTGGATTACCTGGTTGGCTTCCTTTCCCCATAAAAAGAAGAGGGAAGCAGGAAAGGCCAGAGGGATGCAATATGAGAAAGGTTTGACCTACCCTTGATTTTGAAGATGGAGAAGGGGGACTACGAGCCAAGGAATGTGGGTGACCTCCAGAAGCTAGCAAAAACAAGAAAACTGATTTTCCCCTATTGATTTAAAACAGGAATGCAGCCCTGCTGACATCTTGATTTTAGCCCAGTGCAACTTGTGTAGGACATCTGAGCTCCAGAACCATAAGATAATAATTTTGAATCACTTTAAGCCACCAAGTTTTGGGTAATTTGTTATAGCATCCACAGAGAACGAATATAGGCATTAGACATGTGCTACTTTGTGCTAAATTGTTTCAGTCATGTCCAACTCTTTGCGACCCCATGGACTGTAGCCTGCCAGGCTCCACGTTCCATGAAATTCTCCAGGCAAGAATACTGGAGTGAGTTGCCATTCCCTTCTCATGGGATCTTTCTGGCCCGTGGGTTGAACCCAGGTCTCCTGCACTGTAGGCAAATTCTTTACTGTCTGAGCCACCAGAGAAGTTTTACAGGCAGTATATACATAAATAATGTGGTGACCCAAGACAAAAGAGCAGATAAAGCCAAGGAGGATCTTGGAATGCAGGAACAATGGAAAAACCATATCCTTATTGTCCTTCCTTTCCCCATGTTGTAACTATTAACAGATTTCAGATCCTCCTGAGCAGTATAACCTGTCTCCCCTCCTACCCCATAGGGAGAAGATATTTACCTTACTCTCCCTACCCCCACCCCAGTATATGTGCCTCATCCAAGCAGCAAATGACCTGTAAGACCCCTATCCCACTCCTTGTACCCTGGGTATAAAAGTGGACTAAGGACCCCTGTTCAAGGTCGGTGCTCCCTTGAGCTGGCCAGCTGTTCTAAAAGTGTCTCCCACTCTAATAAGCTTTATTTCCCTTTCGTTGTGTCTCATGTGTGGAAATTCTTTTCCAACCTGCGCCCAGACCACGACATTTTTGGTGGCCCATATGGGGAACTTGGGGTCTCTTCTCCCACCTCCTCGCTTCTCCTTTCTCACAGGGACCCTCTGCGAACAGGCAAGTGCTATGGAAGCAACCAAGGAACTCTGGCCAGGGTTCCCCTCTGGTGTGTTCCAAAGGCCCCAGTAGCTACCGCCCGAACGGGCGAGGGTCTCTCACTCCTTTCTCTTCTTTCCTGAGGACTAGGCTAACCAATATTGTGTGCGCACGGGTCAGGCGCTTAAAAACCATTAGGGCACCTGCCACATGAAGACTCCCGTGTGAGGATAAGGCAGACACAGAGCGGATTAGGCCACAAGGGCATCCGCCCCCAGCAAGACAACTTCTGTGCACCATGAAAGGCGCATAGCGGCTGAAGCGAAACAGAGACCATTGGACCCTGGCCACCGCCTCCCCAACAGAATTGTAAGGCGGATTCCTCAGCCGTCTTCCCTGTCACTTTCGCTTCTTTCCCTTTTGGTCCAGGTTGATTTACAGGAGCCTAGGTGTTGCCTCTGAGCCATCCCAAGAGTGCCTTCTGCATTTCAGGGGACTGCCAAATGGTGACTCACCCGGTTGCTCTGAGAGATCTCTGTCTTTCGCTGCCCGGGTCACATGGTGCCTTTGCTCTGTCTTTGCCCAGGTCTCATGATGCCTTAGCCACATGGTTCTCGGAGGTCACCTCTCACTGTGACTGTTGGAATGGTTGGCCATTTTTGTGCCATTAGTTGCACAGAGACATCATTGAGACAAAAAGGGACACCTTTTTGCCGGTCGGTGACTCTCGGTACTCCCTCATTCCATGGCATATAGGCTAAGGATGGGTTCTGGTATGTCTCAGGAGCCTCTCTCAGACTCACCCCTTGGCTACATTCTCAGAAACTGGACAGTTTTGATCCTGCAAAAGGCCTGGCCCCAGTACAAACTGGGGGAACCAAAAAATGACCTCGGAATGGCACACTAGCTTTTGCCAAAAGCAGGGAAAGGACTCAGAGTTTCCTTATGTCGTGAGTCTTTCATGGCCCTCAAATCCAGATTTGAGGGACTCACGCCACATGTGTCTTTCTGTTGCCCCCTATCTCCTGTCCCCCTCTGTCTCTCTCCATCAGATTTCCTAGACGACCCCCCCCTTGACCTGTCATATTCACATGACCTCTAAGAAAGAATTCTGAGGTTCCTTTGGGTCAGGTCTTTCTCCTGTTTTCAAAAGCCTGAGGGATCAAAAACTCTCCTAACAGTCTAAAGAATTCCCTTCTAACTACTCCTGTTTCTCAGGGTGGAGAAAGACCAAGCTTTCCCCACTCCTGCAAATTCCCTTAACTCTTCAGATTCTTCTGATGGGACAAAGACCTCACTTCCCACCAGAGGGACAATCCAAGATTTTTACCAGCTGATCTGTCCCTGATATCAGTCAATTTGAGCACTATTTGCTCTATATTTTAGCTATAAAACTATGACTACCAAAGGAAAGATTACTTTTTGACACAGGATGGCCATGATATTCTTTAGACTCCAGAGAGAACTGGTAAAATGAGTTTTTTTTTTCCTTGGAAACTGCAAAACTGGTTCTTTTTGCATATGCACTTGCAAACAACTAGTTCTTTAAAAGGCCTGCCTAGGGAAAAACTTGAAGTTAACTCTTTCCATGTCCTTGAAATACACTGCCCACTTTGCCTGAGACCTCAGCCTTGGGCAAATTAGAACTTCAAGCACAAAAAAAAAGAAAAAAGGAGGGGTGTCAAAAAGACATTTTAAATCTCAAGCAGAAAACTATGAGATCTCTGTCTGTCTGTCTGGATTTATGTATGTCTCAGTGTGTGTCTTTTTTTTTTAATAATATTGCTGAAGTTGTAAATGACTTCTAATTTAATTGGCCTAAAGAAAAGTAAGCACTTACAAATCAGACACTTCTAAATACAAGAGAAACTAACCTAAATAAATTTCAGATTCACGTGAACTGGGAAATTTTCAATATTATGTATCTAGTGTTAATGTTTGTTTGCTAATCTAATATAGGCATGTCTAAGCTTCATTAACAATAAGCATAATATTTTCATTGTGCCTAGGTTTATTATAAGTTAAATATTGTTATATTGTTATATCTGCTACAAGTTTGTCTGCAATGAAAGTACCTTGAGTGAAGAAATTTCAAAAACAAAGGTAAATGAGATATGAGCTTTTAGACAAACTCTATTAAGAATAATTATAATTTAGAAATGTCTGTCTAAAACAGTCTTCAGATTTTGGTAACCTGAATTTCTAGAGTTGTGCTAAACTAAGTGACAGAAGTTTATTGAATAGCTAGGTCATTTCCAAATAAAATAAGATTCTGAAACTTTCATTACTGAACACTAATTTCCTCTTACAGAGAAACTAGAGATTTTGGACTACTAATGAATAATGTTTGATGCCATCCTGAGATGTTCTCTAGAATTTTTTTAAAGAAGTTATCACTGTTATTTATGTTCACCAATCTATAGAATGCTAATATAAAGGTCATTTCTCGGTTGCTTAAGGAAAGTATGATGTATGTTTTCAGTATATACGGTATGAGGAATGAAATTACGTTTTATGAAGGAAAAAGGAAGTAGGTCTGACTTACAGGTGGCTGTTTCAGGATGGGAGAACAAAGTAATGGGTAAAGAAAGTGATATGAAAGTTTTATGGAAAGTGGACCCTAAGGGAAGAATTTTGTGCATAAATACAAGTTGTTTTGAGATGTTGAACTGTCTTTGATAATGGATTTTAAGTTTCTTTACCTCTGAAGCAATCTGTTCTGTGTTTACCTTTGAAATCTTTTGTTAACTTTGGCTAGGTGAATAACTATTGTTTCACAGTGACTTATATGATCCTATCTGACTGTTAGAAACCCTTTTGATATTTAGTGAAAACACTTCCTAAATCATTTGACTTCTAGCTAGCTTTGGGATGTTTCAGAGGGCCCCTGAAACATCCCAAAGAGAGATGTTAAACTATCTGAGTTCAATTGACATGTCAAATTACATGAGAAGTGTTGTTGGAGGAGTGATGAATCTTCTCAGGTTGTATGGTTGATGTCACTTGTACAGATATCCTAGAAATTACAAAAAAAAGTAATCCCTCACGGTTAGACTTTTGCTATCCTGGTGTCCTTACAAACATGGCAACAGTCTACTCCTAAATCAGGGAATTAAAAATGGGTGGACAATAGCTGTAAATCAGAGTCGGGGCTATGAGAAATCCAAGATGGCCACTTGGCTTTTTCCAGCTCCCTGACAAACCTCATTTTTATTTGATGGGTTAAAGCCTTCCCTGGCTACAGGGTTAATGCCCTCATAATGAAAAAAATCATGTTTCACTGAATATTAAGTTTTGTTAATTGTTAAACTGAGTTTCTAGTTTCGTTAATTAAGGTCTAGTGTTTACTAAGACTTCTGAGACAGCTTCTTGTTCTTATGTTATATTGCTAAAAGATTTAATTAAGTTATTAAAAAAGGACACTCTAAGTTTGTTTCTAAAGCTTGTGTCAGTAATCAATCTTCAGATAAAGATCAGATGCTCTGTGATGTACAACCAGATTAATACCAGGCTAGTCATTTAACAAATGAAGTCAGATGACCTGGGGTATACTGGGCTCTACCTAATGAAAGTTCTTGACTTATAATTCAGCCTTATGACCTTACTAATAACTGCTAGCTATAACTTTCTTATTTTCTATGTCACTTGTTCCAGAAGATTGTTTCTTACGTTACTAAATGTGTAACTGAGCCTGTGATAAAATGCTAATATGCAGTTCCATATGAGGTCAATGATTGTAATAATGTAACTCTAGATACGGGAAGAAGCAACAAGAGGGAATATTTTCCTGTTCCAAGAGACTAGTAAGACAGGTATGGTCCAGAGATTTTTGCTACTTGCAAGGCCTGGTCCAATAACAGCAAACATAGTCAAATATGTGGCTATGAAGGGACCCTGCTGACTGGACTCTGCCAGATGTCTCTACAGAGATTGCATCATGACCACTGCAAGTTGCTGACCTTCAACAGCTCCTGAAAGGAGTTCAGGGTGGAGATCAGAGATAAGGCACTCTGTGCTCTGGGAAAAACCCAGAAGAACCAGCCTTCAGACAGTCAGATGTTTTCAGGTAAAAATTTTATAAGCCCAAATTCTTGCATCTTCTCATACCTAGAGAAACACTCATTACACGAGAAAATGTCTAGTCCTGGTTCTCCTGGCTAGCTCCTCAGAAGCTTTTCTACTTCTCTTCATCTTTGGGCCACTTACTTTTAACTTTCTTGCCAAGTTTGTTTCTTCTAGAATACAACAGATCTCTAAGTGATAGTATGACAAGAATATTCCCTGGCTAACACCCAGACAATGCTGAAACAAGCCGCCTTATCATTCCATGGATTCTCATCTCCCTCTATAAATCGTAAATGCACCCTGACAGAGAGCAGGCAAAGGGAACCTAGAGCCTCACGATGGCCCTGTACAGCCTGAAGAAGCCAGAGTGGTCATCGCCCCTTTTCCTTTGAGACTGGGTTCCCAAATGTCTTAAAAGGGAAATAGGTAGATGGTTAGATGTGAGCAGGGTATCAAAAAGGGCCAAAGAATTGGCCCTAAAAATTAAGACAGGGAGGAATGTGGTGACCCAAGGGCGAAAGAGCAGATAAAACCAGGAGCACCTTGGAATGCAGGAAGGGAAAAACCATATCCTTATCATCCTTCCTTCCCCCATGTTGTAACTATTAACAGATTTCAGATCCTCCTGAGCAGTATAACCTGTTTCCCCTCCTACCCCATAGGGAGAAGATATTTACCTTACTCTCCCCACCCCCACCCCAGTATATGTGCCTCATCCAGGCAGCAAATGACCTGTAAGACCCCTATCCCACTCCTTGTACCCTGGGTATAAAAGTGGACTAAGGACCCCTGTTCAAGGTCTGTGCTCCCCTGAGCTGGCCTGCTGCTTTAACAGTGTCTCCCACTCTAATAAGCTTTATTTCCCTCTCATTCTGTCTCCTGTCTGGAAATTCTTTTCCAACCCATGCCCGGACTGCAACATATATCACATGGCAATAAATTCAATGGAGAAAATTGGAGAGGGGGGTGGGAGTTGATTGTAATTTTAAACAGACTTGAAAGAGGAGGCTCCAGTGACTTTTGAGTAAGTGCTGAAGGAACTGAGGTAGTCAGCCATGAAGTATCTGCATGAAGAGTGTTCCTGGCAGAGGGCTCAGCAAGTGTCGAGGGAGAAGCTTAGCTGGTATTTGGGGGAATCAAAGAGGGCAGTGTGGATGGAGTGGGATTTGTCGTGGGGAAAGTAAGAGGAGACAAAGTCAGAGATAAAGGAATGCTTATTTGTGTTGGGTTTACTCTGACTAAGACGGGAAGGCCCAGGAGGATTTTTGAGCAGCAGAGTAACAAAACGCAACGTACGTTTTAAAGGAATGACTCCGATGCCATATTGACAGTAAAGCAGACGCAGGGTAGGCAGTAAGCAGAGGAACCAGGTCGCACACTATTGCAGTATTCCAGGCTGCCTGTATCTGTGGCTGGACCATGCTGGTAACTGTGGAGGTGGTGGACTGAGATCTGCTTCTGGATATCTCTTGAAGATAAAATCAGTGAGATTTTCTGATAGTGTAGAGGTGGAATAGAAACGGAGAAAAATCAAAGATGATTCCAAAGGGGCCTTACGCAGCTGACAGGTTGGAGCGGCCCTTCCCAGAGATGGAAAGACAGCAGTGTGAGCGAGTCTGATGGGGAGGATCCAATCAGTGTGGGTGAACTCTGGGTATCTGAATCCTTCCCACTCCCCCATTCTTTGCACTTAGAGTACTTTTCCAAACAACATAAGACACACGTGCATAAGGAATAATAAATAGTCAGTGGGGAGCAATATCTACTTCAATTCAGGATGAGAATGGTTTTCTGTACAATACAGGGTTCTGACAAAACCTGGATTGGAGAAGAGATGTAGTCCAAGATGCTCTAGAGTGAAGGCTTGCGTCGCCCCCAAACACAATTCATATGTTTGAATTCCAACCCACAAAGTGATGGTGTTGAGAGGTGGGGCCTTTAGGAGGTGATTAGGTTACAAGGGCAGGGACCCTTGTGAATAGAATTAGTGCCCTTACCAAAGAGGCCTCAGAGGACGTCCATGGTGGTTCAGTGGATGAGAATCTGCCTGTCAGTGTAGGAGACATAGGTTCAATTCCTGTTTCGGGAAGATTCCACATGCCTCAGAGCATGAACCACAACTACTGAACCTGTGCTCTAGAGCCTGGGAGTTGCAACTGCTGAGCCCATGTGCCATAACTACTGAAGGCTGGAGCCTTAGGCCTGTGTTCTGCAACAAGAGACACCACCAAATAAGAAGTCTGTGCACCATGACGAAAAGTAAAAGTAGCCCCCCACTTGCCACAACTAGAGAAAGCCTGCGTGCAGTAAAAATCAAATTATTAACACACACACACACACACAAAGAGGCCTGAGAAAGCTTCCTTGCCCCCTTCTGCCATGTGAGGACACAGAGAAAAGATGTTGATGAGGAAATGGGCCATCATCAAACACCACATCTGCCAGTGTCCTCCTCTTGGACATGCCAGCCTCTAGAACTGTGAGAAGTCATTTCTGCTTATCAGCCACCCAGTCTACAGTATTTCCTTTCAGTAGCCTGAATAGACTAAGAAACTGGACGAAGGAGGGCTTGGATTTAAACTGCTGGCCTTTCAGAGCAGATTCTGAAGGTTGAGCCATCCTCTTCCAGTCCTCAGGTCACAGGCATGGCAGCTGAATCAGGAAGATGGGACGTGATTCATCATACTGACCCCACTCACTAGTGAAAGTTAGCCAGGAAATAAAGAAGGCTCCCCCTGCTCCCACCAGCTTCACTGTTGCTCCCCATTGCAGGGGCCACTAAGGGGAGGAAGTGGGATGAGGCAAGGCTGAAACCCAAGGAGAGAGGCAGAGACAGTTCCATGAATACTTAATACTCTGCCCATCTGTGCCCTGGAGCTTGAGCCCTTTCTTTGAGGGCAGAAGTTGGATCTTGGTATTCTTCTTTAGTTTCTGAGACAGAAAACCTTATTTTTCCTCTCGTCTTGACAGAACAGAAAAACCCTGTAATGAGAATTCTAGGGCAGGCAACAGGCTCTTACCAATTTGGGAAAAGGAGAAAGGAGTGAAACAAGAAGGACTACTAAAGGTAAACTAGAGTAATTGAGAGACACTTTCACCCTAATTGTTCTGGATGATGAAGAGTTGATTGCCATGAAGACAAAGGACAAAAGGAGCTTTAAAGAAGTGAATGAGGTTTGAGATAGCTTAGAAATGAGATTGCATGAGTTAGTAGTTACTTGAAACATTTCTTAGTTGGATGGGTTTTAGTTATCTGATCATTGTTTCTTCTCGAGTTTGAGTTTTATATTCACAGTCTTCAATATCTTTGCATTGCCAAATGACACAAAATTAAATGGAATCCTTTAATTCAGGGTTGATATCATTAGACCATGACTATTAAATATTTCTTATACTATCAGACTTGATATTACAAAGGATGAGTGTGGGATTAGAGGTTCTCACTTGGTAGTTGTGGGAACCACTGTTGGGGGAAGGATGTTTCTCTGTGTAGTCTAGTTTCTACTTAATATATTTCCAAATTTCTTTAAAGTATATACTGAGAATTATAAAATGCAATACCTAGTCATTTGGTGTACTTCACAGTCAGTGTGGACAAAGATGCTATTATACAAGGAATAAAAAGATATGGAAGACACTTTTTTTTTTCTGTCTCAGGAGGCTTATATATAATGACCCCTACTATGAACAAAGAATACTTTCTATGTTTAGTTTATCCTTTAGTACCACCCTTGCAGGTAGACACTGCTCTTCCCAATTTACAGAGAATACCGAGGTTTAGAGGTCATAGACCAAGATCACACAAAGAGAAAGGGGCAGGCTGTGGGTTGGGATTCAAGGTCCATGCTCATTTCATTATGCTCAGCTTATTCTAGTGAATTTGCTAGAATCTCAGAAGTATTTTCCAATGATTACTGCTATATACTCTGTCTGGCAGTCCACAGCATTTTTCAACAAGTCAAAAAATCTGGGAGAAGGTAAGCAATTTCATCCTTTCTGATCTGATAGCTTCCTCCCCGCCCTGGCCAGAGGGTCAAGGTCTCTTCCACAAGGCTGGGAACCCCTCTCAGACTGTCCATTCCCCACCTCTTTCCGGAGGGACGGTGAGCCAAAGGCGCCTTGAAGTCCCTTCCCAAGGGAGCTGCCATTCCGAAGGCGGCCGCCAGGGGGTCCCCGCTCGGCTCGCGCCCTCGCAGGAGAGCCGCGCTCCGGGTGCCGGTGGGGGCTGCTCTGGAGCCGCGGCGGCCGCGGCTGGAGCCGGGTGCTCGCTCGCCCGCCCGCGCGCTTGCTGAGACCGCGCGCGCTGGCCCGGGAGCCCCTCGCTGGATCCGCGAGCGTCGCTCCTCCTGCCCCAGGCTCGCCCTCTTCCTCCCGCGCCGCCTGCAGCTGCCCCGGCGCGGGGAGCCGACAGGGCCCCGGGGCTGAAGGTAAAACCCCACGGTGAGTGAGAGCTCGCTCCCAGCGAGGGGAGGTGGCGCAGCTCGCAGCCGCTCGCGCTGGGTCGCGCCCGGGCGGTTTAGAGGTGCGGGGCGCACCCCGGGCGAGTGCAACAGGAGGGCGGGAGGCGGCGGACCCCGTTTCCCCGCCCGCCCTCCGCCTGCTTCCGGGGCCGGAATCCGCCTCAGACCCCTGCCCGCGTCTTGGCTTCTGGCAGCCTCCTCCCGCTCCCTTCCCGGGTTGGAACGAGAGTCCTCGCCGGGGCTCCGGGGCCTTGATTTTTAAAGATCTATCAATGAACTCGTTCTTCTCTTGGAGGCGCGGGGGGGGGGGGGCGGGTTCGACTCTGTCCCCGAATCCATTCCGGATCGCAGATGATTGCAGAGTGCATGCTGAACTGTGGGTGGCGGGAAGACAAAAGTTTTACCAAAGTGCGCCCGGGCAGGGGGACCACGTTTAGGGCGTCTTGGTATTGAAGGCGGAGGCTCGGCTCGGGGCTGCGAAGGGGAAACTCCGCTGCGTCGGCCGGGTCGCCCCGGGGCTGCTGATGCTTCGCGGAGGGAGAGGGTGTCTAAAGGGCGTGCGAATCCTTCGGAACCCCTGGGCCAACAACTGTCAAATATCTGGAATCCCAGCCCCTCCCTTTCCCTGCACTCAGGAAGAAGGTGAAAACCCTTCAACTTTCCTCTGCTCCTCCCTGCCTTTGGACCCCTCTGGAAGGGTACAGGGCCGACCCCCGGCGCCTGGCAAGTGAGTACCAGACCGACACCCCAGGCTTCTCAAGATGCCCCCCTCACCCACCTCCCTGACCCCTCCCAGACGTCCGCTCCGCAGGGACCACGCGACAGAGCCGATGGAGATCGAGGCGAATGGCCTTTTGTTTCTCGGCGTTTCCCCTATTGTTCGCCTTTCTAACATCTGGCGGGGCTCGGGAGACAAGGAAGCCCCTCTTGTCCTCCTCCCCCGCCCCCTACGCCAGCCTCCCGGCCGGCTTGCGCCCGGGAGCCTGCCTGGGGGAGGCGAGGAGCCCGACCCCCCGGGGCCGCCCCACCCCGGCCTTGCGGTGAGAGGGCGGAGGGAAAGTTGTCCCTCGGCCGCCTCCTCCGCTGCCTGTGGCCCCGGGCGCATTTCTCAGATCGTATCCCTAGCGCGCTAAGGAGCGCAGATCCAGAAGGTGCCGCTCGCGGGAGGGCGAGGAAGCGAGGTGCTGCCCAACCCCGGGTGCCCCTTTCCTGTGAGTTCTGGTGGATTCCAATCCCCGCCTGAAGGCGTGTGCTTGGCCCGTTGCCAGGCGGCGGGACGGGATCCGGGCAGGTCCGGCAGGCAAACAGCTAAGTCAAGGCTCTGAGTTTCCACGGGCCGAAGGGCAGGAGAGTCGCCCTCCTTAAGGAGGGTGTGTGTGCAGGGCTGTGCTCAGTTGGGTCCGACTCTTTTGCGACCCGGTGGACTGTAGCCCGCCAGGCTCCTCTGTCCGTGGGATTTCCCAGGCAGGAATACTGGAGTGGGTTGCCATTTCCTTCTCCAGGGGATCTTCTCGACCCACGTCGGGAAGGGTCCCCTTCTGGAACCCGGGTCTCCTGAGTCTCCTGCATTGCAGGCGGATTCTGTACCGCCGAGCCACTAATGGAGATGGAGAGAGAAATAGCCTAGGAAGCCTGTGCTTAGAAACAGGAGTGAAGTGGCTCCTTCCAGAATGAACCTGGGGTCCTGACTTCGCACAGCGCTCCAAGTTTAAAGCCCGGGTGCCCTCTCAACGTTTGGTAAGAGCAGACCCGGAGGACCCAGCACTGACCGTGTAGACGTTCCCCAGTCCCTGCGAATCTGTGTCGAAGGTCCCAATTCCTCTGTGAGCGCGGGTGAGATAACGACCCTATTATTACTCTGTCTTTCCTTTCAAGTTGTATGCTTACACGTGGTGCTTATTCTTAGTGACCGAGGATTATTAAAGAACTAGGACTTACACCTGAAACTAATATAATATTGTAAATCAACTATGCCTCGGGGGGGGGGCGGATAGAATTTGGGCAAAAACATAGTAGCCACTCTCAGAGGGCAGGGTCCTCGGATGGGAGGATGGTGCCCCTAGAGTTGCTGAGCTGGTAAGGGGAGACCGTGTCTGTACACCTGTTGGAACGTATACCTGCACAGAGCCTTACATATACCAGTGTTAGCTTTTTCTGTCTGACGTACAGTCAGTGCCTCCCCCAGGAAGGCTCAAGGAGGCTCTTTTTTTTTTTTTTTTTTAAATTCTTCACTTTTTGATCTGTACCCCAAGCCAAGGGAGGGAGGAAGCTTCTGTATGAACACCTGTGACCTGTACCCACTGGAAGGTTTTAAATAGAAACTGCGCCTCTGCACAGTTTCAAGAGTTTGCTCTACCAGAGTTGGAACTTTTGAGCTTCCATTTAATAAAGAGGAACAAAGGAGAGGAAATCAGCAGAGAGGGCACACAGAACACATTCTCCAGTAATTTCTGGATATTACCAGTGGGACCCACAGAAGAAAGAAAGCAAAATCTTAGAAGCACCAGAAGGCACTTTACAAATACTTCATTGTGAAAATGATCCCCAAGGAAGGATTCCTTGGAAATTTAGCAGCAGCAGCACTAGAAAAGCAGGAAGCGCCTGGGTTGCTCAAAAAGTGTCTAAAGGCATCATTAACAAAGTGAAAGGGCAATGCCTGTCCCAGTCTACTCCAGTAAGGAAAAGAGGGTAATTATACTGAAAGATAAGCTTGTACAACTTCTTTAATTTTAAAATTAGAAGAAAACCCTCCCCAGCATTGAAGAAAAATAAAAAATACAGAGGTGAAAATTAAAACAGAAGGAGGAGGGATATTCTAAATAAGGCTCCATTGAACGATCTTATTCAATTGCTTACGTGGAATACATTTCTGGAGATAGGATAACTAGGTCTAAGGGGCTAATGTACTATTTTTTAGGACATTTAAGATTGCTATATTATCCTGTAGAAAACTTGTGCCAGTTACCATTTCCCTATCAATACATAGGATTTTTTTCTTCTGTACTCTGCACCCCACTGATTCTCTACATTATCACTCTTTTTTTTTTAAAATCTCTACCAGACTGATCAGAGGGGAGTATCTTATTACCTTCTTTTACATTTCTCTAATCACAAATGAGAGTAAACATTTTTCATATTGTCTGTTAGTATTTCTTGTGATGTTACTAGTTTGTGCCCTTACTTATTTTTCAGTGAGAATATTCTCCTTTTTCTAACTAGTGGTGCTCTTAATAAAAGCATCCCATTCTGACTTCTGCCCCTGCTGGTACAATCAGACAAGCTTTATTGGCTAGAAGTGCTGATTTTCTTTCCTTTTGCATTATTGCAAACATTTGGCAAGACTGCAATCATCAGTTGCTAAAGTAGCTGACATGGTCCCAGGAGAATCATTAAGGAGCTCATGCAAAGGCTTTATTAGAGAAATTCATGGAAAATATCAAATGTATACTTTTATGCTTTGTAGCCTGCATGTCCCAATTCCTTTATAGCTTGTAATGCTTTTTAAAAATTTACAACACTTACTGATGAGTTGCTGTTACTAAATGGAATGATGTGAACTTGTTTTATTGTCTGATCCTTCTATTGGTAACAAGTATACTGTGATCCACAACTATTTCTTGTTCTTTTAAACATTTCTTCTAACTTTTGAACTGAGTTTTATTTTAATACTTTCTCAGTATAACTATGTTGGAGTTTAACAATCTAACTATTCAATTATGGAAGAATCTTGAGTCTAAACCATTTAGCAGCATGCTATGAAAACAATAGCAAGTAAAGGCTTTCCAGAAGTTGAACTGGATACTCTCTGTGATGCATTTGGGTAGCCACAATCTCTCTGTTAATTCTTGCTTGAAGGTAGATGAATCTGAAATGGGGTAGAAGAGAGAGAGAAAGGTAGAGAAAGTTTATTTCAACTAGAAGATGAATTAATGCAGATGAAGGACCACACAAGAAAATTTAAGTAAATAATCTGGGTAATCTAGGTATAAAATAACTTTCAAAAAGATAAAGTATATTAAAGTGTCGTGTATTAGTAAGAAGATTGGTTTATTTAACAAGCAGAATGTGGCCTTCTAGTTGGGAAAAATCCAGTGTGAAATTCTTCCATAGTCTAACCATAGGTATTTCATTTCAGGTACAAAACAGACAAAAAAAGACAGATGTTAAACTTCTCTGCAGCCTTTTTCATGCTTTTAAGTGTCAAAATCACATAATATGAATTGGGAATGAACAATGCTGTTTGTATTAGAATCATAAGCTCTTAAAGGTTGAATGAGATTTTAATGGTCATCTCATCCAACCACCCAATATCATTACAGATCTTCACTCTCGTACAGTAATGAAATACCAACCCACAAACTTTCTATCATATTAATCAAACCAGGCTGAGAAGCAAATGGGTCCCAAATTTCTGTTTTCTTTTTTTTAGAGTAGGGAGACTGGAAAGGTTTTAACTCTATGGGACCTTGTACAGGCTCTTTTAACGTGCTGAACTTTCCTAGAATAAACAACCTTGGCAGCAAGAGAGTTAAGTCATTGAAGTGTTAGATTTTGCAGTCTTCTGTGAGCCATGTCCTCTGGCCATTGGTTTGAGGGAGTTCAAAAGCAACAGAGCAAAGCAAGTACAAAGGAACAAAAGGAAAGAGGAACAGAGAATAGAAGATGGGAGGGCGAGGGCTCCTCTAAAACTGTCTTCAGGACTTCCTAACAAGACTCTTGATCACCCAGGGGGTGGTAGGCATCACCTTGTTTAGAGAGGTGAACGTGGCTGATGTTGCAAGGCCAGACTTCAGGGAAAAAATGACCATTACCCAAACCACCAATAATCCAGTTGAGGGGAGCCACAGGGCAGCATAACAAGCCTTAAGGAGAAAGATGAAGGAGGAAGAGAAGGAAAAGGAGATTTTGGAGAGAAACAGAATTTTAATTCTTAGCATACATTAATACTTATCTCCTCCTGAGTAGTGCTGTGAGTTTCTGAAAGAAGTGGAAGCACCTTCTGATTTCCATTCGGACGATCTCCCAGGCACAGTGACTGTGTTTCTTATCTTTGAGGAACCTGTCTATCCTGTTGAAATATCTCCTCAGTTCTAGGTGGCCCGGCTGGAGGACCGGAGCTCCTGAGGGTCTCCTGAGGGTCTCCTCTCCGGCTGAGGGAGGCGCTTGCCTCTCTCTTGCATCTTCATTTCCCTCCTCCTCTCCTTCCAAGCACTGCTCCAGGTGCTGCAGCTGGTGATCAAGTCCCATCTGGACTTGTCTCAGGTGTTTCTCTTCCCAAGTGGATTTGAAGGTGTCTTGAGTGAAGATGTGGAAGGCCTGTCTGGACATTTCATAGAAGGCCTCCTTGATGCTCCTCTTCAGAGGCTGGGTGTGTGAGAGGATCTCTTGGGGCAACTCAAAGGCTTTGCTTTCTTGTAGACACTCCATAGGAAATGAATTGCTCATCCTGCTCAGAAGTCTCAGATTCTGCCAGGTGACTCTCCTCAGGCGAACATCCAGCGAGTTACAGTCCAGAGAGAGGATGCCAGTGATGAACAGACCCATGAGGCACGCCAGCCACATATACTCTCGAATCCCATCAGGCTTGGTGCCCATTTTTTTCCTCCCTTGCGCATGGAGGTGAAAAATCCACAAGACTCAGAGGTTGACAGTGAAGTTTTAGGTCTGAAGTATTCCTTCGTGTGCCTTTTATACACCTGGGTATCTTCGGCAGGGAGGAGTTTTTGCATTCATCATTTTATGGTACTCAGGGTTTCAGCTTCTCTGCCCCTGAGGCTTTTTAGATTTGGGGTGACTATGCTGACTTTGGAAATGCGATCTTTTTTTTTTTTTTTTTTTGAGAAAAGTGAGCAGAACATTGTGATTGTGTTATTATTGATGGCTGGATGATTCATTCCAGCACGATACAATCATCAGCACAAGATAGATGCAGACTGTTTCAGGAAGCCCTGAAAACTATGATTCTATACACTTGCTCACCCAACACTGTTACATAAGAGAGAACGATCCTCCAAGAAAATATTTTTTTGTACCTGGCCCTATAACCAAACCTCTTCTCTCATGGAATTAATCATAGACGTTGACCAAATGACTATGATTATTTGATTGCAAGGCCACTAGGACATAAAATGTTTGAGTTTTTTTCCCAGTCTTGTTAAACTTCTATATTTGGATATTTTCTCTTTAATTTGAGTTTTTTGTGTCTCAAGAAAGAGGAAAAACAGAGTGGATCATTGAGCATGGCACTTATCACATAGAAGACTAGACCAGCTTAGTTTTGTATTGCCACTAGAAAATGTTGGAGCTCTCCAACTGTCCTTTCCTGTAGTAAAACCTGAACCAGCACTTACCATCCCCACCTAGCATTTTGTGTGCCTCTGATCTCTTTCTTAGAAATCCTCCAGGGGCTTGTATACTGGGGCATATTTTTCTGCCTCATTAACTTCTCTATTGTAGTATCTAAACTTTTAGATATGGTTTAGCAGTATTTTAAAACTTGAGCTTAATGTTCTTTCTTGCTAAGAAGCTCTATGTGCTGTAAAGATTTTTTTGTTCTTATTTGTTTTTGAGGAGGTATGTGAGTAGGTGATCACCAACTTTAGCCAAACTAATTCACACCTGGACCAATATTCCTGTGGTAATGAGGGCTGTCCACCATTTATGATTTTCACTTTCTTTGACCAGGTAAGCTTCTGATATGGTCAAAGAAAAGGGTTTTTCCTCCAGGAACTGAAAATGGGATGCCATTAAAGAAGGCTAGTTTTAATTACCAACTTAAAAAACAGAAATGCACTAATTTTTAATAAAGTCATTTTAGAATGGTAAGCAACCACAGTTCTTCAAGCATGACAGACTTTGACAGGAAATTTGGCTTAAAATGTTCATGTCTAAATTAATTGGCTGCACCAAGGACTAATTGTAGACAAGTGAGATTTCTTAAAATCCTAGCTTTTTGGACTGATTTATTTTGAGAAGAAAACCTACTACATATGCTACTTTATATGCTTTCTCTGTATAAACTCTGATTTTGCAGAGTTATTTTGCGGGATGACTAACTCAGAAAAATAATCGGGAAAATGAGACCTTTTATATAGGATTATAAACTGACACAGGCTTCTTATAGAGCAAAGTGGTGATATATATCAAAAGCCTTAAAAATGTACATGATCTTTGACTCAGCACTTCTCCCTCTAGGAGTTTATCTCTAAGAAATAGTGATGGATGTCTCCAAGGACTTACCTGTCAGGAAGTTCTTCACAGCAAAAACCTGAGAACAATTAAAATGTTCAGCAGTAGGTACTTGGTTAAGTAAATCATCAGTAAAAATGTCTGTGCAAGCATTCAAAATTATGCTGTGGAAATATACTTGGTTACTTGGATGAATAAGCTTTGCAGCATAAAAGCAAGTTTACATGGTAGTATACAGAGTCCGTTAAATATAAACACATGCATATATGTACAGAAAAAATCTAGAAGTATATATGCTACAAACAAAAAAATAATTGAGAAGTATGAACTATGCATTTATAAATTTTGTGTGCATGTATGCATAACAATAAATATATGTTTATAAAATGCCAATGTCTTCTGAAGACCAGACCTCCTTACATACCTCACACTAAAGCTTCTTAAATTGTCTCAGTCAGAACTGCTTGTTCCTCTTTTGGGCTTTTACAATGCTTTGTCCTTCTTAATTTTGGCTTTTTAAAGTAAATAATCATATAAGTGCTGAACTCCCAATTTTGTATCCCCCCCACCTCTACCCACTCAAGGCACTTAGCATAGTTCCTACTGCTTTGAGACAGTTTCATTGTACTAACCAAGCTAAGAGTTTGTTCTGTTGAACTTCTATGCTAATAGGTTCTGCCAGTAGGTGATGGAGGTGGCTAGAAATTTGGCTGTTGTCCACCAGCTTGAAGGTCCTTGTATTTTCTGTCAGGTACACTTCTGTCATCTTACCCCCCTTACCTCAAATTTCCTCCCTTTATTCTACGTTTTATCCTCATTTATTCAAAACCGTATTTTTAGCATCTACTACATGCCAGTCACTGGGCTAGTTCTTGAAGAAGGAGGGGTAAGATAAGTCCATGATCTCAAGGAGTCCACGGTTGAAGAAGCAAGCATGTTCTAAGTGTTTTGGGTACAGGAGTAATTCCTAGGTCTTTGTTATAGCGTGAACCTCATTCCTCATATGCTGATGATGTTGACAATATTCATGACAAGAGAGGAAACTTGATTGACATGCATGTTGTCTACCTCTCCCACCATCAGAATTGCCTGATTTAACAAATAAAAGTACAGAAGAGCCAAGCAATATTTGGGATGTACCTGTACTAAAAATCCTTCATTATTTATCTAAAATTTAAATTTAACTGGGTGTCCTACATTTTATCTGGCAAGCCTATACACCATGCCAGCCCCACTGACCTCTTAGAGCAGAAGTGAAGTGAAGTGAACTGGCTCAGTCGTGTCCAACTCTTTGCAACCCCATGGACTGTAGCCCCTCAGGCTCCTCTGTCCATGGGATTTCCCAAGCACGAATACTAGAGTGGGTTGCCATTTCCTTCTCCAGGGAATGTTCCTGACCCAGGGATTGAACCTGGGTCTCCAGCGCTGCAGACAATCTCTTTACCATCTGAGCCACCAGAGAAGCCCAACTCAGTCATGAAGGCCTCTGCAGGAAACTTTTCCTCTGCTAGCTGTCCACCTCATGCACAGGAGCATTCGACTGTTTCTCTGGTTTTGCTTGTGTGCCCCTGCCTGACAACTGTGCACACTCCAAAGAGGGTACCTGCCATGCGAAGACAAAATAGCACACACACACATACAGTCACACATAACTGTCATGATCAGAAGCATTATTGGATGGTCAGTGTGCCTCTCTTCTGTAAAAGCCATGCCATCTGACTCCATCTCAAAATATAATGAGAAAGTCAAAAAGAATGACAGTGTAAGGAAATGCTTTTATTCCAGAATTTATGTGCCACAACTGCCCAGTCTGTCACTGTGGGCTATGCGTTCGCCTGCTAGCATTGTTCCATAGGGCTTCCTAGTTTGGAGCCAATGCAGGAGACATAAGAAGTGCATGTTTGATTCCTGGATGGGGAAAATCCCCTGGAGGAAGGCATGGCAACCCACTCCAGTATTCTTGTTTGGAATACTTTAAAAAGCCAATTCTTGTTTCAGGACAGAGGAGCCTGGCGGGCTGCAGTCCATGGGGTCTCAAAGAGTTGGACAGAACTGAAGTGACTTCGCACGCATCGTTCCATGATATCTGCTCTCATTTCTCTAGATCGGGGGAAAGGTGATTATCAGGGCTGCCCTGTTGTCAGTGGAACTGTGTGAATTTGACATGGAGATGACATGGTTACCGGTAATGGGTGAGACGCAATTTGTTTGATAAAGTGAAGGTGAGACATCTCGGTCTAGACGAGAAAGCTGTGACTCACTCATGGGCATTTGGCATCGTACAGTAAGATTGATAGCGCTCCAAGAAAAGGCAAGTTTTGAACCAGAGTGAGCCTACCATGTTGATCATGCACATGTTACGTTACTCAGTGTGTGTAAGTTAGTCATTGCATTGGTGGGGTCACTCGGTGACTGAGCCCAGTAAGGAGCTGGAAGATGGGAAGCCTTGTTGTATCCATGCCTAGCACTGCTTTCCACGTGGCGTGCGGACCATGGCCACCACAAAGTCATGCAGAACTGTTTTAGCCCAGACCAGCCCTGACGCTCTGACAACTTGGTGTTTCACCCATTTCCACTGCTTCCCACGCTGGGGGCCGCCTCTCCCCTGGTCCTTTCTTGGTTGTCCTTCTCTTGATGATGAACCTGATATAGAAACTTATAGTGACTACACAAGTAATACGTGGATGTGTTCATGTTATAAAAATGTAAACACTTCAGATAAAGTAAAAGCTGGTTTGCCAGCTCCGCCCCCCATCATGTCTCTCCCCTCCCCTGCAGTAACCACAGCTATCAGTGTGGTATGTCCTTGCTTGATATCTGTCTCCCCACCCAACACTAAGTTCTGTGAGCGCACGTCCCACAACTTGCTTGTCCGCTGCTCATTCTTGAATGCCCACAGGGCCCACAGACATGGAGAGACACCTGGACCGCTTCCTTGCTGATCTATAGCATGGGAGTAGGGAGACTTGCACTTATGTTTTGAAAATTACCAAAACAGGATTATAAAGATTGTGATATGCTTTGAAATTCAAGCCTGGAACTTGCATCTCTGTGACTGTATATTTGATATCATTTGGATATGATATGATTTTTAAAATCTGTGTTATTATAAATCCTTCGTGAATATGAAGCCCAGGGTAAAATGGCTCACAGGATCAGACAGGACAGGTCCAGTGCCTTTCACAGCACCCTGCACGTACTTAGTACTCAGTAATTATTTGTTGGATGACTGAGGGAAGATAATGAAGCTGTGTCTCTCAGTGACCGGGAAGTTATTTGGTGGTTTTAGTTCTTCTGGTGTAGAGACATGGGGCTGACAAAGTCAGGTGCTGGGGAGATTTGAGAAGTTCACAGAGTGGTAGATGGCAGCCGAAGCTTTCATCCAGCATCCCCTCCTCCTTCCGTTGCTTTGTCTTTGGGATTCCCTGGGGCTGGTTAGGTCATGAACACCAACATACCTCCATGCTGGTAGTATCACATAGTTCTGTGTTATTTGGTTGACTCATATCTCTTTGCCTCCAGACAAGACACATATCTTACTCAGTTTTGTATGCTTGGTACCTTTTCAGTAAAGACATCAATATTTGTTGAATAAAAGCCTGTCAGGTGACTTTTTTATGCTTCTTAAGTTTGGGTGTTAACGTGTGCTGAAAAAAATTGCTGAGTGGTTCCAAAATCATTACTTCCCCCTCCCCTGAATGTTGTCACTTCTCTGTATCATGTGCTTCCAGTGATTGTCGCTTTACCACATCACCCTTAGGGAGACTGAGTGGACAGACTTCCCGCTGGCTCTCTTTCACAGCCCAGCTTCAAATAATGCATGCAGTAACTTCCTCCACAGGACTAATTGGAGCTTTTAGAAAAGGATCCCTGATGAAAAGAGACTTCACCTGGTGAAATAAGTATGTAAGTAAATAAACCTGCACCATCCGTAAAACCTACCCTCAGTTTGGGGTTCATCAGAACAGCTTCCATCCGAATCCTTGTTCCACTCTTGGCGCTCACTTTTAAGATGGTGGTAGGCATTTCAGATGAGAAGAGGTCAGATGTGGATTTCTTCCCAGACTATCTCCAAATATGCCTGTAGTTTGGAAAATCAGCAAGAGTGGAGTGAGGGATGGACAGAGATGTCCTCTTGTCTTGGATAAAAATTTTAGAAGGAATTGCCATGGCAGGAAGAAGGGTAGTGTCTTTAAAATTACTGTCAGTCTGCATGTGGTCATAAGATTTCCTAACATTTATAAAGAACAAAGAAAGGCATTATTATGGAAAAATTTAAGTGGACTTCTCTTTGACAGAAAATTCACGTGCTCCAAATTTTAGGCTTTTTTGTTTTTTAGTATCTGAGCAGTGCCTAGTTTTGAGGATGGTGTCTAGAATAATCTAATAGAGCCATGCGGAGGGGGCTCTTTCTTCCTGACAACTCTCCTGCCTCTAGCTAATCTATGAAGTACAGACTCTAAATCCTAGAATTTAGGGTTGGAAGTACACTGAGAGATAGACTTGGGGTTAGAGGGATAAAGTGACTTGCCCAAGGTCACAGTGGTACTTGGGGGTAAAGTCAGAGAGGGCAATTAATTCATTTAAGCCTAAAATCAAAGCCTCTCGCTCCTCTTTTCCTTCCTTTGTGATCTTCCAGCATATGCCCCTCATGAAACATGCCAAGTATGTATTCATGAGTTCTTGGCTGATGTCAATGGGACTGAAAGTTGGCTTGATTATTTCAGTTCTGCCAGTTGGGGCTACAAGTGTTGGAGAATGTAGTATTGATAGTTTCCCAGGACTGCTGTAGTACATTTCCATGAACAATGTGGCTTACAACAAAAGGAATTTATTCCCTAATAGTTCTAGAGTCTAGAAGTCCAAAATTAAAGTGTCATTAGGGCTGTGTTCCCGCCAAACCTTCAAGGGAAGACTCTTGCCTCTTTTAGCTTCTGGTTACTGCTGGAAATCCTTGGTGTTCCGTGCCTTGTAGATGTATCACTCCAGTCTCTGCTTCCATAGTCAGATGAAGTTGTCCATGTTTTTGTGTGTCCCCATGTCTTCCAGACATTGCCTTTGGTATTCTTTGATAACAATCTGCATAGTTACTAATTACAGTAAAGATACTATTTATGTAGTAGATACTAAGTACCAACTCTTTATGTAAATTATCTTTAATCATTACACTACACAATGTATTAATGGATGTTATTCACTACACAATGTATTAATAGATGTTATTCAGTTCAGTTCAGTTGCTCGGTTGTGTCTGACTCTTTGCGACCCCATGGACTGCAGCATGCCAGGCCTCTTTGTCCATCACCAACTACCAGAGCTTGCTCAAACTCATGTCCATCAAGTCAGTGATGCCGTCCAACCATCTCATCCTCTGTTGTTGCCTTCTCTTCCTGCCTTCAATCTATCCCAGCATTAGGGTCTTTTGCAATGAGTCAGTTCTTCACATCAGGTGGCCAAAGTATTGGAATTTCAGCTTCAGCATCAGACCTTCCAATGGATACCCAGGACTGATCTCCTTTAGGATGGACTAGTTTGATCTCCTTACAGTTCAAGGGACTCTCAAGCGTCTTCTCCAACACCACAGTTCAAAAGCATCAATTCTTCTGTGCTCAGCTTTCTTTATGGTCCAACTCTCACATCCATACGTGACTACTGGAAAAACCATAGCTTTGACTAGGCGGACCTTTGTCGGCAAAGTAATGTCTCTGCTTTTTAATATGCTTTCTAGGTTGGTCATAGTTAATAGATGTTATTACCCTCAGTTTAAAGAGAAGGAAATGGAAACTTGGAAGTATTAGGTGACTTGCCTGTTATCACGTATCTGGAAATCAACAAAATTAGGTTTCAAACGCAGGTCTGTCTGAGCCCAAGTTGTATATTTGCAAGATGTAGGGGTTCTAAAGGTTTCGTATAAAATCCATTGTGTGTGTATTTCATTCCCAAAAGGATTTGAAGAAGCTTATAAATATATGTATGGGCTTCTCACGTAGCTCAATGGTAAAGAATCTGCCTGCTAATGCAGGAGATGTGTGTTTCATCCCTGGGTTGGGAAGATCCCCTGGAGGAGGAGATGGCAACCCGCTCCAGTATTCTTGCCTGGGAAATCCCATGGACACGGGAGCCTGGGATGGTACAGTCCATGGGGTCACAAAAAAGTTAGATGCAACTGAGCCACTGAGCATACACACATAAATATATATAACACAGGAGAATTAAAAACAGTTAAAGAAATTAGAGTTGAGAGAAAACAAGAGCAAGAAAACAAAATGAAGTCAGGTACAGCCTGAACATAAGTTTGCTTGTCATAATGTCTAGTGTCCTTAATGGAAGAGAAATTTGCAAATCTGTCTCTAGGCTTTCTAGAAGCAAGGCAAAACTATGCCCTGCTTTCCTAGTATCGCAGATGGTAAAGCGTCTGCATGCAATGCAGGAGACCGAGTTCGAACCCTAGCTCAGGAAGATCCCCTGGGGAAGGAAATGGCAACCCACTCCAGTATTCTTGCCTGGAGAATTTCATGGACAGAAGAGTCTGGCAGGCTACAGTCTGTGGGGTTGCAAAGAGTCGGACATGACTCGGTGACTAACATACACACACACACAAAAGTAACCACAGTATCCAAGAGAGAAAACAAACTAGCAGCAAAGCTAAATCCTCAGTAGAGGCAAAGCTCTTCTTTTTTTTCTTTTTTCTTTTTTTGTGTATGTGGCCATATCACATGGCATATGGGATCTTAGTTCCCCAACTAGGGATCAAACCCGCATCCCCTGCACTGGAAGCTCGTAATCTTAACCGCTGGACTACCTATGGAAGTCCCAAAGCAAAGCTCTTCTTGATAATGAGTCCTGAGGGGAGTTTTTCCTGCAGTCTTTCTGAAAGAGAGTGCTGTAGGATTTTCTGGACAAAGACCCCAGCAACTTCCTTACCGGAGTAACTATCACCACCATCACCACCACATGTGTTGCAAGGCTGAATTATTTTTCAAAAATTAATTTTGGCTGTGCTGGGTCTTCGTTGCTGTGCGTGGGCTTTCTTTAATTGCAGCGAGCCAGGGCTACTCTGTAGTTGTCGTACTCGGATTTCTCCTTGCCATGGCATCTCAAACTGGAGCACAGACTCAGTAGTTGTGATGCATGGGCTTAGTTGCCCTGTGGCATGTAGAATCTTCTTGGACCAGGGATCTAACCCATGTCCCCTGCATTGTCAGGTGGATTCTTAATCACTGGACCCCCATGGAAGTCCCAAGGCTGAATCTTGCAACCCCCCTCGGTGCAGGTGGATGGTACATGGCCAGGGCAAAGTTAGTTGCTGGCTCTCTGCAGCAGCTTGTTGAGCTTTCTCCTGTTGAGCTGTGGAATGGAGTTCATGAGTTCTGGATTGGGATAGCGTTTCTTCATCAGGGCTCCAAGTATGGAAAAGTGTAGTCATCCATGTTGGCATTCTCAGGACACTCAGTGTGGAGAAACTGCCCTGACATTTCCAGGGTCCCTGCCCAGATCCAGTTCTGTGTTTCCTATTATACGTACAGAGGAACTTTGGGGAAAACTGTAGGCATGACTCTCTTACATTTAGTCAGAACTGGAAACACAAACTATTTTGTCATATTGACCCAGTGCCATCAGCAAAAGTGAAGTGTGTGTTGGACTTCCATGTAGTTGTGGGCTTGCTTTGCCACACTCCTCTAAGGGTGATAGTTCTGGATGTGGGAACTCAAGCAGGCAGCCTGTGGTTTGACTCTGCATCGAGGGGACTTTTTTCTCTCTTGAGAAAGCTTTTTTGTAAGTTGGAGAGCTTAAAATTCAAAGGGAAGATAGCTTTATGCCCCCAAATGTTGTAGATAATTAAATATTAACACATCCTCTTGGAACTATTAATTTTGTAAACTCAAACATTGTTTATATAAGAATAGAACCCATACATGGATGGCCTCAATGCTAAAACATTATATTTCCAGGAATAGTGCACTTAAGGGAGCAGAAATTGGCATTACCCTATAACCATCCCCACTGGGAGAGGGCAGTAATACTCATTGCTAAATGTGATAAGACTGTTTCTCATGAAAGATCCATGGGACAATGAGTGCTAAAATGATCTGTTCCCTATAATTTCATCCACCCATCCATCCATTCATTCATCTTTGAGGATATGATGCCTGAAACAAGATAGTGTAAAAGAGGTGAACAGGTTCATGTCTTCATAGAGTGTCCAGGTTTTCAGACAGTAAAGAATACAGTTTCAGTAAGTCTTTCATCCAATTTTTTGTTGATGGGCAGGGCTATATTCCCTCCCTGTTATGTGACCTGAGGCCAAACTGTGGTGGAGGTAATGAAGACAATGGCTACCTCCTTCAAAAGGTCCCATGCATGCACTGCCGCACTCAGTGCCCCTGACCCTGCTGACCCAGCCTCTGTCAGAGACTCTTGGATTAAAGATTTACTGAACATGGCCCTGCCTGTCAAATCAAGACCCAGTTTCCCCTTCAGTCAGTCTCTCCCATCAGGAAGCTTCCATAACCATAAAGGGCAGAGAGAATGAAAACCATAATCACAGAAAACTAACCAAACTGATCACCTGGACCACAGCCTTATCTAACTCAATGAAACTATGAGCCATGCTGTGTAGGGCCACCCAAGATGGACAGGTCATGGTGGGAGAGTTCTGACAAAACGTGGTCCACTGGAGAAGGGAATGGCAAATCACTTCAGTATTCCTGCCTTGAGAACCCCATGAACAGTAAGAAAAGGCAAAGAGACAGGACACTGAAAGATGAACTCCCCAGGTCGATAGGTGCCCGATATGCTAATGGAGATCAGTGGAGAACTAACCCCAGAAAGAATGAAGAGATGGAGCCAAAGCAAAAACAATACCCAACTGTGGATGCAACTGGTGATGGAAATAAAGTCCGATGCTGTAAAGAGCAATATTGTATAGGAACCTGGAATGTTAGGTCCATGAATCAAGGCAAATTGTAAATGGAAAAACAGGAGATTGCAAGAGTGAACCTCAACATTTTAGGAATCAGTGAGCTTAAATGGACAGGAATGGATAAATTTAACTCAGATGACCATCATATCTACTACTGTGGGCAAGAATCCCTTAGAAGAAATGAAGTAGCCATCATAATCAACAAGAGTCTGAAATGCAGTACTTGGATGCAGTCTCAAAAACGACAGAATGATCTCTGTTCATTTCCAAGGTAACCATTCAGTATCACAGTAATCCAAGGCTATGCCCCAACCAGTAATGCTGAAAGAAGCTGATGTTGAACGGTTCTATGAAGACCTACAAGATCTTCTAGAAATAATACTCAAAAAAGATGCCCCTTTCATTATAGGGGACTGAGATGAAAAAGTAGGAAGTCAAGAAACTACCTGGAGCAACAGGCAAATTTGGCCTTCGAGTACAAAATGAAACAGGTCAAAGTCTAACAGAGTTTTGCCAAAAGAATAAATTGGTCATAGCAAACACCCTCTTCCAACAACACGAGGAGACTCTACACATGGACATCACCAGATGGTCAACACCAAATCAGATTCATTATATTCTTTGCAGCTGAAGATGGGGAAGCTCTATACAGTCAGCAAAAACAAGATTGGGAGCTGACTGTGGCTCAGATCATGAACTCCTTATTGCCAAATTCAGACTTAAATTGAAGAAAGTAGGGGAAACCACTAGATCATTCAGGTGTTACCTAAATCAGATCCCTTCCAGTTATACAGTGGAAGTGAGAAATAGATTCAAGGGATTAGATCTGATAGAGTGCCTGCAGAACTATGGACGGAGGTCTGTGACTTTGTACAGGAGGCAGTGATCAAGACCATACCCAAGAAAAAGAAATGGAAAAAGGCAAAATGGTTGTCTGAGGAGGCCTTACAAATAGCTGAGAAAAGAAGAGAAGCAAAAGGCAAAGGAGAAAAGGGAAGATATACCCATCTGAATGCAGAGTTCTAAAGAATAGCAAGGTGAGATAAGAAAGCCTTCCTCAGTGATCAATGCAAAGAAATAGAGGAAAATAATAGAAGGGGAAAGACTTGAGATCTCTTCAGGAAAATGAGAGATACCAAGGGAACATTTCATGCAAAGATGAGCACAATAAAGACCAGAAATGGTATAGACCTAACAGAAGCTGAAGATATGAAGAGGTGGCAAGAATACACAGAACTATACAAAAAAAGATCTTCATGACCCAGATAATCAGGATGGTGTGATCACTCACCTAGAGCCAGACATCCTGGATCGTGAAGTTAAGTGGGTCTTAGGAAGCATCACAATGAACAAAGCTAGTGGAGATGATGGAATTCCTACTGAGCTATTTCAAATCCTAAAAGATGATGCTGTGAAAGTGCTGCACTCAATATGCCAGCAATTTTGGAAAACTCAGCAGTGGCCACAGGACTGGAAAAGGTCAGTTTTCATTCCTATCCCAAAGAAAAGGCAAAGCCAAAGGATGTTCAAGCTACCCCACAATTGCACTCGTCTCACACGCTAGCAAAGTAATGCTCAGATTCTCCAAGCCAGGCTTCAACAGTATGTGAACCGTGAACTTTCAGATGTTCAAGCTGGTTTTAAAAAAGGCAGAAGAACCAGAGATCAGATTGTCAACAACCATTGGATCTTTGAAAAAGCAAGAGAGTTCCAGAAAAACATCTATTTCTGCTTTATTGACTATGCCAAAGCTTTTAACTGTGTGGACCACAACAAACTGTGGAAAATTCTGAAAGAGATGGGAATACCAGACCACGTGACCTGCCTCCTGAGAAATCTGTATGCAGGTCAGGAAGCAACAGTTAGAACTGGACATGGAACAACAGACTGGTTCCAAATAGGAAAAGGAGTACATCAAGGCTATATGTTGTCACCCTGCTTATTTAACTTCTATGCAGAGATTATGAGAAATGCTGAGCTGGAGGAAGCACAAGCTGGAATCAAAATTGCCAGGAGAAATATCAATAAGCTCAGATATGCAGATGACACCACCCTTATGGCAGAAAGCAAAGAAGAACTAATGAGCCTGTTGATGAAAGTGAAAGAGGAGAGTCAAAAAGTTGGCTGAAAAGTCAACATTCAGAAAACAAAGATCATGGGATCCGGTCCCATCGCTTCATGGCAAATTGATGGAGAGACAATGGAAACAATGACAGAGTTTATTTTCTTGGGCTCCCAAATCACTGCAGATGTGACTGCAGCCATGAAATTAAAAGATGCTTGCTCCTTGGAAGAAAAACTATGACCAACCTAGACAGCATATTAAAAAGCAGAGACATTATTTTGCAGACAAAGGTCTGTATAGTCAAAGCTATCGTTTTTCCAGTAGTTATATATGGATGCTAGAGTTGGACTATAATGAAAGCTGAGCACCAAAGAATTGATGCTTTTGAACTGTGGTGTTGGAGAAGACTCTTGAGAGTCTTTTGGATTGCAAGGAGATCCAAGCAGTCCATCCTAAAGGAAATCAGTCCTGAATATCCATTCGAAGTACTGATGTTAAAGCTGAAACTCCAGTACTTTTGCCACCTGCTGCAAAGAGCTGACTCGGTTGAAAAGACCCTGGTACTGGTAAAGATTGAAGGCAGTAGGAGAAGGGGAGGACAGAGGATGAGATGGTTGGATGGCATCACTGACTCAATGGACATAAGTTTGAGTAAGCTGTGGGAGTTGGTGATTGACAGAGAAGCCTGGCATGCTGCAGTCCACGGGGTCGCAAAGAGTCAGACACGACTGAGCGACTGAACTGAACTGAAAGAATATATGGTATTACAGGTGTTATGAAGGAAATTAACAGGACAAGAGGGTAATTGCAGATGTGATGTCTGAATTGAGACTTGAAGGATGAGGAAAAATCTGCAGTGTTAAGGTCTAGAGGGTGGGCATTTCAGGCAATGAGAACAGTAGGTTCAGAAACTGTCATGGGAAAGAGCTTAGAATATTCAAGAAACACAAAGGAGATTGGATGTGTTGGAGTGAAGGAAATGGGGTAATTGGTTCTAAGATACGTTGGGATTGGATAGAGCATGGGAGGCCATGACAGAGTTCCAATTTTATTCTAAGAAGAGAATTTCAAGCAAGAGAGTGGCATCCTGTGACTCGTGCTGTGAAGAGATCACTTTGGGGACTCGTTGCTGGAAGTTGTTTAGAGAAGGGGAAAGAATGGAAGCAGAGAGCCTAGGATGAGAGCAGATATTTCAGCAGGCCGGGTTAGAGTTATGGAGGCCTAGATAAAGGTGGAAGCAGTGGCAATGGAGGGAATAAGATGGTTTGAGAGAAGCTGTTTATGATGTATTTGGGTTCAGGCTCATACCTGTGACTACCAAAGGCAGTGTTCCAGAAACACCGTAGATATCCATTTGATTATAAGGTCTTTACTGAAATAACATGGTTGTTTTTTGATAGCCAGTAAGTAATCTCATTTGGCATTACATCTTGAACTGGATGGCATTCATCAGACAACAAAATAAATAATTTACTTCATTAGACCTGGGTTGGGATTGAAGCTTGAATTTCCCAGGTTTAGCTTGAGGCTTAAGTTTCTGAGGGTCCCCTGATACACAGAAATAATGCCTATCCCTGTATGCTTCAGCCTTTTTAGATAAAACCATGTGTCTCAAGATCAATTTAAATCATGGAGTACTATCTATAGTCAAATCATAATGGAATATATAATTACTATAATCATACAATTCTGAAGTTAAGAAAGAGATTGTTATCTGTTGATTACAAAATATAGATGAAAGCTTGTATATAGCTAACAACTCCAATTTTCTCCAGTTTGGTTTTTCTAAAGTCTCAGAAATGTCTAATTGTCAGAAGTGTCAGTCTGTACTCTGACACAAACTATACTACTGTGAAACATAGGTATTTGACAGGCCGGGTCAAGATGTTCTTGTCACTAAAGTCAACCATGACAGACTTTTCTTGTGTTACAGAAACATTTTTAAATGAAATGAGGATTTTGCATTTCAGGGTCTTCAGGAACATTTTTCTTAAACTTTTGGCACTTCTGATGGTTTACCTGGAGTAGAAGTTAGGCTGCAATGTTATCTGAGTTCTAGATTACTAGCTACTTTTAAAATAATTAATTAATTTTTGGATTTTTGCCTGCATTAGGTCTTCGTTGCTGCACAAAGGCTTTCTCTGGTTACAGTAAGTGGGGGCTACTCTCTAATGGCAGTGCTTGGGCTTCTCATTGTGCTGGCTTCTCTTGTGGTAGAGCTTGGGCTCTAGGGTGCCTAGGGTTCAGTAGGTGAGGTGTGTGGGATCAGCAGTTGTGGTGCACAAGCTTAGTTGCCACATGGCATGTGGAATCTTCCCAGACCAGGGATCGAACATGTGTCCCCTGCGCTGGCAGCTGACTTCTTAACCACTGGACCACCACGGAAGTTCCTAGGCTAGCTAATTTAATAAGCGCATCCAAAAACAGAATGGCTCGAACCTGATTGGAGTATTTTTCACTCATATGTAGTTTGGAACTTGCAAGAAATCTATTTTTGTGGAAAGATAGTTTCAAACTATACTTGAATGAGAAATACTCATGCGCTGTGGTTGGCTTTTTTCTTCAAGAAGAGTTCAGGCATCAGACATTTTCCATTTTGTGGTTCTGCTATCTCCCTTGTGGCTTCCAAGGTTCTTGAGTTTATCTTTATCAACCTGGGGCAAATGGCAAGAGCTGGAGGGATGTGCATGGGAGCATTGTATGGGTTAGGCTTGAAGGGGCACACATCACTTCCAGTCACATCCCTTTGGCAGGGACTTAGTCATATAGTCAGAGCTAAGAATGAGAGCTGCCAGGAAATTCAATCTGGCCATGTGCCCAGGAAGATGAGGGACTGCCTTGATGAACAGCTAGCCCATCTCTGCCATGCTTCTGACCCATTTGGAGACAGTCTACCCATCAGGATGTGTTGGCACTGGTTTGAGTTGGCTTGGGGATTCGGCTGGCATGAGGGAACACACTGTAGAGACCCAATAAAGGTTTTCTTAAATACGCTTGAAGAGAATTGGAGTTGTCACCCACAGGTAGCTTTCTAGTAAGTTTACTTATTTATTTTCTGAAGAGTAGAACAAGAGGTGTTGTTGAAATAGAAGAGTCTCATTTTTTCCCCCCAAGGGCAATGCAAATAGGAAGAGAAATGATTAATTTGCATCTTTTTTTAAAGTATGTTTTCCTTGCAAGAAATCTATTTTTGTGGAAAGATACTGTCATTTGCTTTTTTTAAAACAATGAAACGGAACCCATGGACCTTATTTCCCAGGGGGACCAACATGAAGACAGTCCCTCAGCACCACCCATAGCTAATACTGCATTGTGTGTTAACCGTTCATCAAACATAGTGTGACCGAGTTTGCAAACATTATTTCACTTCAACACCAAAAGAATCTGGCAAGATCCCGTTTTATAGTTTTGAGGAACCAAGGCTGCAAAAAGTTACATAATTGGCAAAGGCTGCACAAAACTAAGGTCTGCCTGATTTTCTGTTAAACTGTTCTTAAGTGATAATAAATGTCTTGAGTATATCATGTTTTTCCTTCTTTCTTTTTTTAAATGGAGAAGAATATCTGTCACCTAATAACATCATAGCCATAACTTCTCAGAAGCCTGACTTCTCATAAAATAGGCTGAACGTTCTTGGGTCCTTTTAGCTGTCCAAACAAGACAATTTCTGTCTTCCTGTGGTCAGTTTAGATCCTGGAAGGGTATGTCCAGCTTTGACTGGACATGGGGGACCAGACAGACATAGGGGCCAGACAGATTCCAGGGTGTGGCTGAAAATCATTTCTGGCTTCTGTGGCAGAGGGAGGCAAAAGCACTGCTTGCCCTGTGAGAAGGGGCGAGCGCTGGGGCCTGCCAGGGCCTCTGCACCAGAGCGTCTCAGGGCTACGCCAAGTGAGCTAGTTCAGGTCAGCTTGGAGGACCCTGATGCAGAGACGGGCCGTATGTCAGACCAGAGCATCCTGCAGTTAGAAATGGGGATGCAGTTAGATATCAGCACAGCATCTTCAGGAGTGGAAAGTACTCAGATCTGTCTTCCCTAAGTTGGTTTCATGAAACACTAATTTTGCAAGAAGTTCCATGAAAAAAGCTTTTTGTGATTCAAGAAATTTAGGAAACTTTATATGCTCAGTGTAGACTCACGGTGTATTAGCATATTATAAACCTCTAAAAGCTTACAGCAAGATACCTGTTAAACTTGTTTAAACCATGATATGACAAGTTTATTTGATTATGTACTTTAAAATTATTTATTTATTTATTTTACTGGCGATTCTTAACCAGCAGGGAAGTCCGACCATATACTTTTTTTAAAAAATCACACTTGGGAATATCCTAAGGAGCCAGCATTTAGGGGAATGAGGAGTCAGAGCCTGTGAAAAACTGGTCTAAATGGGGCATAAAATGCAACTAAAGACCTGTGTCCCCCATGCCACAACAAAGAGCAAAGAGCCTGCATGGCACAGCTAAGACCCAGCACAGCCAAATAAACAGTTAGTTTTAAAATAATTAAAATAATAACCACATATTATCAAGTATTATTAAATTAACACAAATTATTAATAACTTTGAGTAATAATTTAAATAATTTTATAAATAAATAAAAGATAACATTAAAAATACATAAATCTAAGGCCCAAATATCAGTGCAATTTCATATCAGTGGAGGATTATGAAATTACTCTCTTATTAGGGCAACGTAGACTGTGACAGTGATGGAATTATAACCCCAGTGATTTCTTTGGTTTTAAACAGAAGAGGGATATGAAAAACTCACACCTTTTATATTGTAAAATGCCTTTTGCTCCTCTTTTTTTTTGTTTTGTTTTCTTTTATATTGTAAAATGCCTTTTGCTCCTCTTTTTTTTTGTTTTGTTTTCTTCTCCCTTTTCTTTTTCCAATACCACATAAGCTTCTTACTGCCATCAAGTCACTTGAAATTGTCATGTTTATTCTTTTCAGAAGATATGTTGAAATCCCACTGAAAGGAAGATAAAGATATTAGTAAAGTACATGTTGTATGAAAGATGTTTCATAAGTTTATCGGGCTAATAATTTTGTTTGATGTGTCTTTAAATTGGGGGAACTGGAAATACATCCTACCTTCCTTCCTTCCTGCCTGCCTGCCTGCCTGTAGCCAATATATGTTGCCACTAAGACTTGGGATGAGAACTATAAAACTCAACGGTCAAGATGAAATGGGGTGACCTGGCACAGTACCTACCATGTAGCAGACATGCAATAATTTTGTACTGTTGTTATTATGGAAAATGTGATAGATGAGAAGAAGAGATCTCGGGCACATGGAGGAGGCACGTAGCCTGGTCTGGGCTTGACATGTGTCCCAGTCCTCTTGGATAGATGATTTGTTCAGGTGAGTAACAGCTGAAAGGTAGATGATGGTTATGAAATGTGTGAAATTTAAATGAAGAGTGTCTTAATTAGAGCTACTGAAATAAGATTCCAAGATTCTAGGAGAAAATCAAATTAGTGGTCTCAAGTTTCTGCCCAATTCTCCTGTGGTTCCTCCAAAATTCCCAGTGATTCCTAAGAAACATTATAGTGACTCAAACAGCCGAGGCACTAGAGCTCAGGACCACAGCCTGGAATACACCAATACTAAGGCAATGACCACCCTTTTCTCAGCTTTCATGATGACAACCCATTTGCCAAAAGGAGAAAATGTTTTAGTTTTCATGTGGCCATCTGCCCAGGTCTTTGATTTGACAAGTAGGAGAGGAAAACAAAGACCATGAGTGTATTTGGTGAAATGTTATTTCCTGACCCTTTTTTTCCTTTTTTTTTCAATAGAGACAGCCTTGAGAACCGCTGGTTTATTATTATTATTTAATTACTCAGCCATAAAAAGGAATGAAATTGGGTCATTTGTAGAGAGGAGTCTGTCATACAGAGTGAAGTAAGTCAGAAAGAGAAAAACAAATATCATACTTATTTTTTCCCTTTGGTTTTGAGAGCCAAAGTCAAGGACAGTGGAAAGAGAAGAACAACAAAATAAACAAATAAAAAGAGAAGAAAAAAAAAAAAGAAAAGAAAACAACCCACTCAGCTCTCCAGGAAATGAGTCTCCAGGCAGAACTAGAGAATGTGTCCAATCACACGCGTTGTGTGTTGAGTCAGTAGACAGGTTCTGGGTTTGCAGACAAGCACCTGAGAGCTTCTGCCAGAGGAGAGCCTCTCCTCCACTGCCTCTCACAGTCCGAGAGCTTCAGAATGAGGTTCCTAAGGGGAGCTGGAAAGAAGGGAAGACTCCCTGCAGAGCTGTTTCCATGGCATTGACAGGGGCCAGAGGACAATCTAGTGCGTCATTCCCAAAGTGTTCCATGCAGTGTTATGTAAAAAATAAATGGATAAAACTCGTGGTTAAAACAAGTTAAAATTGTTTCTGGGTGTCTCAAGACCTCTGATTATGCCAATGTGAACTGTGAGCATCCAAAGAGGGAGAACGTGAATGCAGCTCTTTCCAGACTCCCTAGAAAGTGATACCTAGGGACTAGTGTCTCAAGCAGCTCTTTGAGCAAAGCTGCTTCAGGACTAGGCTAAGTCATTTCTTTGTTCCCAGGGGGTCCAGCTCCAGACACAGATGTTTGCAGGCAGCTGGTGGCTCAGATGGTGAAGAATCTGCCTGCAGTGTGGGAGACCTGGGTTCGATCCCTGGATTGGGAAGATGCCCTGGAGGAGGGCATGGCAACTCACTCCAGTATTCTTGCCTGGAGAATTCCATGGACAGAGGAGCCTGGTGGGCTACAGCCCATGGGTTGCAAAGAGTCAGACACAACTGAGCAACTAACACTTTGTCTTTCCAGCAGCCAATGGGGGTCACTAGTCAGGAGAGCATCCATCATTTGGAAAAGCCTGATGGGGTGTGGTAGGCCAAATAATGGTTCACTAAGAACATCCACATTCTAATCTCTAGAGCCAGTGAACATGTTATGTCACATGCAAACAGGGACTTTGCACATGTGGTTAAATTAAAGATAATGGGAAAGGGCATTATCTTGGATTATCAGGATGGGCCCAAGGTTATCACAGGAAGCTTTGTAAGAAGAGGCTGAGAGCTGGCAGCCTCCATCACAACCTGCCACCGTGGAAATAACTGCTCCAGCCCTAAGGGGATGTGGGCAGCACATGAGAGCGTCCACTAAATGATTAGCCTGTGATTCTGGTGTGGCCGGACACCAAACTTTGGAGGAGTCTGATCACTATTTTTGGCCATGCTGAGATAGAAACCAGGGGCAAAGTAATCAGGAGGAAGAGACCAAAGCATGGGACATCTCTCATGATGCTAAACCAAGGTCCGGACCACTGGAGAAAGAGGGCTGGACCCCTTCTAAGCTAGAAACCCCTCCTCCCAGAGCTGGCGAGGCCTGATTTGCCTCCACTAGCATTTTCATTTATGGTAACTTGCTGATTTGAAAGATGTTGAAGATCTTGTTACTTAGTCTTGTTTTGGCCTTGTAGGGCAGTTGGACTCAGAATTGGAGCAGATGGAGCAAATGAGAAAAACGTGAAATAAAAAGTGGGTAGGTCTGATGTTTTGTGGTCAGTTTTTCCTCTAGTAAAATACAAGTACCTTGTAAAGAAAAGATGAAATTTGTTCTACTCCCTGCCCCCCAGTCCCCTCCTGCACCCCCCTTCCTTATTCCTTTTGATTCTTAGGCTCTACATAGACATCATTTTGTCTCTTCTGTTTAGTCACCCCTAACTCTTTATTCTTAAACAACTGGATGTCTGGAGCCTGGCTCTTACTTCCTTGGATTAGGAAACAATGGGGTCAGCACCTCTCATTTTCTGAAATAAGCGATCAGCTCACACTTATGGCTTTGAGACCCTCCCCCTTCCAAAAAAAAGTCCTCAGATCTCTGAGGGAGGCTGCTAAGAAACCAGCAGAGAGATGAGCAGGAGAATAGAGGACTTTGTCACAAAGGGCTGTCAGTGTGTTTTCCAGTTGCTGATCTCGATGCTAAGGCTTAAGTACTAGATTTTAAAAAATGGTTTGTGTCTACCTCCTTGTGATGTTTTCTTTAGAAAAACTGAAGATGTCCTTACTTGTAATAAAAATTTAGGTTTTGCATTCCGGTAGACTGAAGGTTTCATGGCCACCTGACCAAGGCTTTTCATCTGGAGAACCAAGTCTGAGCCACTGGGAGTGGTAGTCTGGAGATGCTGAGTTAGAGAAGATTCTGAAAGAGCTTCTGTCTGATTGGCTGATGGCTGGCCTGACTGTGCACCTGGGGAGGTGTGTGTTTGGCCATCTCTGGATTAGAGTTTCCACCAACAGCATCCTCAGTTGGCTGAAGAGTGGTTATTCTGCTTGTTTTTTGTTTTTAATGATACTCAATAGTTACCTTTAATCCAGTGGGATGTACTGTAGTTTTTTAATTATTCAGAGGTAAAATGCTGAATGTCACATGATGAGTTAAAGAGGCCATTGTGTAGACTTTGGGGAAAAAGTGGAGGACAATTCAATTCCCACACAAGCCTATTCTTGAATGAGAACAAGACGGTGGAAGTATAATATGTAAATATTCTCCTGTTTTGGTATTGTGTAGGAGACAGAGACCAGTAACTCCACTGAGATAGGTCTGGGTCCTGTATGGCTAGACCTGCTGATAAAAAGGTTGATTGGGGTTTAAAGTGGAGAATTCTCTCATTACCTCATTTGACTTGATGGCAAGTAGTGAAGTATGAAAGGAGGGCGTACAACACAATTCTTAGCAAAGGATGATGGGAAACCAGAGATCTACTGACTCAGTGGGGAGGGATGGTGTGTGTTTGGAAGAAGCAAGAGAGCCAGTTCAGCAGAAGAGTGGAGGACAAACAGGGTTAGATGCCAGACTTTGTCCTTTTGGTTGAGGGTGTGTTTTTCCTGAAAGAGCCTTAGGGGCTAAAGGTAAAACTTGAACTACAATTTTACAATTTCCTTTTGTCTGGCAACATCTCTTTTTATTAAAAAAAAAAAAAAAAAAAAGGCTGTCCTAAAATAGTCAAACCTCTGACTTTCCCTTGCTGGAAGTACATTACTTTGCTCAACGTGGAGTCCTCTTTTCATAATAGTGTCTTTTTAATAAAAAGGTCCTACTGCTGAATTGGAGTTTTAAATGAGGACTCTTCAAGCGTCAGTAAGAGACTTCCCTGTCATGTGTTTAGTTAGACACCTGTTTGCGCTTTCTGTTACTTGGATTGCATAAAAAGGTAGCTTTGCAAAGGAACTTGGCTTTCCTTGCAAGATACCTTATAGGTAAAGAGTCACAATTTTGTTCCCAGTGCAGAGAATTTGAGACACAGAATGGAAGAAACTAAAGATAGTGAACCAGATTCAATTAAAGGGAACTGACACCTCACTTCTAGACTTCTGGTATTCTCACTACAAGGGTGATTTTTCAATCATTGGAAGTTCTCCACAGTACTGAGGTCAGGTCAATATGCCACAGCAATTCAGAACAAGATGAAGTTAAGTTATGTGTAAGAAAGCAGAAATCCAACATGAGACTGTCTTAAAAGCTTGATTTCTAATGAAAATTTCATCATGTTATAAATCATTTCAATGGCAAACTTAACGGCAAAATTATAATTCTTTCCAAGCTAACAAGGTTCTGAAAGTTGCAAACAATATTTAATAAAAACTAAAGACCCCACGTTGAGATTGTTCAGTGTTAGGCTACACGGTTTTCCTGTACTGACACCACACAAACACAGAGCCAATCGTTTCCTGCTTCAACTTGTCCTTTGGAAGGTGGGATGGTGGCCCAGGATGACTCATTTCCCTCACAGACCGGACGTCGCCTTTCTAACGAGAAATGGCATGAGTGGAAAGCAAATTTCTAAATATTAAAGTGTCTGTCCTAGGAAGCTAAAGATGTTTATTAAATTAGGCAGTGTTTGAGTTACTCATCTTAATACTCACTTTGGATTAGATATGATTAGTATTCCAGTTATTAAAGACAGATAAAGATGTCTTAATCTGACACATTTCCCTTCCATGTGTTTTCAGTGAGGACCTGAGTTTGTCTTGCCAGGACAATTAGGAGAGTAATTTGTTGACATGACAACTTGCTTCATGAACCTAGGGGGTTCATAGGCTGGCTTTCTTACTCACCCCTTTAGAGAAGGTTCTTAATTGATTGTTGAATTGTGAGGAGACAGGACTCCAGTCTTATCCCTTCATTTCTATGTGATTTTTACCCCCTCTATTTAAAAAAAAATCAGCCACACCACACAGCATGTGGGATCTTAGTTCGATGACCAGGGATCAAACTTGAGGCCCCTGCATCGGAAGGCAGTCTTAACCCCTGGACTGCCATCCTTTTTCTTTTTTTCCAATACCTAAAAGAAAGAAGTCATTAGTAACTCTGAGGTAAAAAAATAAATGCATTTGCTCTTATACGTTCTCGGGTAAAATACGTAAACTGTGACACCCTAGTACGTTATTCCAATTTTAATAAAAGGAGGAAAACAGACCCCAGAGGAATTTAGGAACTTGATTAGGGTAAGTTGGTCCAGCAGTTTAGACTTTAAATTCATGATTCTTTTCTAGTCTGTTCGTTGACTGATCACTTATGCGTATACAGAGAAATTTAGTAAACATTCACCTTAAAAATCCTATTTTAAGATCTTGTTCTTTAGAATCAGAAGTTGCAAGCTGGCATTCCACAGAGATGTTTGGTTTGTACTTAGAAAGCATTGATTTTTCTTTTCAGTTGTCAATCTATAAAAAAAATACACAGATTTCACATAAAATTTTGAATTTCCAGCTACTCTTTGAAAGTCAGAATATCCAGCATTTCTGGGTCTTTCTCCCTACATTAGCCACTGCTGCTGGAGCAGAATCCCTGGCCCTTTTTAAATGATGCCTGTATTCTGACACTTTGTATCTTTGATCTACCTGATGGCTAAAAGCATTTGAGTATGAGACCCTAATTCTACAAATCACACTTTATTCTGTTGGCCTTATGGAAAATTTTCTAGCATTGAAAATAAAGAATTTCACTGTTTACAATAGCCAGGACATGGAAGCAACCTGGATGTCCATCAGCCAACAAATGGATAAGAAAGCTGTGGTACATATACGCAGTGGAATATTACTCAGCTATTAAAAAGAATGCATTTGAATCAGTTCTATTGAGGTGGATGAAACTGGAGCCTATTATACAAAGCAAAGAAAGTCAGAAAGAAAAACACCAATACAGTATATTAATGCATATATACTGAATTTAGAAAGATGGTAACGATGACCCTATATGAAAGATAGCAAAAGAGACTCAGATGTAAAGAACAGACTCTGTGGGAGAAGGCAAGGGTGGGATGATTTGAGACAATGGCATTGAAACGTGTATATTAACATATGTGAAATAGATCACATATACACATATGTATATTAACATGTGAAATAGATCACCAGTCCAGGTTCGATGCATGAGACAGGGTTCTCAGGGCAGGTGCCTTGGGAAGACCCTGAGGGATGGGAAGGGGAGGGAGGGTTAGGATGGGGAACACATGTACACCCATGGCTGATTCATGTGAATGTATGGCAAAATCACCACAATATTGTAAAGTAATTAGCCTCCAATTAAAATAAAAAGAAAAAAAGTAAAAATAAACGTCTTGCTATGGTTGCACTTGAAAAAAAAGAAAAAAGAGAATAATTTAAGTGTATTAAGTAGTATTTGTATTCAAAGAGATTGGGTAACAGAACAAAAACTTAAGGTCCTACTTAGGGCTAAAAAAAAAAAAAAACCTCTTTTTTTAGCAAGAAGTGAATTCTCCTAACTTCCTACTTTCTCTTCAGTTTGTCCCAAGGTGCACTTGCAAATGGTTTCCCAAGACCGTGGCCGAACCAGCCCTCCCCTCCCCAGCACACACATCACACACTTCTTCCAACAACTCTAATTAATGGTCTAGCAAAGCTCTCAAGATTCCCGAAGCTAATTAAACAGGGCTCACCCTTGTACCTCCCAGTAGGTTGGGGAGTAGCTGGGCAAATGCTGTGATTGATATGAAAAGTAGCAAGGTATTCTTAAGCGCTTTTAGCTGTGTTGCTGCTCTGTGAAGCACAAGCATCCAACACAGGGGCCTTTTATCCTCTGTGCCTTTGGAGTGTGAGGACGCCATGGAGGCTGCATGCACTGCGGCTTACTTGTGGGCTGAGAATCAAGGCTGGGAGTAGAGGGCAGGCAGCAGGGGAGTGACCAGGGGGGAGGGGGGGTTGGCAGCTGTCATCTGAATAGCTTCTCCCTCTTCCCACTAGCCTGTTGTTCTAAAGCTCCATCCATTCATATTCATGGTTTCCACTCCTCTCATGGTTTCCAACCCTCTGCGTGCTGCCAAGGCCAGCTTTCCTTGCACATTTTATTTCCTTGATTGTCTTGGAATTTCATTTGAATTTACGAAGAATCATTGAACTGCTTCAGATAAAGGATGAGCTATGAGAAACTGGAGCTAGTTCATAGAGAATCTACTGGGAGAAATTTATTTAAATATAAGAATTGAAGGCCAAATCTAAAGTATAATACATTAACTTTATGTTCACTGACTTTTATTATTTCTGTTTATTTCCTCCTAGTGATTAATTTATTCCATATGTATTAGTAATTTATTCCATATGTATGATGAGAGAACAAATGAGGAAATAATCTAATTACAAAAGTAATATTTATTTAGTATAAATGTTAAACTACAAAAAAATCATGAAAATACAAAGAAATTTAAAATCACTATCCTACTGTCTAATTATTATTAACTTTTGGATTTATTTTCAGTCATACATGTATGTATATTAAGAAGCTGAGATAATTCTAGACATGCTATTTCATTATCTGCTTGTTTATGTGTAATACTAAATCATACATATTTTTCATGTCATATATTAAAGCTTTTAAAAAGTCTTCATAGAATTCCATTGTATGGATATCCTATGATCTATTTTTAGAAAGATAGGTTTTTCCCAAATTTGACACTATTTATAAACAGTGCTGTGATACTGACATTCATAAGCTTTCACATCCAAACTGTCAGCACATCTGTAACTTTTTCCTCTGGAAAATTACCCAGAAGTGACTTGTGAGTCAAAGAGTATAGCTGGGCTAATTGTGGCCTCCAGAAACATTGTAGGAATTGGACCTCCTCTTGGCGTTTTTTCCCTAAAGATGTATTTATTTATTTATGTTTGACTGTGCTGGCTCTTTGTTCCTGAGGGCAGCTTTCTCTGGTGGCCGGGAGTAGCACGGGCTCCTCTCTCGTTGTGGTGTTCAGGCTTCTCGCCACCCTGGCTTTGCTTGTTGGGGAGCATCAGCTGGCTCCAGGTGCAGGGGCTCAGTAGCTGTGGCTCGCAGGCTCTAGAGCACAGGCTCAATAGTTGTGGCCCACAGCCTTAGTTGCCCCGAAGCATGTGGGATCTTCCCATGCCAGGGATGGAACCCATGTCCCCTGCATTGGCACGCAGATTCTTAACCACTGGACCACAGGGGAAGCCTTCCTCATGGCATTCTATGAGAGCCCTAAACAGGGAGCTTTTTTCAGGATATCTTTTGGCTAAGCTACTCTGAATATCCTTTGACTGCTTTTACCTAGATATTTCTACCCCAAGAAGAAAAATAACCGCTTAGGTTTCTCAGCTTACAGGAAGAGGAAAGTGGAATGCTGCCAACCATGAAAATGTTTGGAAAGAGTCTGGGCCATCTTAACCATCATCCTAATTAACATTTGCTTTATATCATGCATGGGAAGCCAACTCTTCTGTCAGAAAATATAAATGTCTGCTGGGAAGCATGTATTTGCTCTGAGGAACTCTTGGGACCAAGAAAATAAAGTGGTTAATAACAACAGCATAATGAGGTCACAGGGGTGCTGAAAGCATTAATTAAAGAATGATTTAAAAGTTCTCCAGAAGCTTACAGAGAGGTGTGCTGTAGGCTCCCCAGGAGAAGGATTCGGTTCAGAATATGTGGATTCCTGTACTGACAGAAACTAATATGTCTGACTACCTGCGGTGAGTTGATTAAATCAGAGCTAAATCTTAAAAACACACCTAATTACACCTTTCCCTATTGTAAATGCAATGTGCCATATTTATTGGAATCCTATTATTCTATTGAGAAGATGAATCACAGCAGATGAATCTTCAAATCAATTGTTTGAAGATTTAGGTTGTAGAACTAAAAATTTAAACATATCTGTAAAGGTTTAGAAGTAGATATTGTACTGACTATATATATATATTGATATATGCACAGTGTTCTGATTTTGCAGCCAAAGAGCCATATGAAGACAGGCCTGAACTGACCAAATAAATTAGAATTTGAGGCTCTGATAAAAAAAAAACAAGTCATGTTATATAAATACATCAAATTTGGACAAGTGCTTCCTAGTGTTGTCTAATGGAACTTAAGTTTTCAGTTGTCCTTCTGGTTTAATGAGGTTTCTAACTCCTAGCAAGAAAACCAGATTTCGCTATAGTAGCTTCCTTGGCAAATCTAACCTCTAATTGTCTGTGCAGTAAAATAATCCATGCAAAGACTGCATGGCTTGACTGTACAAGCTGATGCTGATACGAAGCCCCAGTTGGAAGACCTATTTTGTAAGCAAAGCAATGCAGGGTTTTTCTTTGCTTTTAGTGCTCCTTAGTTACTTAGAAAACCTATAACCTGGTGTTATTGCTTAGTTGCTCAGTTGTGTCCGACTCTGTGACCCCATGGATTGTAGCCCACCGGGCTCCTCTATCCATGGGATTCTCCAAGCAAGAATATTGGAATGAGGAACCATTCCCTTCTCCGGGGGATCTTCCCAACCCAGGGATTGAATCCGGGTCTCCTACATTGCAAGCAGATACTTTACAACCCACCAGGGAAACCCATAACCTGGTGTAATAAGGATATAGAGCTATTACATGCCTTGAAAGAGAATCTATGTTCATTATAATAATGTCTTGCCAGCCTGATTGTTTTGAGAGAGATACTATTGTTCCCTTGAGGTACCTGGAATTATAGTTCCTGTTCTCTGAGGACGGAAGGCCTCCCTTAAGAGAGAGGAGTTCTGGACTTCTCCTTTTTACTCTTTCAACATTACATGTCTAGAGTGAATGTCCAGGATTCATCTTTCCTGATGGTTCTTTTGCCTGACTATCAAGCTAGATAAAGTATTTAATTCCCACAACATTAATAATATTAGCCCAGCAGTTGAGAAGTATGAACTTCGAACTCATGTAGACTTTTATATATTAACCAACTGTGATTTCCTTGAATTTCATTCATTCACCACATTCATGGATCCGTTCACTTATTGTCTCATAACTGAACTGAGTATCTGAGTTGAGTTTAGCAAAACTTGGTGCTATAAGGATGGGAGCTCTTAGCTGATAGAGCGGACAGAAGAATTCCAATGTTCAGTGTTCCTGTGGAAGTGTGTTCAATGTATGCAGGCACACGGTGATAGTAGCTGACACTGCCTGGGCTTACTTCAGTTTAGTTTAGTTCGTAACTGCTTTACCCTGGACCTTGCTGCTCCGGGTGTGGCACCCAGACCAGCAGCATTCACATCCCTCGGAGTTCGTTAGAAATGTGGCCTCTCAGATCCTGTCCAGACCTACTGAATAGTATTTTACATTTTAACAAGATCTCCAGGAGCCAAATCTTGTCACATGACTTAAACTCGTATGTGGCTAGGGAAGGAGCACCTTTACAAATGTATGTTCTTAAAGGATTCAGCTGAGAGAGCCCACTCTTGACCAATCCTCAGTGAGTGATGGAATAATTCAGTACTGTAGCTCCCTTTCTTGTGTGTCTGTGGCTTGCCAGTGTGACCCTTAAGTGACTTAAATAGACAGTCTTTCTCATTTCTCTCCGGGGCCTCCCTCGTGGCTCAGATGGTAAAGAATCTGCCTGCAGTGCAGGAGACCCAGGTTCAATCCCTGGGTCAGGAAGATACTCTGGAGAAGGGAATGGCTGCCCACTCCAGTGCTCTTGCCTGGAGAACTCCATGGACAGAGGAGCCTGGCGGGCTACAGTCCATAGGTTCGCAAAGAATCGGGCATGACTGAGCAACTAACACAAACACACTCACTTCTGTCTGCAACCCACAAGAAAGGAATGCTTTCCCCATTTTGCACATTAGTAAACAGATGTTCACTGAGGTCAAAGGATGTGTCCAAAGCCACACAGCAAGTAATAACTGAAGCAGCAGATAAACCCAGGACTGCTTGGCTCCAAAGGCTTTTTCCTTCCCCACTGGGACCCACACAGACTCCTCGGTACTGCAGACACCTCCCTCAAAGTTTGCTTTGCACTTAAGCTTTTCCAGTCTGTCAGTTCAGTTTCATTATAGAAATTTGGTACACCTAACCCAAACAGTCTAAAACTGGCGATAATAATCTTCTATCCCAAATACAGTGAATAATTGATCTAAACTTGCTAGTCTGATGCCTGGTGGCTCCCAGTTCTCATACGTAGTTTGGATCATTGGTTGCTTATTTATGAGTCTAGAAAGTAGATGAATTATTTCTTGGAAAATCTTCCGGTAGACTCCACCTTGGGGATCATTTAGGTGGTATTTGGGGCAAATTACCTGTCAGATACCTGGGCCTTAAGAGACTTTTTGCTATGGGATATATTTTACTCAAAGAATGCTTACTGAATCAACTCTTAAAAGATTTTTTTCTTTTAATTCATAGGATCTATTTTTCTTTCCAGTTTGTTCTATTCAATTAAAAGAAAAGTGAGATTTATGATCATGGTAACAAGCATGAGCATTATGAGGGTGCAAAAAGAAAAGTTAACAATCTCTCTCCTAATTTTCTTTCTCACTTCCTTCCTCCCATTTCCTCCATGGCCTGAATTGTTCCGCACTTTTCTCCTTCCTCATGCAAATGTATACACACAGGTATGTCCATATACTAGGTTTTCAGTTTTACATGAAAGTAGCCTACAATTTGCCTTTGCCCTCACGGGCTTCTCATCCTCTACTCGCTATCTCCTTTGCAAAGCTCTTTTTTTTCTTCCCTACAAGGATTCTCAATTTGAGCTGGGCCAGTGGTGGGCAAGGCGATGAGAAGACTGTTTTCAGCTTAGGTATCTCAAGAGTTCAAGGACATATGCCTATAAAGGTGGTGATGCAAAATCAAAGGTACTTATGAAGTATAAAAATGCTTATCTTGATCTGTAAGGAATTATCTTTCCAAGCTGGCATAAAGAAAAAGAATGGTTGATCTTGAGATATGTATTCCCCCCCCAAAAAACTAAGCAGCTTGATGGACAGTGACTATTTTTACAAAGAAAATATGCCTTATTCCAGCAGAATTATGTGGGGTCTAAAATGTCCTAAAAGGATGCTGCCATCATTTTTCTGAGCCTGTTGCTATGCTCTCTTGCACAGCTTCATCGTTTGAGGAGAAAACATTCTTTTCCTTGATAAACAGCATAAATGCACTTCTATTTTCAGTTTTTCTAACTTTCTGGATTACTTAGAGTTGGCACCAAATCTCTCAGCCTGAAGGCGTCTGTTTTATACATTTGACAGCAGCAACAGCCTCAAATGAACAGTTATAAATAGTATATCTTAGTTTTTAAATTATGGACCACATGTTAATCCAATGTTAATTGTCCATACTGTATAAAGGTCTTATTCTTATAATGAAATAATATACATATATATATGAAGATTTTAGAAGTGTAAAGTACAAGGAATATTTGTTACAGGTGTTATTACTATTATTATCATTTTCCTCTGCCCAAGTATTCTTTATTATCTAAATGTAACAGGGGCTGACTAAATGAAATACATTTTCCTTATCTGATGTGGGGTGGTTCCCTTTCTAGGGCCTGTTCCCAGCTAGGGAAATCTGTGCTTTTACTTGCAACTCTGATATCCTGCAAACAACCCCCACCCCACCCACACACGCAGTTTGCATTTTTCTGCTGATTAGGGAAATTCATGCCTAGCCATCTCCAGCATAAGCAGAGGTCTGTACCAGCAACATAGTCGCTCTCTCTTCCCATGGTGAGAGAAGTGTGGTGCTTTTGGAAAGTTTCGAGGCCAGAGTGGCTTGAGCTCAAGATAACAGTGTAAACCCCCAACACACTTGGTTTTCATGTAAGTCCATTTTACTGCTTTTTCAAAAAGAGTGAGAACTCAGGATTAGCAGCTGCTGGTGTAGGTCTAAGGTCCAAACCAAGGCTTGGCTGGGGCACCTGCTGCTTTCAGGACTGCCTGGGAGGGAGAGAATCCCCTACACAAAAGGCTTCTGTTAGATTTCTGTGCATAGCTGAGAAAGCTTAAATGACAAGGGAAGAAAACTGCAAGTGAAAGAGGAGGACAGAGCAGGAGCAGTAAAAGGGAATCCTGTTGACAAAAGGCTGTGCCAGGGGCAAAAAGATACATGTGAGTATGAAACAGCAGAGAAAAACCGAAACACTTGCCTAAAATGGCTGAAGAGGAAACTTGGTGGCAGCATCTAGACTTTTGAAAAGGAAGATGGGAATCAAAATTATCTGAAACCCCCACAAGACAGTTGAAACATCATGGTTCGCTTTTTAGTCTGTGCAGGTTACCAGTTTTTTTTTCCAGAATAAGGAGGAATGATGGAGTCCCTGCCTTGGGATGGTTGTAACCTTAGGCCAGTCCTTCTAACCCTGGCATGAGATAAGCGGGCACAGGCAGCTTTGAAATGTACATTCTGGAAGCCAGACTTCCCTCGGTGCGCTCATCATGATGTCATGCAGTTCTGTTGGGTATGCAAAGAGCACCCTGTGCGATTAAGCCAATACCACTCGGTGGGTGTGTCATGAACCCTCTGTAGGTGTGACATGCCCTCTGATAGTGGCTGGGCTAAATGCTGAGCTGAGTTCTGAGTTCGGTGGGATGGTTCTGAATCACTCTGCTCTCGTGGCTGTTACCACAGCCGCCTCCCTGTAAGAGCTATGTTCTTACAGGAAGAGTTTGTCTTTGTTCCACTTGATGCTCTCCTTCCTCTGCCTCCCATGTTTACAACATAATAGGAGACCAGTTGGTAAGGGAGTTTGGGAAAGTCGTTTGCAGCCTTCCAGCCCCAGGGGTGACACAGAGCAGAGAGTAGGAGGGCAGGTGTGAGGGGAGAGACAGCAGATCAGTAATCATCACCTAACTCAAGGGGAGCCAGTCTGCCTACAACAGACCTATGGACTTGCCTGGTTTGAAAATAAATCTCTGTCCCATCAGAGACAGGTTGTCACAATAGACTATTTTTCTCAGAAATTTGATATTGGGAGTGAAGATGATCAGACCGCAGTGAAAACTGAAAGAGTACGCCTAAAAGGCCATAAGTAAACCAAGTCTGAGATGGCAGAAACATGATTGGGCAAAAACCATAATAAAGCAGGGAAAAGATGTATAGCATCGAGGTGTGAAAGATGCACACGGAGAACCTGTGGAAATAGTTGAGTTATTCGTGACAAATGCAAGAGTGGAGATCTTCCAACTCATGCTCGGAAGGGTCAAGCAGTCCCTAAGTAGCAACCGAGAGAGAGAGGGAACTTACCAGATCAGAAGAACTTAGGTACTCACGGTTCAGCAGACAGCATGAACTTCCTGTTCACATCAGTCCCCCCTTTCCTCTCAAGCCCCATGGGGGTGTTGTGGATGTGGGCCCTGGTGGGTGCTGTGCCCACAGGGGCCCGTTCCCAGCTCAGCAACACTGAGCTTGGGTACACTCCAACCCCCACCCCCAACCATCTTACAGGAGGACCCGCCTACCCACCCTTCCAGACAGTCCCATTATCTTTATTACCCTGGAGTGTAGACAGATGTTCTCTGGGTTGGAGTTGTTCCCTGTCTTTACTCTGCTAATCAGGAAACAAATGTGCCCTCTGGAGGGGGATACTGTCTCTTGCTTCCTATGCTGTTTGTTAAAGGAAACTTTCCAGAAAAGACAGTCTGGGAATCAGACTTGCAGAAACAACATGGAGAATTATCTCCCCACACTGAGGACTGTCAGGCTCCCTTGGCTCTCATTCCGATTTAAACAGAGCAAGTCCTACGTATTTTTCTTATTGCTGTTACGTTCTTAAAAGCACCACTTTCCCCTTCCACTCCCCTGGATGGCTTTCTGCTACTTACTTTAAAGCTGCGGAATTGGCACAAAAAAACTGTAAAACCTAGGCTGTGATCAGAACGTGGGGACTTGAAAGGTGAAAGTTATAATCAAACATGAAACCCTGATACTTGGATGCCATGGTGCGTGCGTGCGTGCTACGTTGCTTCCGACTCTTTGCAACTCTGGACGGTAGCTCACCAGGCTCCTCTGTCCAAGGGATTCTCCAGATAAGAATGCTGGAGTGGGTTGCCATGCCCTCCTCCAGAAGATCTTCCCAACCCAGGGATTGAACCCAAGTCTCTTTACGTCTCCTGCCACAGTACTTGACCAATTATGCTTGGGAAAATACCATTATACTTGGTTTAGTTATGCTTCTGTTCATTTGGGGCGTGACTATCCAAGATAATAGGAAATTATTTCTATTCATTGCCTCCAGGATACTTAATGGAGCATTGACTTGGAAACCAGAGTTCTAGGACCAGCATCTAAACTAGCCCTTGTCCCACTGTCCTCTCTTGTAACACGCTCTGTCATTCTTAGCACACAGCACAATTTGTCATTGTGTGTTGTGTGTATGTGTGTGTTTAATAACTTTTCCCTTACCAGACTATAAGCTCCATTAAGAATTATGTCTGTTTTGTTCACTACAGCAAACCTAGCCTGACCTAGCAGGTGCTTAAGAAATATTGATTGGACAAATTAAATATAGGTTTTGGACTCTTATTGTAAAGAGGCTTGAATAACATCTCAAGGAGTTTGTACTTTTATGGCTAACAATAGTTAATATTACTAATATAGAGTAAAGTGTTAGTCGCTCTGTTGTTTCTGACTCTTTGTGACCGCATGGACTGTAGTCAGCCAGGCTCCTCTGTCCGTGGACTTTTCCGGGCAAGAATACTAGAGTGGGTAGCCATCCCTTTCTCCAGGGAATTTTCCTGACCCAGGGATAGAACTCAGGTCTCCTGCATTGCAGGCAGATTCTCTGCCGTCTGAATCAGGAAAGTCCATCTACCGTAGAGTAAGTAGTATATAGAAGTATTGACTATGGTCTTTATAGTTATTAACCTGTGATCAATGTGTGGATCGGATGCCTGCTGCAGCAGGCAGGCATTGAATTGAGACAGAATTGAAGTTTTAAAGATGGGACTGGGGGACTCAAGACCTCTTGGATCAAGAACCCTGTTCCTCAGAGCCACATCACTTTTATTTAGTGTCTTGGCAAGCAGAAAGTATCTGTTGTGCTACGATGAAGTCAGCCTCCTGTGTTCCCAGTCACATCTACCATTTTACTGATTACTTTAACCTTTCTTTGTTATTTTCTTGTACAAGGGCTATCACCTAGCTGGAGGTCACAGACCCACATATGCCTTGGGAAAACATCTTAGTGTGTGCAAAGCAGTGTTCTGAACTTGCGGTGACCCAGCGTTCCAAGGTCCACACTGTTTTTCCTTAGCTTAGCAGGGTATGCCAATCCCAACTAATCAACCCGATGTACTTTTATTTGGGTTATGCTGTATTGCTATGTTTTGCTTTTATTCTTTTCCCATGGTGATTTTCTCATGGATTAGCCAGAGCATCAGGCGGCTGACTATTAACCCCTGCAGATGCCAATGAGACATCACATAGAAACTGTCCACCTGGCAATGGAAAATGCCGATTTGGAGCTTGGATGAGTGGTCTGTTCAAAAACAGCAGTAAGGTCAATTTTCCAGGGTGGTTCATGTGCTGTTAAAGGCTGAGTTAAATTTGCATGAAGTGAGGTATATGGTCCCTGTCATTGTATGTCTCAGAGTCCTAGGCTAGCCCCTCGCTAAGGTGTGGATGTAGTTTACTGGCTGGTCCCCTGGTGAGCCCAGTGCCTGGTTGTGAGTGCCTGCAGACAAAGCCTCAGGTGTGTGGGATCCTGAGTTCTGAGAGAGTGAGGGGATGTGTTCGGAGAGGGCAAAGGGGTTGATTTGTGCAGGCATCAAACCCACAGGGCATGGACAAGGCTCAGGAGGTGGGCAGGCCTGAAATGCAGCAAGAACAACTCTCCTGGAACTCCTGCAGGGGAGCCTTTGCATGCACGTTAAGTTGCTTCAGTCAGTCAGTTCAGTTGCTCAGTTATGTCCAACTCTTTGCTACTCCATGGACTGCAGCACACCAGGCTTCCCTGTCCATCACCAACCCATGTCCATTGAGTTGGCAATGCCATCTAACCATCTCATCCTCTGTTGTCCCCTTCTCCTGCCTTCAATCTTTCCCAGCATCAGTCTTCCAATGAGTTAGTTATTCGCATCAGGTGGTCAAAGTATTGGAGTTTCAGCTTCAGCATCAGTCCTTCCAATGAATACCCAGGACTGATTTCCTTTAGGATGGACTGGTTTGATCTCCTTGCAGTCCAAGGGACCCTCAAAAGTCTTCTCTAACACCATAGTTCAAAAACATCAGTTCTTTGGTGCTCAGCTTTCTTTATGGTCCAACTCTCACAGCCATACATGACTACTGGAAAAACCATAGCTTTGACTAGACAGACCTTTGTTGGCAAAGTAATGTCTCCACTTTTTAATATGCTGTCTAGGTTGGTCATAGCTTTTCTTCCAAGGAGCAAGCATCTTTTAATTTCATGGCTGCAGTCACTATCTGCAGTGACTTTTTGAGCCCAAGAAAATAAAGTCTGTCACCATTTCCATTGTTTCTCTATTTGCCGTGAAGTGATGGGACTGTATGTCATGATCTTAGTTTTCTGAATGTTGAATTTTAAGCCAACTTTTCCATTCTCCTCTTTCACTTTCATCAAGAGGATCTTTAGTTCCTCTTCGCTTTCTGCCATGAGGGTGGTGTCATCTGTGTATCTGAGGTTATTGATGTTTCTCCTGGCAGTCTTTTTTTGTCTTTATTTATTTATTTGGCTGTGCCAGGTCCTAGTTATGGCATATGAATTCTTGGTTGCAGCATGCGAACCCTTGGTTGCTGCGTATGGGATCTAGCTCCCCGACCAGGAATTGAACTCAGGCCCTCTGCATCGGGAGCTCAGAATCCTAACCATTGGACCACCAGTGAAGTCCCTCTCCCAGCAATCTTGATTCCAGCTTGTGTTTCATCCAGCCTGGCATTTCACATGATGTACTCTGTATAGAAGTTAAATAAGCAGGGTGACAATATACAGCCTTGACGTACTCCTTTTTTAATTTGGAGCCAGTCTGTTGTTCCATGTCCGGTTCTAACTGTTGTGTCCAACTCTTTGTGACTCTATAGACTTTAGCCCACCAGGCTCCTCTATCCATGGGATTCTCCAGGCAAGAATACTGGATTGGGTTGCGATGCCCTCCTCCAGGAGGTCTTCCTGACCCAGGGATTGAACCCACGCCTCTTATGTTTCCTGCATTAGCAGGCAGGTTCTTTATCACTAGTGCCACCTGGAAAGCCTGGGGAGCCTTTAGGGTGGCTCTTTCATGTGGATGGGTTAGAGCAGGGGTCCCTGGGTTGCAGCACTGGTCCGTGGCCTGTTAGGAACCAGACCACACAGCAGGTGAGTGGCAGGCAAGTGAGCGAAGCTTCATCTGTATTTACAGTCTCTCCCCGTGACTTGTATTACCACCCGAGCTCAGGAGAACAAGCTCAGGGTTCCCACTGCTTCTGCATTATGGTGGTATAATTATTTCATTATATATCACAATGTAATAATAATAGAAATAAAGTGCACAATAAATGTCATGCGCTTGAATCATCCCCAGACCATCCCCCCACTGGTTCTTGGTCCATGGGAAAATTGTCCTCCTTGAAACTGGTCCCTGGTGCCAAGAAAGGTTGGGGATTCCTGGGTTAGAGTGACTTCGAAATTGGAAACTAACAGCAAATGGTTTTCAGGTTCTTTATGTTTTTTATTTAAAATAAAAATAAGCTCACAATAATGGTCTTTACTCTATTTTCTGCTTCCCACCCATCAGATTTGCACAGGGAGAAATGTGCACTTCCTATGGTTTCCTGCCCCACCCACGTTTTTGTTTTGTTCCATTCTGGGTCTGATATTGGTCCATTCTAACTGGAAGCATGGAGATCGCCTCCTCAACCCCCACCTGGTAGGCAGCAGGGGCTGTGGGAAACCTCGGAGACCTTGTGCGATTCTGTGACAACGCTTGACTCACCCCTCCCCCTTCACTCATTAACTTGAGTCTCTGAAGGGGAGCCCATTTGAAGAACACCCAGTCACTTCTATTTTCAACCTGTCCTTAGCACCAGATGATCTTGACAAGTTGCCCTTTTTCGGAAGAACATCTGTCATGAAATGCAGGTAGCAAGTCTCATTGACAGCTCTCCTGGCCCACAAAGGCTTAGGGAGAACTTGACCTCAAACCCAATTCATGACACTGTGAGTTCAACATGACCCCTCACCCCTGCCCCGACCCCCTTCTCCTCTGCCTCCCTCACCCCTGCCCTGACCCCCTTCTCTGCCTCCTCACCCCTGTTCTGACCCCCTTCTCCTCTGCCCCCCTCACCCCTGCCCTGATCCCCTTCTCCTCTGCCCCTCTCACCCCTGCTCTGGTCCCCTTCTCCTCTGCCCCCCCCACCCCTGCTCTGGCCTCCTGCACCTTCTCTGCCCCTCTCACCCCTGCTCTGGCCCCCTTCTCCTGTGCCCCCCCCCACTGATGCTCTGGCCTCCTGCACCTTCTCTGCTCCCCTCACCCCTGCTCTGACCCCCTTCTCCTCTGCCCCCCTCACCCCCCTGTTCTGACCCCCTTCTCCTCTGCCCCTCTCACCCTGCTCTGGCCCCCTTCTTCTCTGTCCCTGCTGCTGAATCAGGCAGCCTCCTCACTTTTATTCAAAATCTAACCTGGACTCTGAGTCTTGTCCTTGTTCCATTTCTACAAGAAATACAGTGGAAATCAGATTTCCCTGGGCCTCTAATTTTATTAATGATTTCATGAGAGGTGGCAGGCAGAGCAGGGGCCACTTCAGCCATAACCAGCCCTCTGCCATGCCCCCAGCACCTCTTCATGTCCCACTAGCCCTGTGTCCTGCCCCTCCTGCCCCCACCTCCTGCTGTGCACGGGATGAGGCCTTCATGACTTTCTGAGGCCCTCAGTCCTCTTCTGCCCACACACATGCCAAGCATGTCAACGTGTGCCCACACCCCACGTTAAATGTAGTTTCTGCTGCAAGAAATGAAAAGCATTCTTATAATTTTGCTTTTGAGATTGGCTATAAGTAGCTTATTCAATTCATGATTGCTCTGATTTCCCAGGAGTTATTCATTCACCTGTTTTTGAAAAGTGAGACAATGTATTAATAATTTACCATATAGAATAAAGTATCTTTGAATATTGGGCTTCCCAGGTGGTTCATTGGTAAAGAATCTGCCTGCCAAAGATCCCTTGGAGGAGGAAATGGCAACCTGCTTCAGTATTCTTGCCTGGAAAATTCAATGGACAGAGGAGCCTGGCAGGCTGTAATCCATGGTGTTGCAATCAGTTGGACATGACTGAGTGAGCACATCTTTGAATATCAGATTTGAAAGTTATCAAGTCAGCATTATATATTTATAAACATTTGCTTATACATTTGTTAATTTTAAACCTTAGAGTATTTAGGTACAGAAATAAAAGTCTTAGAGTATTTAGCTACCACAGGCATTGTAGCCATGCTTTCCAGTGGTTGAGACAGCTTTGGCAGGAGGCATGTCTACAAGCAAGAACCTTTAGGAATAGAATCCAGTCCCAACCATGGCTCATCCCTTGCCAGGAGCAGTCCCATCAAGCCAATCCATTTACCCTTATGCCTTGTGGAATGATGATGAACACAATTATGTTTGTCTCATTACACATATTTTTACAGAGCCTTTGTGTGCATGTTGAGTCACTTTAGTCATGTCCAACTCTTTAGGACCCTGTGAACCATAGTCCGCCAGGCTCCTCTGTCCATGGGATTCTTCAGGCAAGAATGCTGGAGTGGGTTACCATGCCCTCCTCCAGGGGATCTCAACTAAGTTTTAAAATAGCCATGAAGTGCATTCGTCCTACAGGGATTTCATCAGGCACCTTAAGCAGCCTTTAGAGAACATTTCGCTTGGGGGTGGGCTTGGTTTCAAGTGTGGAAGAGGAGACTATGGGCATCCTGGCAGGAACAGTAGCCTGGGCAGAGGTGTGGAGGCAGGGGCTGCAAAGAGCCAGGTCTGAACAGCCGTGGAAGCCACGCAGAACACTTGGGACCTTACTGCACAGGTCATGGGGAAGAAGTGACATTCTAGGAACTGGCTCAGTTAACAGACTGAGAGTCACATAGAGTGAGAAAGTGAAAGTGAAGTCGCTCAGTCGTGTCCGACTCTTTGCGACCCCATGGACTGTAGCCTACTAGGTTTCTCTGTCATGGGATTTTCCAGGCAAGAGTACTGGAGTAGGTTGCCATTTCCTTCTCCAGGGGATCTTCCCAACCCAGGGATTGAACCCAGGTCTCCCGCATTGTAGGCAGATGCTTTACCATCTGAGCTACCAGGGAAGTCTCACATAGGGTGAACATCTTTAATTCTTCTTTTCTCAGCTTCCTCCCCTTCATCCTTTCAGGATTTTTTTTTTTTTTGGTAAGGAGAGACTTTATTCAAAAGAATTATTGCAATTCGGGGAAGGGGCTTATTGCACTACTGGGAGGGGAGAGCATTATAGAGAGTGCTCCATTTGTAAGATCTGCAAGTTTTTGAAAGGTCAGGCAGAAAAGGGCCTTTTTGTCCTGGGAAGGAGTCAGCAAGGCTATAAAGAGTGAGATGAGCGGCTGGCTTGACTAGACAATTGACCAGGAAAGGTTTTCCTTGAGGTCAGTTGGAAAGGGGCTTCTCCCCACCCCACCCTCAGGCCAGGCTGCCTGCAGGAGGGATCTTAGCTCCCCAACAAGGGATGGAACCCATGCCCCTGTAATGGAAGTGTGGAGTACTCACCACTGGACCACCAAGGAAGTCCCAGGAAGGGGCTTCTTGGTAGGAGCTCAAGCGTCTTTTAACATCACTATTTTTATTAACAGGTAGATGAGTGCAGGTACCCAGTAAGCCCCAGAGGAGACTTGGTGTAAGCAGAACTGAAGGAATAAGCATCCAGACATTATTTGGAGTTTTCAGTGACCGCTGGTGCTCCATGTACTTTATGTTTGGATTATTCAGTGTTTTTCCCATCCTTTAATGTTAGGTCTCTTCAGCCAAATGATAAGGTTGAACAGGGTGGAAATTACAGGGTGTGGATCACACTGGGTGTTTAGTAGAAGCCATCACTTCCATTTGTGCTGCAAGGTCTCCCAGAAGTGGCTCTTTTTTCCTTTTGTTTTATTTTTTTTTCCCCCTTGCATTTTATTTATCATGCTTTCTCTTTGCTTGCTTGCATGTTTCATTTTTACCTCCTTTCTTCCATCCATAGAGTTGATAGGAGATTCTTTTTTTTTTTTTTTTCCCAGCGATTGCTTTTTTAGAAAAGTGGTAGCCTATGTTTAAAACTCATGTTTCTCATAAAACTCAGAATCCCCAGCTTTGTTTGAAAGTTGACACACAGGACCCTGGACAGTATTCCCATGGCAAAAGTCCGTGAGAACAGCCTTCTTCAGATAGTCTCCCACCAGTTTACCCCAGGTCCCACTATGCTCTATTGTCTCTCCTACTCTGTGGAAATATCAGTTATCCTTTCATTTGAGCTATTGCTTTCCTATATCTGCTGTTTATTCATGTATATGACTTTGCCGGCCCAAGGAGGTGTTTAATTTGTTACCATTTTTTAACTGGAAAATTAAGTGGACTTAACATTTGTTATCATTACTGATATATTTTAATTCACGTCTGCCAGAGACTTTTGTGCTCTCTCTTTGTCCCACAAAATCGGTTTCTTCTCTCATTACTTGTCTACTTTTGGGTTGATTGAGTTTGTGGTCTCACTCCACTTTTTTCTTCCTGTACCACTCTGAAAATTATACTGTTTTTTATCAGTCTAAAAAACTGATCATGGTTAACTATCAGTTTTTTATACTTTAAAAACTTAAGTGGTTAATCTAGTAATTATAGCTTGTGACTTTAACTTACTGAATTCTAAAGCAATCAATATCTTTATTCTGAACAACACCCTCCCCTTTTCTGCCCCACCCCTGCTTGTGTGTTAGTTGTTTTATATATTTTAAGTCTATGTATTTCTTTTCTTTTACAATCTCACAAAGCATTACTTTTATGCTTCTGTAGAGTCAATGCTTACACTGATTTATCATTTTCAGAAAATATTCACCATTTTCTATCTTCTTCATTCTTTCTTATAATTTGGGATCTTGTATCTTTATCTTCTTGTATCCTCTCAATTCCTTCTTTTAGCTCCTTTTATGTCTTACATCTCTGATCAATTTCCTTGACTTGAACTATAGTCTTTAAATTTTCTTTAATGAAGATCTGCCCATGGTAATTTTTTTTTTCTGATTTTATTTATCTTTTCACCTCTCCTCTGAGTGCTCTATCTTCCTTCTCTTCCCTGCTTTTACTTTGGAAAGTACACATTACATTTCTTCTTCCCATCCCCACTCTTATTTCTCTTAAAGTTATAATTAAAATTATAATATGCATGCTTAGCTTTAAAACACTTTTCCAAAAATCTGTTTATTTATTTTTTATTGCACTGGGTCCTTGTTGCTGCGTGCAGGCTTTCTCTGATTGCGGAGAGTGGAGGCTACTCTCTGGTTGCGGTGTGTGGGCTTCTCATTGTGGTGGCTTCTCTTGTTGTGCAGCTTGGACTCTAGGCCTCAGAGGCTTCAGTAGTTGCTGCATGTGGGTTCAGTAGTTGTGGTGCAACAGGCTTAGATGCCCTGAAGTACGTGGGATCTTCCTAAACCAGGTATAGAACCAATGTCTGCATTGCAAGGCGGATTCTTATCCACTGGACCACTAGGGAAGACCCTAAAAAGCTCTTTAGAAATTCTTCAAAATAGATATTCTACCAAACAACACAAGGACATTGAAATACTTTAAGATAATCGTACTTCCATATTATTGCTATCTAATATTTACTTCCAAGTCATTTATAATGTCTTCCCTCCATTAATCTTAAAAAAATTTAAACAGCATGGTTATTTACAAATTTACTGTCATTTCTATTATCTTCTTTGCTCATCATTGTTTATATTACTTTTTTCTGTTAAATTTACTTTAAATTGAAATATATTATTGTTATTTAATATTTTCTTTCAGGGAGCCTTGAATTGTGTATTCTTTTCTGTGTATAGATATGCCTCTATTTTACCCCCATTTTTAAATAATTTTATTTAGTTTTGACTGTGCTGGGTCTTCTTTGCTGCGTGGACTTTTCTCTAGTTGCAGAGGGTGAGGGCTACTCTCTAGTTGCAGTGCGTGGCTGCTCACTGTGGTGATTTCTCTTGTTTTGGAGCACAAGATCTAGGGCACACGGGCTCAGTCGTTGCGGCTCCTGGGCTCGGAGCACAGGCTCAGTAATCCTGGTGCCTGGGCTTAGTAGCTCCACAGCCGGTGGGATCTTCCCGGATCAGGGTCGAACTCACGTCTTCTGCATTGATAGGCAGATTCATTACCACTGAGCCACCAGGGAAGCCCTCACTCACATTTCTGAGCAATAATTTAGTTAGATATAGAATATTAGTTTGACATATTGTTTTTTTTTACCACTTGAGTATGTTATTCCAGCATCTTCTTGCTTCTGTGTCATTGATGAAAATTTTGGTCCTGATCTAATTGCCATTATTAGGTTGGTAACCTCTTTTTTCTATCTGATTACTTCATGATTTTCTCTTTGGCCCTTGGGTGTGTGTTGTTCTTTTGAATCCTGCTTGGAATTTGTGATGATTGAAGTGAACATCACAGGTAGCACTTTAGTTCTGTCAAATTCTCAGTAATTGTCGTTTTAATGTTTCCTCTTCGACATCTTTCTCCTGGAACTCCAATTAAAAGTATATTTTATTTTGTCAACACACTTTCCATGTCTTGTAACCTCTCTTTTACATTTTTCTATTTCTTTTTTTCTCTCTTTACTATATTATGAGTACTTTCTTTCCATCTTCCATGATACAGATTCTCTTTTTAGCTATATCTAATTTTTAATGTAACACTGTATTTTTCATTTTAAAATTTCTACTTAGTTCTTTTTTTTTTTTCAAAGCTGTCATTTCTGTTTTTATAGAGGCTTGTTCTTTTAGTTTTTATTGCTTCTTTTACATTAAAAATACCTTTAAACATACTTAGTTTATAGTTCCATCAGATTATTCTTTTTTTTTTAATTTCAATTTTTTGTTGTGCTGGGTCTTCATTGCTTGGGCGTAACATTCTCTAGTTGTGGCAAGCAAGGGGCTACTCTTGGTTGTGGTCCATTAGATTATTCTGTTACCATCAGTTCCTGAGGTGCTAATTCTTCTGCATCCTATGCTTGTGGCCTCTCTGACTGGTATGTTTCTTTGTCTGGTTTGTCCAGCGGGACTTATTCTGAGAGAGCTTCATATGAGTCCTGGGCTATGAAAATATTTCTCTGGGGCATTTTGGTCCTGGCTATATTTTTATGGTAATTTATCAACTCTGGATTCTTGCACAATTTAAACAGTGTAAATTTGGATCACACACTTGTACACGTCACAGGCTTGATGTTTGGTTTTTTCATGAGAGATATATATATATTTTTCACCCTGAGACTAGGACAGAATATACTCTGAGTTACCAGGGAGTGGTAGTAATTTGTCTGGTCCTACACTCATGTGGAGAGAGGTTTTCAAGAATTTTGACTGTATGCAGTTATGTCGGTTCCAGTCCCCTACCCTGCTTGGGTCTAGGCTACATCACCTGTCCTCACCTGAACATTCACATCCCAGCCCTAGGCCCCCATGCAGCTGAATCCCGATTCAGACTCCTCTGGGTGGTTTTGCAGCATTTGCTCTCATGCCTTTTGCTTTGGGCTTTCTCTCTTCATTTGTGGCCTGTGTTTTTAAAAAGTTAGATTTTATAGATTTGTGAGGTATATTCTCAAGATGATCACATTAGGTTATATTTTATGTATGTTTGGAACTGAAAGAAGATCTAGGTGATTTTTATGTGATGTTTTAAAATATATTAATTTATTTATACATTTCTATTGGCTACCTATTATGGACCTTTTTTTAATTAGAGGATAATTGGTTTCCGTGGTACAGCAACATGAATCAGCCATAAGTATACATATGTCCCCTCCCTCATGAACCTTCCTCCCACTTCCTACCCCATCCCACGCCTCTAGGTTGTCACAGAGTACTGGGTTGACCTCCCTGTGCTGTACAGTAACTTCCTGTTAGCTATCTGTTTTACATAAGATAATGAACATGTTTTGATGCCACTCTCTCAATATGTCCCACCCTCTTCTTCCCCTGGTGCCGGGGTACAATATTAATCAAAACAAGGTCTTTGTCCCTGTATAGTTTACATTCTCAAGAGGAAAACAAAACAAAGAGTAAATAAAAGTCTAATGTCAGAGGGAGCTATGAGGAAAGTCAAAGCAGGCTAGTGAGAGAGAGACTGGGTTGGCAGGGTGTACTATATCTAGGACAGCCAAGGAAGCCTCTCTGAGGAGGTGATGTTTGAGCCGAGGTTCACATGAAGTGATGCAGAGCCAATGCTGACATCTGGGGTCCTCCCAGAAGCAGCCACCAGTGCAGGATTAGCCACGCACGAGATTCATTAAGGCAACGCCTGTGAACAAGACAAGTGGCCAGTACAAAGGGCCGGCGTGGGTCTCCTTTAGCAAAAACGACATATTAGGAATTTCGAGTCAGGTACAGCAAAGCCTTGAGTCAAGCACGGGGCCTTTCTGAGTGCTCTGCTCTGACTAGCAAGGAAAACAGGGAGGGAGCTGGTCGGAGCCTGGGAGAGCTGTCAGACTGTGAGTCTGAGCCCCGGTGAGGAGGAGAGGGGAGGGCAGAGGCTGAGGGGAAGCATCCTGGAATTCTACGCTGCTCTAAGAGTTTGGTGAAGTTGTTGAATGAACAACCTGTTGGGTGAATTTTTCATCTCCCAGGAATAGGCTTGGTCATCTTGCCCCGCCCAGTCACGGACCAGGAGTAGCTTTTGGAGGGCGTGCCTTTATCACACATGTAGGGATGGATTTCAGAGCACGGTATCCATGACTCCCAGTCAGTTATGGGTGTCTGTTGTGGCCCATGGGCTTTCTCTGGTTGCAGAATGCAGGAGCTTTTCTAGTTGCAGCTGGCAGGCTTCTCTAGCTGTGGAACAGAGGCGCTAGGGTGCGTGGGCTCAGTGGTTGCAGTGTGCAGGTTTAGTTGCCCAGTGGCATGTGGGATCTTAGTTCCTTGACCAGGGATCAAACCTGTGTCCCCTGCATTGCAAGGCAGATTCTTAACCACTGGGCCCTCTAGGGAAGTCCTCGTATTTTTTAAGCATCACTCTGGCTATGGTCTGGAAATAGATTGCAGAAGAACAGCAGTGGAAGCAGGGTAACAAATTAGGTCCAAGGTAAACTTCAAATTTACTGATGGATTAGGTGAGCAGTTAGAGGAAAAGAGGAGAGTCAAGAATGATCTCTCTTTTTGTTTGTCTGTTTGCCTATAGCAACTAGATAACTACAGCTGTTATTTTCTGAGATGGGAACACTGTGTGAGGAGCTTGTCTGGAGATTACAGCAATGAAAATCTATTGCAGACCTCTGCTGTGTTTTAGAAGTCTCAAGTCGTTTGGCAACTTGCTTTTTCGTTTTTGTGGGCTTCTTTCCATTTCAATGCAGATATATTGCCTCATTATATTTTGAGGGCTGCCCAGTATTTCTTGTCTGTATGTGTCATTCTTGATTGAACTAGCTCCCTCAGGATGGACTTTTGGATTATTTCCATTTTTTTTTTTTTGGTGTGATTGTATACCATGATGCTTAAAAATGATATTATTTATCTCTTGCCACATAACAAGACACCCTAAAACTTAGGGCTTGAAAACAACAACATGTAATATGTCTCAGTATCTCTCGGTCAGGAGTCAGAGCACAGCCTAGCTGAGCTCTACAGTTCAAGATCTCTCTCCAGCCTGAAACCAAAGGTGCAGGCTGGGGATACAGTGTGAAGGATTCTGCTTCTGAGTTGACTCAGTGGTTACAGGCTGGATTTGGTTGCTGATGGACTGTTGGCCCGAGGGCCTTCATTCCTTACCGGCTATTGACTCTCAGAGGGAGAACTCACAGCGTGGCAGCTGACTTCATCAAAATGGACAGATGAGAGAGTGGAAGAATTTGTAAGCATGACAAAAATCACAACCTTTAAAATCTCAGAAACACACCCCATCCCTTTTGCTGTATTTTATTCACTGGAAGTCAATCACTAGGTCCCCCACTCAGGCACAGAGGATTACTCGAGTGCCATGGATACCTGAGGGCTTCCCAGGTAGCTCTGGTGGTAAAGAAGCTGCCTGTCAATGCAGGAGCATGAGACGCGGGTTCGATCCCTGGGTCAGGAAGATCCCCTGGAGGAGGGCAGGAGACTGAGATCATTGAAGGCCATCTTAGAAGTCTGCCTATCACATTAGCCTTGTATAGTTGTCTTTTGATAGATTATTAAAGGTGGATTTGCTGAAAGAAAGCATTAGTCGCTGAGTTGTGTCCAACTCTTTGCAACCCCATGGACTGTAGCCTGCCAGACTCCTCTGTCCCTGGGGATTCTCCAGGAAAGAATACTGAAGTGGGTAGCCATTCCCTTCCTCAGGGGATCTTCTTGACCCAGAGATTGAACCTGGGTCTCCTTCCTCCTGGAAGGCAGATTCTTTTACCGTCTGAACAACCAGGGAAACCCCTTGCTAAAGGAAAACGTATGCATATTTAACAAGTTCAAGAAAGGGAGTTTCCTGGTGGCCTAGTGGTTAGGATTCTGGGCTTTCACTGCCATGACTCCCGTTCAGTTCCTGGTCAGGGACCTGAGATCCTACAAGTTGCACAGCAACGGCCAAAACAAGTGTAAGTAAATAAAATAAAGTTTCAAGTATAACACTATAAGATTTCTTTTCAAAAGTGTTACTGCAGATTTCAAAGTTCATCTTGATGGGACTATTTGCTATTACCTGAGAGGGAGAGGTTGTAAATCCTCAAGGAGCCTTTGCCAGATTTTGTCAGGCGTCTCTTTTCCCCTCCCATCTTCCTTGTTCTCACCCCTCCAAAATTTCCCAGGACTGGAAATAGCTGTGCATCTTGCAACAGAAATGACAGGAAGGTTCTAACCAGCAGGTACATGCCATTCTGTCATCGTGGCTACTAGTCTAGGGTATGCTGACCTGCTTTGTGCCCCAGAAATATCATTGCCTTTACTTGTTTGCTGGCTTGAGTGAGCTTTTGTGAGAGAGATGAAAAAGCAATACATGGGGAGGGTAGATTGGACAGATGAGAACTAGGAAACTCCACTTGAATCACTTCTAAATCCTCCGTCCTCTGGAGTTTCTGGTGGAGGAGTGATGAGGTGTACGTTTATTTCTTCATTAGTCAGAAAGAATCTTTACTTAAAAGGACCCTTCTGTTTACTTGGATAGGGTTGGAGGAAATGAGAATTGCTTTATCTCCTTCCCACTTTTGGTGGTTTTATAAAATTATCCATAAGTACATCCTAAACCTAGATTATTATAAAGCTGAAGCAAGAGTGTTCCAAGTATATGGCTGCTCTCAAGTCAGGTGCCCCGGCGGAAAGCTTAGGCTCTCTCTGCAGCTTAGGTTCTCTCTGCAGCTTAGGTCCCTTCCTAAGGGAAAATGCACTGCCGAGGCCCCTTCCTCCTGGGAGCAAGGTGAACAGGGCTGCGGGACCCCTGATGGTGCCAGGGGAACATGTTGATGGGGTTCCTGTTTGTGGCTAGCCCCTTGGGTGGAGGGGCTGGAATTCCCTGTGCTCTGTCCCGACTTTCCACTTTCAGGTCCCTGCCCACAAGCCCCGAGGCCCTCCTTGAATGTAGATCAGTTTAGCGTGCTAGCTCTCAGGGCAGCAGCTCCGTCTCTGCTTGTGATGCCAGCTTGGAAAACTTCTTGAGCCGGGCATCTCCAGGGCCAAGGCCGGGCCTCACACTGGGCCCTGGTGTGAGCCCGGTGCTGCACGAGCCAGCCTGGAGCGGCTCCACTTGCCGGGGGACTGGTCCCCCGCCCCGGCCCTCCCCGATCGGCTCTCCTCCCGGGGCCTCTGCAGGTTGTGCTCACATTTCGCGAGATGATTCCGCTAGATGAGAAAAACATGTACGGTGAGCCCAGCCATGTGGATTGCACTCCCTGCAGAAATGAGAACCTGAGCGCAGTGACCTTTCAAACGGAAATCAATTAGGGCTCCTTGGCCATCCTGGCCCTGCTCTGTCAGGTTTTGTCTTTTTCTAGAAACCACGCTGGCTTAGGCCAAATTAAGGGAGAGGAAATAAAGCCCAGCTCATTGCATAATCACCCTCAACTTCTAGGATGTGGGGCCAGCCATCCTGTGATTTCAGATATAAATATTTGCAAATGGTCTCTGTCTTGATCAGTTATGTAAGAATCTGTGTTTAAGATATGCCGAGGTGGCTGTTAGATGTGTTTCCTTTTTAATGGACCAGTCTTCTTTCTTTGCAACTTTGTTTTTCAGTCGTCAACTATATTAAAGCTTTCGTTTTGCTTGTTTTTTAATTGACTGACTATTGGGTGGGAGAAATGTTTGTGGTTATGCTTATTGGAGTTTTTATAGATTCCTATATCATTTTCTTCCAAGAGGAATTTGAGTCATTTAAACTGTTTAAACTCATGTAGTTGCTTTGGGCTTCTTTTTCTCCTTAAGAATAAAACATAGTTTAAAGAAAATAAAATGCAGTTTAGATAGTATTAAACACCTGCTTTGGTCTCTTGGGTGGTAGGTGGTTGCTGTTTTCCAAGGAGCGGTGACTGTGTTTCTGTTTTTCCTCTTTTTTCTTTGTACAAATAGAGGAAATCTCTAATGGAGGCTTTCTCAACAAGACATATTAATGAATGTAGAATCTTAAATGAAAAAGAAGTCAGTGGATGTGGCTTCTTGGCCTCTGTGCTTGGACCAGAAATAAAGCGAGCCCTCACCACAGGCGTTTGGCACAAGACTGTTGCTTTCCACCAGTTTGCTTGAGCAGCACACTTCTCAGGGTAAAAATTCCCCAGCCTTTGGAGATTTTTAAGGGCCTCCCACCAACCTTGTTTCATTGTTTTCGAGAAAAGTGGTGTCACCCTCATTTGTCATTAAAGAATAGTGTGGGAAAAATAAATAAACCGACCCAAAGAATAAAACAGGAAAAACAAAAACCACTCCCCTAAATGAATGAAAAAATTTATACCCATCACCCTTTTGTGGAATAGCTCTTTCCATTCAAGTTGGTTTAGAAACTACAAGAAGAATTTTTTTTCTTTTGATTTTTTTTGGGGGAGGGTTGGGTTGTCTTCTATTTTTAACATTATTGGCAAGTCTACCTATTGTGCTTACATAAGAAAATAAAAATTAAGATTTTTGGTATTAAAACAGCACCTCTGGACTGAGGATGAGTTTTTCTGGCACTGCCCTGAGAGAGCTTGATTTCCTGTCATAAGATAGTAGGCATAAATGTCCAATCAACGCAGGCTTTCTGGCCGGCTTCTCTCAAGAAGCCTCCTAAGCTGGACTGTTGCCCCCCTGAAAGGCTCCTCTGCATAGTGGCTGGAGGGAGGTGTCAGAACACCAGACTTGAACAAAAATTTCCTGCTGTTCCTCGTTCCCAGGACTGGTCAAGGTGGGTCAGACTCCTGAAGAACCACTGCCTTGCTGAGTGCCTACTGTGTGCTAGACCCACTGTGGACTTCTTCTCATCTCCTGTCTTATTCCATCACTTTTTTATATTTTTCTATAATTTGGTCCTGCATAAGACATCATTTAGGGGGAAAAGACTATGTTCCTTTAAAGAAAAAAAAAAGAATAACCACAGGGGAATTAAAGAAAAATTGTAATATATAATACACATGTATATACATATGATATATACATAAAACATATGCATGTGTGTATATATATATATTGTTATTTGTTGTTTAGTCACTAAAGCATGTCTGATTCTTTTGAGATCCCAGAAACTATAGCCTGCCAGGCCCCTCTGTCCATGGGATTTCCAAGGAAAGAATACTGGAGTGGGTTGCCATTTCCTTCTCCAGGGGATCTTCCCAACCCAGGGATCGAATCTGTGTCTCCTGCATTGGCAGGTGGATTCTCTACCTCTGAGCCACTAGAGAAGCCCCAGTATAAATATATATATAAAGAGACAGAGGTTCGATCCCTGGGTCAGGAAGATCCCCTGGAGAAGAAAATAGCAACACACTCCAGTATTCTTGCCTAGAGAATCCAGTGGACAGCGGAGCCTGGTGGGCTACAGTCCATGGTGTCACAAAGAGTCGGACACGACTGAAGCGACTTAGCATACGGGCACACTGCTGAATTAGGAACAGTGACCCATCTCCTGCATTGGCAGGTGGATTCTTTACTGCTGAGCCGCCAGGAAAGTGCCAGTATATACGTATATAGCTTCAGTTGAAGTGTTGAAAGAGAGGGTTATACTGTTGTTAGGGGCAGTTTTGAAGGGCAGCTAGGTGTCACCTTTGGGTAAACATTTCAGACATTTGTGGCTTAGTGGAAAGAGCACTGGCACCAAGGTTCAGACTTTGTTTCAGCTCCAATCTGCCCTAGGTGTGGGCCTCACCTCATTTTTCTGGGGATTAAGTGTGTTTGTTTCTGGTTTTGTGTTGAGTACATTAAGAGGATGAATTAAGTGATTTTCTCAGGCTCTTCCTGCTGTGAAACCCTCCCTACCATGATTGCTCCCAGGCCTGCCCAGCATATCCATAGTGCATGGGTGGTAGGATCTTGGCTTGAGGAGAATGGGTTTAAGGTGTTCAGGATGACATAAGGAGACAGGTTAGGGGCCAGGATGCCTCCTGCCATGTCTCACTGTGAAGGGCTGTGAAGGGTGGATCTGGCAGAGGTGGAAGCTGGACGTGGGCACCAAAGTCACAGAAGTAAAGTTTGCACTAAAGAAAGTGATGTGATATGTTTTCTTATATACATATACAAAAAATTTCTCCAAGCTGATTGCCCTCCTATCTTCCCCATTATTTTTCCTTTGAGGTATATTTTTATAAACTTACTTTCTTCATTCATACATTTATATAATATATATTTGAGTGCCCATCTGGTTTGGACACAATGCTAAAAGTTAGAGCTCTAACTGTAAAACAAAAATGAATAGACTTCCTGCCCTTGTGGATCTCACAGCTTAATTAAAATCAAGAAATTATTTCAGTAATACTAGATGCCAGAATAGATGGAACTATATCAAAGTTTTGAGTGACTATAGATTAGAAATCTAGCAAGTGGAACCAAAATGTCATAAATTTGTTAGCTAAACAAAAATTTATAACTTTTCTAAAATATATATTATACATACTATTTATTTATATATATGTACAAAGCTTTTCTATTATACTTGATAAAGGCTTGAGAAAGAATAATGATAAAAGAGACAGAGAAACTGGAAAACATAAACTAAATGAAATTGGAGCACTGCTTATGGAATAGAAAAAGGGAAACAAACTTGATAAAAGATCATCATGTAATCCAGTTGTTTTTATTTTTTTATTTTTTAAAAAATTTATGTATTTTAATTGGAGGCTAATTACTTTACCATATTGTAGTGGTTTTGCCACACATTGACATGATCTGGTTGTTTTTAAACATGGCTGCTCATTAGGATCACATCTGGTGCTTTGGATAAAAACAATTCCTGGGCATTAAACTTATTTTTTAAACAAAATACAGAGGTTAGGGTTAGAGGCCTCTGTAGCATCATGCAAAGATAGCTACAGAGATCTACCATGAGTTGTGAAACCTTCTTTTAAGGCTGGGCATCCTTCCAAAGGAGCTGACTTTTCGGTGGATGTTGGAAAATGAAAGCGTGGATGCTGTTTAGATTGGCCTGGGGAACCGCAGGTCTAGCGGCTGCTGCTGATCTTTGCGTGAAGTATCTCTGATTTCTGAAAAGGTTTCTTTTGTCAATCATCCTTTCCTCGTGATTCTGGGAGTGTGGCCCTCTCAGCCGGAGAAGGGACTGTTGTATCTGCGCAGCATTTGATTAGAAATGATCAAGGTGTGCTGTTCAGCCACACAGCTAGCTGTCTGTGCTGGCTCAGCACTGGTCCTGGTGCTGCGATGCAGGCTAGGGTGGGATCCCAGGGCTCCGGATGGAGGAATGTGCCAGACGTGTGAGCGCAGAGATGCAACACAGTGCGAGGTTCCTGCATGAGCGAGAGAGGTGGGTACGAGAGGCAGGTGTCCCTGGGCAAAGATGGTGAGCCCTCCTGTCTCTTTTCCTTCCTCTTTTCTCTACCTCTTTCTCTTTCCTCTACCTCTCTCTCTGTCCTTTCCCAGAGGTTGAAGTTAATCCAGAGAGACACCTGAGGCTATGAGGCTGAGCTAGGGAGAGGCCTTACCTGGGTGGCTCAGAGGCCTTATCTTATCATGGTTTAGATTCCATGTTTAGATTCTAGGGCCAGAAGGCTGGCTGTACCCTGTTCCTGGACAGTGGCCACCTGCAGCCTGGGACTGTCAAGCCTTGTGCTCACGGACTGTTGTGGAATGTCTAGAGACACCTCACAGACAAAGGGCTCCTCCCTCTCTATGCCTGTGGCGGCTCAGTAACTCGGAGAGATGCTCCCCTTGAGGGTCTCTGTTGTCTGAGTCAACCCTTAAGGAGACTATGCGTGCCTGGTGTGGAGACACAGAGCTTCTGCAGGTAAGTAAGTTATGTTGTCTTAAGCAGGGCTATCCTTGGATTGATAATACCAAAGCTCTGCTAGAAAACAGCTAAGTGTACGTAGGCAAGCTTGTGTGCAAACCTGACATTAACACCTCCAGGAGGGCCCCCCTGAAACAAATAATACCAGTCTTCTCTAAGTGGTTTCTGAAAAAATTGATAAAAACAACAGATCAGCCTTATTCTTTACAGAAGCCAGACTAGAGGACATAGCCCTAGGTCTGTTAGTGAAATTTGCTTGTTAAATCTAACCCCTCAGTTTACCCACCTTTTCCCAGGCAGTGCTGGAGACATGGGGTTCCTCCATTTAAAAAGCTGAAGCAGCAAATAGCACGCTCCCTGAGGGCAGGCACCTCTCTGGAAGCAGACTGAGCCAGCTGAGCATGCCCAGTCGATTCTTATTGTGTTTACCAATAACAGGAGTCAATCCCTCCACTTGCCCTGGGGTAACATTAGTCAAAGGACAGAGAAAGTCCAGTTGTTTCCTTAGGGAAAATTCTTCTTAATAAAACCCAGGAATGGGGACATGAAGCTGTCCTTCAGACTCCGAGATTTTATACATTTTGAAGTTCAGGTCTTAAAGAGAGGATGTCAAAAGGCAGCCTGGTTACCTTTGGGCTCCTATTGGTCAGGAAGCCATTTGAAACTGGATACTATGAGAGATCTGGGTTAATGAATATAACGTTTGAAATCCGTCTCTCTTTACTCACCTGTCTTAACTTATCTCCCAAACACATGGTGATACTCAGTTCAGTTGAGTCGCTCAGTCCTGTCCAACTCTTTGTGACCCCATGGACCGCAGCACGCCAGGCCTCCCTGTACATCACCAACTCCCAGAGCTTGCTCAAACTCATGTCCATTGAGTCAGTGATGCCATCCAACCATCTCATCCTCTGTCGTCACCTTCTCCTCCCACCTTCAATATTTCCCAGCATCAGGGTCTTTTCAAATGAGGCAGCTCTTTGCATCAGGTGGCCAAAGTTTTGGACTTTCAGCTTCAGCATCAGTCCTTCCAATGAGTATTCAGGACTGATCTTTAAGATGGACTGGTTGGATCTCCTTGCAGTCCAAGGGACTCTCAAGAGTCTTCTCCAGCACCACAATTCAGAAGCATCAATTAATTCTTCAGCACTCAGCTTTCTTTACAGTCCAACTATCACATCCACACATGACTACTGGAAAAACGATAGCTATGACTAGATGGACCTTTGTTGGCAAAGTAATGTCTTTGCTTTTTAATATGCTATGTTGGTCATAACTTTCCTTCCAAGGAGTAAGCGTCTTTTAATTTCATGGCTGCAGTCACCATGGGCAGTGATTTTAATTGGATTGGTGTTAGTACAGAGACATAGTGTGTAGCCCAGGGGAGTAATTCGTTAAGGGGCAGGGTCTGAACTAAAGCCTACATCTTTCTGACTCTGAAGGCAGACCTCTGTCCAGTTTTCCAGGTGACCACATTGTTTACAATTACTAGTCTGATTCAGTTTTATTTCAAGCCTCTCTTTTAGTTGTTGTGGATGTGTTCAAGAACATAGAGAGGATAGCATCGTGTAGATGATGGAGTGCTTACCTCTCAAGCACTTTGGAGTTATCCTCCTGTCCATCTGTTTCATCTGTTGTTGTTCAGTCCCTCAGTCATGTCTGACCCCTTGCGACCCCATGAACTGTAGCACACCAGGCTTCCCTGTCCATCACCATCTCCTGGAGTTTGTTCAAACTCACGTCCATCGAGTCGGTGATACCATCCAACTCACCCTCTGTCACCCCCTTCTCCTCCTGCCCTCCATCTTTCCCAGCATCAGGGTCTTTCCTAATGAGTTGGTTTCATCTACTCGAATTGAAAAGCTCGCTGGTGGATGTTTGTCTTTTCTCTCTTGAGAGTTTCTGGGGATGCAGCCTAAATCCTCCAGTGGGATCCCTGTGTTTGATAAGAGGGGTAGCTTCCTAATCAGTTGAGAAGGTTATTCTGTTATCAGCACACAGAGATCATAGCTGAGTTAAATCCTAATGTGTTGTATAAAGTGTAAAGCGTTTAAAATTTTTAAATGAGAAATTTTATATTTCATTCCAAAACAATGTTTGAGAGATTAATGGGAGGGCATGGGACATGTAATTTGTTCTGTTATATCAAAATGCATGAAATAATATTGCACTAGGTTTTATTACATGCAAAAATACTGGAACTTCTTCAAAATATTAAGTGGGTTATAAATACTGAGGAACCTTGACTCATTGTCAAATCATTTAGGTTAATATTATTTCCTTTTGTCTGAGAATTACAAGTCCATTCAAATGAATCCAGAAGGAAGCATTTGATTTCTTACTTTCATCCTCCCATGCCCATCCCTTCCCCTTACTCATAAACACACATAATATTAATCTAAGTGTTTGATAGTGAGTCAGTATTCCCCAATATTTATAACCCACTTAGCTTAACTGAATCATTTACCATTACTCATATCATTTCTTGGTGCTATGCTGGAATTCGTAGTTCCCTTTGTTACCAGTCACCGTGTCATAGGGCTTCCCCTGTGGCCCAGCGGTAAAGAATCCACCGGAGTGCAGGAACCACAGGAGATGTGGATACAGTTCCTGGGTCAGGAAGATCCCCTGGAGGAGGGCATGGCAACCCACTCCAGTACTCTTGTCTGGGAAGTCCCATGGACAGAGGAACCTAGTGGGCTACAGTCCATAGGGTGACAAAGAGTTGAACATGACTGAAGCATGCACGCACACACCCTGTCAACAACAATATGATTTTCCATGAAGAAGTGCTTTCGCATGAGCTATCGCTTTTAATTCTCACAGCAAAGCAATACTGAAAACCTTGAGAGGTAAGCACCATTATTTTTTTAAAGAAAACAACTGAGGTGCATAAACTGTGCCTTGTTCAAAGATAATAGCCTTCAGAGTCATTGCCAGGTCCTGACTGCACACCGCAAAGGTTCAAGAAATAACGTGTCCCTGGGGGTGGTGCATGACTGTGTACAAAGCGCTAGGTCCGTGTTTCTCCCTTCCTCTTCCATAACCCCCTTAGATGACTCTAGAAGTTCCTCTGGTCTTTTTTTGGTGAACTACTTAACTGTTTAAGAGGCAGTCTTTTTCATTGCTTTTTAAGTTTAGTAACGTATTTATTCATTAATTTTGGCTGTGCCAGGTCTTTGTTCCTCCATGGCTTTTCAAGTTGCAGTGAGCGGGGGCCACTCTCTAGCTGGGGTGCACGGGCTTCTCACTGTGATGGCTTCTCTTGTTGCAGAGCCTGGGCTCTTGGTCCTCTTAATTAGGGTTAAGAGTTTTGGAGTAGCTTGGCTACTTTCTGTTCCCATGATCTGGGGCAAGTTTTAATCTCACTGTGTCTCAAGTTTCTCTAAGTATAACCTGGGGATAGTAATACCCAATTCATAATTTTCTACTTAAATAAATAGTAAAATAAATGTTAGTTATTTGACTATTATATAATAAGATTGAGTAGAATTTTAATCATTCTAATTGGCTGTTTGCTTTCTCAAGAATCTGACTTACTATTAAAACTTGTATCAGGAGGGAGGCTCAAGAGGGATGGGCTATTTATAGCTGATTCATGTTGTACACATGTTGAACATGATTCATGTTCAAAAATGAACACAACATTGTAAAGCAATTATACTCCAAAAAAATTTTTTTTAAATGGTACAAACTTTCTGTTGTAAGATAAAGCATATAATACACCACCTGATAAATATAATCAACACAGCTGTGTGTTATATGTGAAAATTAAAAGAGTAAATACCGAGTTTTTATCACAACAAAATATATATTTTTCTTTTATTTTGTATCTGAGGGGATGGATGTTCACGAAACTTATTGTGGTGATTATTTCATAATGTATATAAGTCAGATCATTACATTGCATACCTTAAACTTACGCAGCGCTGTATGTCAATTATATCTCAATAAAACTGGAATAAAAAGACTTAGCATCATAATATGCTTCAAAGGATGGTGATGATGATAGCAGCAACCGTGTTACTGCCTTCTGTGTTCCAAACATTTAACAAATATACCCTCTGGAATTCCTACAGCAACCCTACAGATGGCTGAGTTCTTAGCCACTGGGCTATATTACCTCCAAATTTTGCCTACCATTGCTGTCAATTCTACCCATCCCTCTCCCACCAGCTTAAAATAGTACCCTTTTGAAAATTTGAAATGTATTTTCCAATTTCCAGTCTTCTAGCCCATTGTGTGTTCTCTGCTGCCTTCCAAGGTTTCTTGCAGTGCTTCCAGACGTCATACATAAATTCCCATAGTGTCAGGGGTAAACGTTTTCCAGACCCTGAGACTCAAAGTCACTTAGAGTGGCTTAAAGTAAGTAAGTCTGTTAATAGTTACAGAAACCAACTTCCTTGAATTTGAACATTTTTCCTTTAAGGCAAGACTTTTCCAAGAAAGAATTGGCATATCCTGTCTCAAAGAGAAAGAAGGAAATGGTTATCGACAATGACCTTTATCCCAGTATCCGATGGAGGTTCTCACTGGCGTTGTTCCAACTGGTATACACCTGTGCTTTGAGAAGTAAAAAAATATTTTTTACTTACCGTAATTTTTTATTTCACCTGTTAAACTAGCTCTATCTGTAGTTACCACTTTATCCTCCATTTCTCTACTACCATCTGCCTAGGTGTTGTGGTCCCGACAAGTCATGATTTTTTTTTTTAAACTACAAAACTATTTTCTAGCTAAGTGAAAGATTTGGGAATAGAGAGCTAGTGGATTGCTAATTTGGAGAAGTTTTTTTTCTTTTAAAAATTATTAAAATAATTAGGTTGCATTTCATAAATGTTAAATGTGTCAATGGCACATTTATCTTACAATAATTTTATTTTCATTGTTTATTTATGAAACTATGATAAGATTGGATCCACCCTGGGCAAGGTGGAACCAAAGATTTGCCATCTCCCTCGTTACTGGGAATCTGAACCAGTCTCTACTGGGCTCAGGAAGGCCTTTATTTAAGAGAACTTCATTCTGTTTAAGAAAAAATATTTTTAAAAATCTGTCTTTTCTTCAGCACAGTGTGAGTATATGGTCAATTGTGTATCTGCAAGCCAAGTTGCTTCAGTTGTCTCCAACTCTTGCCACCCTACGGACTGTAGCCGCCAGGCTCCTCTGTCCATGGGATTCTCCAGGCCCGGGTACTACAGGTTGCTTCTTTACCACTAGCACCTCCTGGGAAGCCCATATGGTAAATTAAACCACACCAAATAAATCCCACCCTGTCTATCCTTCTATTCTTTTCAGTCTTTCTTACCACTGAGTGTCCTCTTCTGAATGGTGATGTTTCTGAGTCTGTAAAGGGGGGATTTCTTACCGGTCTCTGCTATAAAACTTGTGCATTGACCTATCACTGCTGTTGGTGCCGCTGCAATGTACAAGCTTGCATGCAATGTTTTTATCTTTGGGAGACTTACTCATATTCTTAATGCTAGACTGCCCATACTGGTGACTGAAATATGCAAATAAGCAATGAGGAAGCAACTTGAGTGGACCCTGAAGAGCTAGAAATTAATGGGGAGTGATGGTCATGTGACAGACTTCTGTAGGGCTACACCTGTTTGTCCTGAATTGCTCTGTGTTCAGAAATAATCTGGGCATTTGAAAGCTCTGAAATCATACATACCTTTGAAGATGAAAATGAGGCAGCACTGTTTTCCCCAACTAGTTTAAAATGCAACAGTATGACGGCTCAAAGATGGGGAGATAGATTAGTTGGATCAAAAAAAAAAGCAAGATTGCTTCTTAGGCAGGAATCTCTCCAGTCTGGGAACTGTTTTGTGAGCAAAGATAGCACCTAATGACTATGCAGGAGTAAAACATTCCATAAAGGTTGACAGAGTCACATTTTTAGGTACAACCCTTCTATTGGAGCCTAAGAAGTTCAGATGATTTAGAAATTATTCGTGCGTGCACCCATGCGTGTGTGTGCACCCATGCGTATGTGCGCACACATGTACATACATACATTTCTCTAAAATAAAAACCTAATCTACTTTTATTCAATATTTGAGGTGTTAGAGGAGGGTTCCGTGGACTATTCTAGCCCTAAAGAGAAAAAAATATAGTGGAAAGGTAAGAAATCAGATGAGTCATTCTTTAATTTCAAAGAGCTGCAGTTTTAGGTAACTCATGGGAAAGGAGCAGCCCCTTTGAGAGAGAAGATGGACACATGTCTTGACCTCTCAGGATGCCTCAGAACAGCCCAGCTGTTGGTAAAATCTGACCTTAGTGTGCTGGCAGTGAACTTGCAGCTTCAGGTCAAATCCCCAAATAATGAAAGATCAGAGAAATAATGAAAGACAGGAGAAAAACTGGTTTGGTTTCATTTTTGTCGTTTCGCTTTGATGTAAAGGGTTCTTCATTCACTGTCATTTATTCATTCATTCAGCAAACACTTAGTGAAGTTGGCTCTGCTCCAGGCATCATTCTAGCTCCTTGGGGGCCCCACAAAGAAAATGGCACAGAAATTCCCTCATGTGAGGTCCTTCTGGGGCTCCCATGTTCCTAAGTCCTTCCTTAGGAATTGCCCTGCCAGCTGGTCCTGCCAGGAGGAGTGCTTCATCCTACAGAGAAGACTGTAAGCTTCCTTCCCCTGGCTAATGTCACTCTGGTCCCCTGCTTTGTGTCCTGCTCAGCCTCTGTACTACCAATTTCTAGAGATGCTAAAGAGGATGCATCTCTCAGAAGTAGATGGGAGAGTTGTTTGATTTCTCCCTTCTTCTTGGCGAGGACTCTGATTTTTCAACTTTTCAAGAGGAAAAGAAAAATAAGAACTTTCCTTGCCAGTGTTGCTTAGTTACTGTGTCAACATTTCCTTGCTGCCCATCTGAATGCTCTCTGCATATTTTTATAGCGCACATATTTTATTGCTATATTGATCTATTTAGCAGACAATATGGAGAACACATGGAGCTCCTGTCAATTTTGTGCTGTTTATTTCAATTTCCATTTTTCTGTTCATTGTCCTTTTCGTTCCTGACCTGAGTAATACTGTACAGGAATCCCATCATAATCCATGTGGGCATTTAACTTTGTAGCTAAAAAGGCAAAAGCCAAAGAACTGATCTTAAAATTAGACAAAACTGTGGACTTTTCAAAGGTAGGGCCCAGATTTTAATTAGCTGTGCATCCTTGGTGCCTTGTCCTTTAGAAAAGGTCTATTGGTCGCGTGAGCAGTTGGCTTCAGACATGTATTAAGTACCAGCATAGTAGTGGGTGTTATTTATAACATAGAATTTAATATAGTTTTTAGCCAGGGGGTAAAACTGGTGACCTGAGCTTTTCTTTCTGGAGACCGGACAAAGAGAAAAATGACTGTGTTGTTGCTTCTGCCACATTGTTTAGCCGAAGTAGCTTTCCTGCATGAGGCCATGGGAGCAGTACAGGAGCCACAGTCCATCTGGCATTTAAGAGAAGAAATTCACAGGGAACCTCCTGGATTCAGGGGCTGTACAGTCCGAGTCAAGCCAATCAAAAGACCTGGTCATTGTTACCATCTGTCAAGGCAATTGTATTCAAAACACTGAGTCTCTCCTCATTCTTTTTCTCAAACAGACACACACTTAGCTGAACACGAGATTTGTTTTTTTAACTGGAGTCTAGTTGCTTTAAGCAAAATGGCCTTAAAAGCAAACAAAAAACCAGTATGTTTAAATACATACAATGTATGTATATAATGTGTTATGAAAATAGATGTGATTTCTCTCGGTGAAAAAATACTGGAAGTGTGATATTAAGATAATGTATAGTTTATAATTGAAAGACAGAATAAATTGAAGTTAAGAGTTCAGTGGGAAAAAAATGAAAACTCGGTTTATGAAGCCAACTCTTGACCAAACAAAACATGGAAGTGTATTCGTTCTTCCCTTTCCCAGCTTGCCCACCCAGTACTCTTCAAAGCATGTACTTTGGAGATTTTGTTAAAATGCAGGCTTAGATCTACTGGGTCTGGGGAAAGGCCTGACAGTCTGCATTTCTAACAAGCTCTCTTAGTTAGATCAGACCTTGTTAGCTCAAGTGTCATCCATGGGCTTAGAGATTTGGCATTCCCCAGGAACTTGCTAGAAACGTAAATTCTTAGGTGCCAGCCCAGACCTACTGGACCAGAAGCTGCATTTTAACAAGATCCCATGTTCACATTCAAGAGATGCTGCTCTAACTATTTCATAAGCCTACAGTGTCCATTGTGGGTAAGCATCCTGATGGTGCTCTGTGTTAAAAGTCAGGTTGGATGGATTTCTTGGTGCTTTTTAATTTCAACACTCTTTTGGGTACTTGCCTCAGTAGAGCATCTGACCCTCAGGCAAAGACATGGACAGGTGCCTCTTTGTTTGTTCAGTGGCAGGATGAATTTGTTTTTATCTTTCTTGGAGTGCCCTTGTCTTTAAACACGGGGGTCGACTGACCAACCTATTCCTGTTCCAGAAAACTTTAGACAAAAAAATTTGACTGGAGGACTTCCCTGGTAGTCCAGTGGCTAAGACCCTGTGCTCCCAAATGTAGGGGTCTGGGTTCGATCCCTGGTCAGGGAACTAGATCCCATGTGCCACAGCTAAAGATCTCACATGCCACAACTAAGACTTGGCACAGCCAAATAAATAAATATTTTTTTAAAAAAACTTTGACTGAAAGAGACATCCTCACATCTGAATGGTGTCAGAATGATGAACATGTTTGAAACAACACTAGGAGATCAGAGTTTCTGTTTCTTCATCTGTAAAATAGCAATAAGAGTGCCACCTGTTCTAGCTTCCTTTATAGTCATGTTGTGAGGAGCTGGGAAATCTCTATCTGAAGGGGCTTTGAAAACAAAGATGGTCATGAGATTTAAAAACAACTTTAGTAAGAAAAAAAGTCATATGTATTTCAGTATCAGAGAGGTCTGGATCCAAAATTTAACCTTTACCATCTACTAATTTTGTGATTTCTGCAAAATTATTTCATGTGGTTGAGTCTCAATTTCTTTTTATATAAGATGATCATAAAACCATCCATCATGCAGTGTGCGTGTGCTAGGTTGCTTCAGTCGTGTCCTCTCTCTGCGACCTTATGGAGTGTAGCCCACCAGGCTCCTCTGTCCGTGGGATTCTCTGGGAAAGAATACTGGAGTGGGTTGACATGCTCTCCTCCAGGGAATCTTTCCGACTCAGCAATTGAACCCGTGTCTCTCATGTCTCCTGCATTGGCAGGTGGGTTCTTTACCGTTAACGCCACCTGGGAAGCCCCCTGTCATGGAGGTGAGGGTTAAATTTAAATAATACATGCAAAAATCTGGTGCATAGTAGTGTTTAATAAATGGTAGCCAAGAGCAGCGCATTAAGGTACTTGGTTGAGAAATAATCCTCCAAAGATGATTTTTCGCTCAGTTAAGCCTGTAACACTGGGGCAAGAAAAAAAAAAAAGAAGTTAAAGGTTTGAATGGGGCTTCCCTGGTGGCTCAGTGGTAAAGAATACACCTGTAATGCAGGAGACCTTGATTCCATCCCTAAATTGGGAAGATCCCCTGGAGGAGGGCCTGGCTACCCACTCCAGTATTCTTGCCTGGAGAATCCCCATGGACAGAGGAGCCTGGCGGGCTGCATCCACCAGGTAGTGGTCAAGACACAACTGAGAGATTAATACAAAGGTCTGCATAAACGTTGATCCTGTTCAAGAGATTGACATCTTGAAGTTAGTTATGTGAGTATCTGTGGAAGAAAAATCCCCAACCTCAAACAAGGGTTTAATATTTATTTAAACCTTAGTGAATCCCATGCACTGGAGGGCTTTGTGATATGGAGGGTTTGCTGTGATTATTCTGTACATTCGCACGCTCTCAGCAGAGGCGCCAGAGGGAAGTGATGGTGTCCACGACAGCCTGGTACGAGGGTAGGCTTCCACGCTGGCATCTGTGCACAGACACTCCAGGGCATGGGGAAGCAGCCGAATTCATGATGACGAGGGTCATGTAAGGTGATGAGAGAAGATTGCTTTGCGGACCGTGGGAATGGATGGTCCCCTCATTATCAAAATAACAGAACAGCAAGTCTCATTTACTGGAGATGTGAGGGGGCTGCTGTTGGGTTCTTGCTGCTTTACTGTCAGCAATTAAGCATTTGCAATACAGAGGGACTATTGTCTCTTTTAAGAAGAAATAAAAGCCCTCATCCTCCTCTCTCTATCTTAGAAACCTCTAGCTCCTGGTTTTATTTTGGAAATGCTCTTTGAAGGCCTTTGGTTTTCTTGTTTCTTTTCAGGCAGATTCAGCCTTTGGGAAGGTTTTTTTTTTTTGCAGACGAGATTGCCCCTTTCTTTCCCTAGAGTTTGCAGAGTTTTTGTGCTGGTAACCTTCCTGGTGATGTTCTGAAGTGACCAGAAATGTGATTTCCCAGACAGCCAAAGGCAGGGTGTCACGTGACCCTCTTTCCACACAGCTCTCCATGTGGGGAGTGTGTACTCTAGGCCAAGTGATGAGGGAAAAAAACACCTCATGGATACACAGTCTGGCAGTGACACCCTAATAGGAAAAGGATGGGATTTAGGGGAGGAAGTAAGCAGACTGAGGCTTCAGCGAGTTGCCGGAGGAGACCTTTTACTGAATAATCAATGCTTCTGAACTGGCAATCGGGGTGTCTTAGATGGTTTGGGGTTCTGTTTTTGCTTTGCCTGAATAACTTAAGTTTGAATGCATCACCAAACCCTGTTTGAGTGTGGTCTACGGGAACCTCTGCTTGGCAGGAAAATGGCAGATCAGTGGGATGGCACCTCAAGTCCATCTCAACAGATGCTACTGTGGCTCTGGCCACAGGTGTGGGCTAAGTTTGCTAGGGCTTGACCCCTGGGCAGATTAACTACCTCCTCTCTGTTTTCAGGCCACAGGACACAGTCTTCACTTCCAGCCAGTCAATACTTGTGTTTTTAGGGGAATATGTGCATGGAAGCGCTAGGTAAAGAGGCTTTATGAATGAACCAGTAGGAAAGACAGATTGAGGAGGATCATTTTTTAGAATGTAAGACTATGTGGAAAGAGCCATTTGCTGGGAGTCAATAATTGAATCTCAGTCCTAACCATGCCCCTACTGGGTATGGGGCCTTGTTTGCAAGTAACTTTTATCTCTTGGATACTGTGGTTGCTTTGTGTATGTGTTAGTCGCTCAGTCGTGTCTGACTCTTCGCTGCCCCATGAACTATAGCCTGTCCATGAAATTCTCCAGGCGAGAATACTGGAGTGGGTTGCTATTTCCATCTCCAGGGGATATTCCCAACCCATGGTTCTGAACCCGGATCTCTTGCATTGCAGGCAGATGCTTTACTGAGACCCAGGGATAATGATACCTACTACAAATCTACTACACCTGCTCGAAATCTAAACCACACCAGAATTTTGAAAGGGTGAAATGAGGTGCCGGAGAAGAGAACATTGAAGACTTCAAAGCTGCGATGTCCAATATGATAACCACTAGCCACATGTCGCTTTTGGGATCATTATTTAATTAAATCAATTGATTTTTTAAAATTAATTAAAATTAAATAAAATGAAAAATTTAGTTTCTGAGTCATACTAGCCACCTTTTTAGTGCTCAGTAGACACATGTGGCTAGTGGATACCATATTGGACAATAAAGATATAGAACATTTGCATTATCACAAAAAGTTTTACGGGCAGCTCTGCCTCAAAGCAGTATCTACGGCGTGATATTAAAGATGTGAAGGATGGCATGTTTAGGGGTGATAAATACTGTCACAGTTAGGGGTTCTTAGAAAGAAACAACCCACCCAAGTTGGCTGGAGTAAAATGAGATTTTTATTTGACTAATTCAAGAAAAACATATGTGCCCCAAGTGATCTCTTGAGAGTCCCTTGGACAGCAAGGAAATCAAACCAGTCAGTCTAAAGAAAAACAGCCCTTTTCCTAAGGGAAATTGATCCCAAGGGTTGGAGATACAACCAGACTTCAAGAGGAATTGGAATCAGTTCCTGGAAGACTATCGAGAACAAAAGAAGTATGGATGAGTGCCCGCGATGTTTACCTAAAACTGTTGTATTTTTAGTAGGCTATACCCCCATACAAAATAAAAAGTTAAAAACAAAAGAAGCTACTCTCTCCCCACTGCCTCTCCCTTTTTCTCTTGTTGTTCTCTCCCTGCAGCCACTTGTGTTTTTGTCTCTTTTTCTCTGTCTGTGGCATCTTCCTTCCTCTCCCCCTCCTTCACTTCTTCCTCTTCTTCTTTCTCTACCCCTTCCCTTCTCCTCTCTCCTCTCTCTGCAAGTCCAGGTCTCTCAACTGTACTACCCATGGTCCAAAGAGGGCTCAATGGAATTCAATTTTTAAAACTTACTTTATTGCAGTATCATTGGTTTACAGTGCTGTGTTGGTTTCCAGGGTATAGCAAATTGATTCAGTTATACATGTATATAATAGTTTGCATCTGCTACTCCCAAACCCCAATCCTCCCCCAATCCTCCTCCTTGGCAACCACCTGCTCTCTATGTCTGTGAGTCTGTTTATGTTTTGTAAATAAGTTCATTTGTGTCATATTTTAGATTCCACATGTAAGTGATATCATATGGTATTTCTCTTTCTCTGCCTGACTTACTTCATTTAGTATGGTAATCTGCTGGTCCATCCATGTTGCTGCAAATGCCATTATTTAATTCTTTTTATGGCTGAGTAATATTCCATTGTATATATATAACTACATCTCCTTTATCCATTCATCTGTCAATCGCTCAGTCCTGTCCGATTCTTTGCAACACCATGGTCTGCAGCATGCCAGGCTTCCCTGTCCATCACCAACTCCTGGAGCTTGCTCACACTCGTGTCCATCAAGTCGATGATGCCATCCAACCATCTCATCTTTTGTCATCCCCTTCTCCTGCCTTCAGTCTTTCCCAGCATCAGGGTCTTTTCCAATGAGTCAGTTCTTCACATCAGGTGGCCAAAGGATTGGAGTTTCAGCTTCATCATCAGTCCTTCTAATAAATATTCAGGACTGATCTCCTTTAGGATGGACGAGTTGGATCTCCTTGCAGTCCAAGGGACTCTCAAGAGTCTTCTCCAACACCACAGTTCAAAAACATCAATTCTTTGCCCCTCAGCTTTCTTTATAGTCCAACTCTCACATCCATATGTGACTGCTGGTAAAACCATAGCTTTGACTAGACGGACCTTTGTTGGCAAAGTAATGTCTCTGCTTTTTAATATGCTGTCTAGGTTGGTCATAGCTTTTCTTCTAAGGAGCAAGCATCTTTTAATTTCATGGCTGCAGTCACCATCTGCAGTGACTTTGAAGCCCAAGAAAATAAAGTCTCTCTGTTTCCACTGTTTCCCCATCTATTTGCCATGAAGTGATGGAACCAGATGCCATGATCTTAGTTTTCTGAATGTTGAGGTTTAAGCCAGCCTTTTCACTCTCCTCTTTCACTTTTATCAAGAAGCTCTTTAGTTCCCCTTTGCTTTTTGCCATAAGGGTGGTGTTATCTGCATACCTGAGGTTATTGATATTTCTCCCAGCAATCTTGATTCCAGTCTGTGCTTCATCCAGCCCAGCATTTCACATGATGTACTCTGCATATAAGTTAAATATGCAGGGTGACAATATACAGCCTTGACTTACTCCTTTCCTGATTTGGAACCAGTCTTTTGTTTTCATGTCTTGGCTATTGTAAATAGTGTTAAGCAGACCTAGTTTTCATCACTTGTCAGGGATAATACAAAGTCTGGATCCTGATTCCAAGTTTCCAGGGAAATTTGTTATGAGGACCACCCCTGCTCCAATCAGGTGTGTCCAAGAGGATGGGGGTCATGTCCTCATGCTTATTCAAGGGTAGTGAAGGGTGAGGCAGATACTCTAAAAAGGAGCATATGGGGATGTTATTGACTATCATGTTCATCCTTAACACCTTGGAGTGGCACATTGAAACTATGACCACTTAGGGAAAAGTTGTCAGAGATTTGACTAAGGCTACAAAGAAAAAGGGTGTGATACCTTTTCACCTTTGGTTATATGATTTGATCACCAATATAGATTTTCAAGGGTTTGGCTTGACTTCTACATTATTATACCTGGATGTAAGTGGGCACAGTCAGAAGCAAGGTGGAAATCGGATCTAAGCCTTTATCATTTCTTAAATGCAAATGAGACACTAATGAGACCCTTTTCCTCTCCTACCTTTAGGAAGAAACATGAAGTTTCCCTGGAAATCATTCAAGAGGAAGATGGAAAGGGCTGTCTAAAAGAGATTGAAAGCTGCAGACCACAAGACTGGGGCCAGAGGGCTGGCAGTGGAAAACCCTGTTGGGTTGTGATCTCTCACTGAAAAGTCCCAATTGCCTTTTTACTTCCTGCCAAAGGAAGGGAGAGAAGGAGCAGACCATGTCCATAGCCTTGAAGCAGGTGTTCAACAAGGACAAGACCTTCCGGCCAAAGAGGAAATTTGAACCTGGCACGCAGAGGTTCGAACTCCACAAACGGGCTCAGGCTTCCCTCAACTCAGGCGTGGACCTGAAGGCGGCTGTGCAGCTGCCCAGTGGGGAGGACCAGAATGACTGGGTGGCGGTGCACGTGGTGGACTTCTTCAATCGCATCAACCTCATCTATGGTACCATCTGTGAGTTCTGCACCGAACGGACCTGCCCTGTGATGTCAGGGGGCCCCAAGTACGAATACCGGTGGCAGGATGACCTCAAGTACAAGAAGCCGACTGCCCTGCCAGCCCCCCAGTACATGAACCTTCTCATGGATTGGATTGAGGTCCAGATCAACAATGAAGACATCTTTCCAACATGTGTGGGTAAGTCCGTGACCAGCTGCCTGGTTATTTTGTCACATCCCACCCAAGCTTGGAAAGTTTTCAGAAGCTTCTTCTGAAGTGGCCTGTCTTTGAATGCTGGATAGCATCCATGTCACTGTTTCCCTAAATCCCATCATTCATGTATCTTCAGTTTCTTTTTCCATATCTAAGGACCTTATGGAAAAAAAATCATGTGTGGACCACTTATAGTTATTCTGTGGTCCTCAGTAGCGGGGAACATTGGCTTGATGAAAAGTTAAATTTGATCTTATTGACTTCCTTAAGATTAGACTCCAAACCCACCCAGAATTCCTAGTGAAATTTTTAATTTGGAGCTAATTAACTGGTTAGTTAACACTAACTCTAGTGCAGTGATTGGTAGTCATCTCTCAGGATGAGAATTCCCAGTGTGAAAATCCATGGATTTGTTTGGGAGTTGAACAAACAGGTGGTTGGCATTTTGGAGAAACAAGATCCTGGCATTCTCTTCTTCCCTGATCATAGGTATTAATTCCTGGCTGTTCTATTAACTGTGGACGGTTGTGGCGTGGCTAGACCAACCCAGACACTTGGAATGCAAATGCTTTCGTCTGCTTTGTACTAAAAGCCATGAAACTCTTCAAGGGGAAGGACCAGACCTCTTCCATCCCTTTTGTTTCTTTATGCTGCTGATCATTGGGTCTGCCTGCCTGGCAGGACGAATTTACGATTCAGTTTTGGGGCCTTTGGAACAATAGAGAGGAACACTCTCCTCCTTGCCTTGTTGTACCTCTGATGCCCAGCATGGTGAACTAGAACCTTTTAGGCACTGAGGATCTATTTGTAGAATGATTGAAAAAATACTTATGCTGCTGCAAAATATTATTGAAAAGATCTGAGAAGGTTGGGGTATTAAAAAAAAAGAAGCATTTGAAATACATTGCTGAAATCACCTTTATATGGGGCACATGTCCCCATGTGGGATACGGGAAGTTGAGGTGGAGTGTATGGAAGTAATTGCTTAAATTTAAAAAAAAAAAACATATATAACTTGACTAGGGTAGTGTGTCCATCTTGAAAATATTCAGCACACAAACCAATTTGCTCAGATTCCTCTTGTTGCCTTGCCTTGCCTGATTTCCTCTTGCACTTTCTCTCTGCTGGTTCTTGTAGGACAGGAGGTGGGGTGCATGATAACACAGTCTCCCTTGGTTGACTCACCAGGATAGAAGGAAGAAGGCAGGTTTTAGAAACTCCTCTAGCTGTATAACTGGTGCCTTGGAGGAGTAGAAATGTCCTTGGCCCATGTCTTGCATTTTCATTGACTGTCGGAGGCTCCTTTTGGAGCTGGGAGGAATTTGTCTTTTCCGAAAGCATTACAAGCCACTGCCAAGGCTCTGTGCAGAACATGTGATAGCAATAAAGATAAATAAATCTGGGCAAGGATCCCTCCTTGTTGTACTTCCCCTTCTGTTTCTGTTCTTTGATGCTTTGAACTCTGGGCACTTCTGTTCTCTCTGGCAGCTGTGGTTACCACACAAAGTTGCTGACCAGAAATAACATCATAGAACCTGGTGTGTTACTTAAGGGCGAGGAAGCTTCTGGTGGCCTCCTTGGAAAATAGGACATCATAGGTGATTTTAGATGTTGGAGGAAATCAGTGGATGCTGCTGGATCTCCCAGAGTAATTGACTTTGCTTTCTTTTTCTAAATGGTTTCCTTAGCCATTCACTGTGCTTGGGGCATGCTCACTTGATCAGAATCCTCTGTATCAGCTCTTCCAATATGGACTTCACAGTATGAAAATGTTCTGAGAGATCTTAATAGATGCGTATGTTTTGTCTTTTTTTTTCCCCATGGAAAAATAAGTTTGGGAAATGCTGAGTGAAACTGATTTCTTTATTATAGACTTTATATTACTGTGCATTAAATCTCCAAGAAATCTCTTGAGAAATCTGTATGCAGGTCAGGAAGCAACAGTTGGAACTGGACATGGAACAACAGACTGGTTCCAAATAGGAAAAGGAGTATGTCAAAGCTGTATATTGTCACCCTCCTTATGTAACTTATATGCAGAGTACATCATGAGAAACGCTGGGCTAGGTGAAGCACAAGCTGGAATCAAGATTGCCGGGAGAAATATCAATAACTTCAGATATACAGATGACACCATACTTATGGCAGAAAGCGAAGATCTAAAGAGCCTATTGATGAAAGTGAAAGAGGAGAGTGAAAAAGTTGGCTTAAAACTCAACATTCAGAAAACTAAGATCATGGCATTCGGTTCCATCACTTCATGGCAAATAGATGGAAACAGTGGAAACAGTGACAGAGTTTATTTTGGGGGGCTCCAAAATCACTGCAGATGGTGACTGCAGCCATGAAATGAAAAGATGCTTACTCCTTAGAAGAAAAGCTATGACCAACCTAGACAGCATATTAAAAATCAGAGACATTACTTTGCCAACAAAGGTCTGGCTAGTCAAGGCTATGGTTTTTCCAGTAGTCATGTATGGATGTGCGAGTTGGACTATAAAGAAAGCTGAGTGCCGAAGAATTGATGTTTTTGAACTGTGGTGTTGGAGAAGACTCAAGAGTTCCTTGGACTGGAAGGAGATCCAACAAGTCCATCGTAGAGGAAATCAGTACTGAATATTCATTGGAAGGACTGATGTTGAAGCTGAAGCTCCAATCCTTTGGCCACCTGATGTGAAGAGCTGACACATTTGAAAGTGCCTTGATGCTGGGAAAGATTGAAGGCAGGAGGAGAAGGGGACTATAGAGGATGAGATAGTTGGATGGTTGGATGGCATCATCAACTCATTGGGCATGAGTTTGGGTAAACTGAGAGGCCTGGTGTGCTGCGATCCGTGGGGTTGCAAAAAGTCGGACATGACTGAGCAACTGAACTGAACTCAAATCTCCAAGAAAGGAATATGGTAGTATGTAGTAGCTTCCCTCATGGCTCAAATGGTAAAAGAATCTGAGGACATGTGGGTTTGATCCCTGGGTCAGGAAAATCCCCTGGAGAAGGGAATGACTACCCACTCCAGGATTTTTGCCTGGAAAATCCCATGGACAGAGGAGCCTGGCCGGCTACAGTCCATAAGGTTGCAAAGAGTTGGACACCACTGAGCGACTAACACTTTCACTTTCAGTGTATCCTAATTTGAACCTGGTACCTTTTTTCTTAATGGAATACTGTTAGTATCTTTCGGGAAGTGTTCATCTGTATACATTAGAGTTGTCAAACTTTTGTATGTATCAAAATTACTTGGGTCTTCTTTTCAAAATTTAAATTCCTTGGTTTTCTCCCTCAACAGCTAAATCAGAATCTCTTAGGTGAGACCTAAGTATCTGTACTTTTAGTAAGCTCCTCCCATGCTTCTTGTTTATTGTAACAACTCAGAATGCTTTTCGTCCCTTCCCCAGGAATAGTTTGTTTCTTTTCTCTCTAGTTTTATCCATATCATTCTTTCCTGTCTAGTGAATTCTCAGGCATCCTTTATACCATCTCCTCTGTGAAGACTGTCATCTTTCAGAATATAAACCCCTTAAAGTTATGGAATATGTCTTATTCAGTTGACTATTTGAGCACTAAGTCCAGTCCTGGTGCTTTACAAGTTGTTGGATGGATAGTAAAATAATCCTTATACAGTTCCAGCATGTGTATGGTATGGTGCTGGTGATAAAGTAAACAAATGTCTCTGAAACCCGTTATCACCATTCCTGGGTATTTCCTGCACCTTGCCTTCCATGGGGTTTAATTTTCTGTTTAACTTTTCCAAGTGTAAAACATTTGTTGTTCAGTCCTAAGTTGTGTCTGACTCTTTGCAACCTCATGGACTGCAGCACATCAGGCTCCTCTGTCCTTAAGTATCTCCCTGAGTTTGCTCAAATTCCTGTTCATTGAGTCGATAATGCCATCAAACCATCTCATCCTCTGTCATCTCTTTTTCCTGCCCTTAATCTTTCCCAGCACTAGGGAAAGATTTCCCAATGAGTTGGCTCTTTCCATCTGGGATTTCTGCTTTTGCCCAGCTTATTCTTTCTTTCTGGAGCTATTATTGTTATTAACTATCCTTCCCTCTTCCCCAGTAGCATATTGGACACCTTCTGACCTGGGAGGCTCATCTTCTGATGTGATATCTTTTTGCCTTTTTAAACTCTTCATGGAGTTCTTGCAGCAAGAATACCGGCAGGGTTTGCCATTCTCTCCTCCAGTGGACTACATTTTGTCAGAACTCTCTACCATGACCTGTCCATCTTGGGTGGCCCTGCAGGGCATGGCTCATAGCTTTATTAAGTTATGTAAGCCCCTTTGCCAGGAGACAAGGCTGTGATCCATGAAGGGGGTTAAAATGATAGGGGTTAGTAAAAACCACCACCATCCACCACCACCCTAATGGTCTTCATTACTCTCCTGCTCACCTCTGCTTTTTGCCGTTGGATAACACTGTTGCTGTCTTTGCAAACACTTGTCTTTTTGGAGCCACTTTCTCTATGAGAATTCATTTCCTCCGCTTCTTCCTCCCCCTGATTCCAGCCTACTTTCCTTCTTTTTGATCCTGGTGCTGCCGTGAGTCATTATCATGAAAATGATCAAGATGTCTGTCAGGATAAAGTGAAAGAGGAATTTCCAGCCAACTGCAGACCCTGGGCGGATGAGAAATTTGGGAGTTCTGCTTAGCATTACGGCTTTGAATACTGGGCATATTTCTTTTCTTCTTGTCTGGGAACTGGGAGGAGTTCAGACTTCCCCTCCTCCCCACTGTGATCGGAGGAACCAGAACCGGAAAAATATAGACAGATGTGAAGGCTTCAGCTTCAGTTAGGTATTAAAGGATATAAACAGCTGTTGAACACTACCGCTGAAGCATAAAGAAAAAACTTTCATCTGTTTCTGGATCCTGATTTAACTAAAATACCTGGGCTATTTCAGAAGTCGAGCCCTCTCAGTTGGGAGAATACCAAACAGATGTGGCTCCCCTGTGAACCAGAGTCTCCTCCACTCTCTCTTGATCCCCTCCAGTTTCCTTTGTTAAAAAGCCAACAGATGTTTCTGCAAAAGCTCCTAAAACAGCAGTAATTTCAGAAGCAAGGGCCACCTCCTCTGATTGTATCTCCTTTTTAACCACTTTTAGAGGTAACGAAAAAAAAAAAATAGAAAGCCACAGCCACCCACTTTTTAAATTCCATTGCCTTGCTAATCACAATAATTTTTCTGTTCTAAACCCCAGCTTCCCTGTTTTTCTGTTATATAATAGGACTTAAATCTCAGATCTGACACTTAGAAAAAAAGGGAGTTGAAAACTTAGTGCTACTCCAACTCATGTTTTTAAAATGTCTTTGAGCAGGAGGAATAAGAACATTTAAAAAATAATGACATGATCTCAGCTACCTTTATGGTTTTAGAATAAATGGGTGTCAGAGAAGGAAAGAGCAAGGAAAGGGAGGGAACATGCATATATTGAGTTTGCTAAGCGTCAAGCTCTAGACCTGGCACTGTTAATCTTTCTTAATTCTTATAATAACTGAATGAATTAAATACGCCATTTTACCAGTGAGGAAGCTGACATTGAAACAAGCCAAGGGGCTTTCCTAAGGTTGTACAGTTAATTAGTCATTTAGAAGTTAGGGTTTGAACTCAAGAGTGTATGGCCCAAAATCTCTGCTCTTGTCACCCACTACCATTTATTTTATAGCATGAATTGTTATTCTGCAGATTTCCTTCACATACTGAAAGACTTCTCCATCATGGTTTTAGGAGGTTACCTAGGAGGGAAAAATTTTTCAGAAAAGCTGATTTGGCGTATAAGTTTTAAAGAAATGATTCTGTTTTGTTGTTGTTGTTTCTGTTTTGTTTTTGTTTGCCCCTGTTTTCAAAAATCACCCCTACAATGCCTGAGGAGTATGTCAGACACTGTAACTGTTCCCATGTTGCAAGACTGAGCGGAGGGAGACAGCCTTCGGAGGATGCTTCGAGGGCTGTGACTACCTGTTACAGCCATTTGCCCATTCGCTCACTCAGCAAATGTTTGCGGCATGCCTGTTCAGAAGCAGGTCCTATTTGAGGCACCAAGAAGGAGCGAAGCAGGCAGTTCGTGTCCTTGAGCAGTTTCCATAATGCCTAGAGTGTCGAGATGCTCCAAAGTAATCTGCACATTTTTCCAAGATGAGTACTTTGCTCGGTGGACAAGTGCATTGAGGAATTGGCTGCCTCCCTCTGGCGACCTCTCTCTCTCGAGACTACAGCTGAGTCTCATCCTCTGTCAAAATATTGTGGCAGGAAACATAAGGCTCTAAAAATATCCAGAGGGATGAACTTTTCCCACATGGGAGACTGGGGAACTGAGTTTAGAACTAGCCTTTAAATTTTAACTTTTATTTTCTATCGTCTCCCTCATGGTTTTAAAATTTTGATATAAATCTAGATAATGCTGGTAAGACAGCGCGTATATCATCAAAATATGCTTACAGAATGGCAGGGTTAGCCCTGGGCTTGTAGACAGAGACCAGCTCTGCAATTATAAAATGCTACAGTGACGATAGTAAACGCTATGTACTGTGTGCTATTGGTAAACACAAAACCTCTGAGCTTACATTATTCTGTGTGAAGATTCCGATTTCACAGGGCTGTTGTAAAGAATGAAGCAGCGTGAGTGAACACACCCACCCCAGACCCATAAGCACCCGTGCTAAGTGCTAGGTCACTTCAGTTGCACCCGACTGCGTGTGACCCTGTGGACTGTAGCCCGCCAGGCTCCCCTATCCGTGGGGATTCTCCAGGCAAGAATACTGGAGTGGGTTGCCATGCCCTCCTCCAGAAGATCTTCCCAACCCAGGGATTGAACCCCACATCTTTTACCTCTCCTACATTAGCAGGCAGGTTCTTTACAGCTAGCGCCACCTAGGCCCTCATAAGAGGTGCTAAAATGTATGTCAGCTGCCTCTCTCCCTGCATATGTTTCTATATAACTGTCGACCAAAACTCTTGGAGCCCACTTGATTTCTGAACAGTAGCCCCAGATGAAAGCAAAACGCACTGTAAGAGACTCAACATGATTTTTGAAAAATTAGCCATCCTTTTTCCTGGATTGCTCTGTGCTCTGGGGGTCATGTGAAAGTCACTATCTGGTGACTCAGATGGTAAAGAATCTGCCTGCAATGCAGGAGACCCAGGTTTGATCTCTGGGTTGGGAAGATCCTCTGGAGAAGGAAATGGCAGTCCACTCCAGTATTCTTGCCTGGAGAATCCCATGGACAGAGGAGCCTGGCGGGCTACAGTCCATGGGGTCGCAAAGAGTGGGGCATGACTGAGTGACTAACGCACACAACCTGTTTGGTGCCCTATGAGTTTACTCACTGAGAATGCATCATAACAAAGTTGCAGTTTTCTCAACACTTAACCTGCATCATGTTGTTTAATCTGTAAAATGATCCATAAGGCAGGTGGCATGAGGTCCATGTCACAGATGAATAAGATTAAATCACTTGCCCAGGGTCTCATGGACAGACCTAGGATTCAGACCCAAAGCGGCTTAGCTCTATAGCCCATGCTCTCAGATAGTCCAACATCTCATGTCTGTGGTGTTCTCACCCCAGGAGCAGCATCACTCTTGTTTTAGCCCTGCCTGTGGCATCACATGTTAAATCCTCTCTAGGAAGTGTCCTGACTTAAGTCCACATTTACAGAGAAGGATGTGAAAGCAGAAAGGGCCAGGCGTCCGATGCAGATCATACTGGGTCCTTGCTGATGGACCCAGAACTCTTAAAGTTCTGCTCCTGGTGAGAACTTGCCTTCTCTAGATGTTGACCTCCCCTAGTTTATTCAGTCGCCTGTTTATCTATTCATTCAGTCATCTAGTCGTCTATTCATGGAAACCATGCAGAGACAGCTGAGTCCACTCTTCCTCACCCCCACTGGCTGAGGGTGAATTGATGGTCTTTTGTGGATGGACCCCGTTCCCTGCTCCCACTTGTTAAGGCAAGTGGACTCTGAGTCACTCTGTGACTCTGTGGCTGAACTCTTGAGAACAATGGTAAGTAACCACCCCCACTCAACAAACCCCAAGAGATACCTCTGGAAAATGGTGAGGACCACCAGTGTGCTAAGAAGCGGCGGGGGGAAGAGGAGTAGAGAGGGGAGCCCAGAGGGCCTAGCAGCTGCCCTGTAAGTTAATGCTAATTACCTTCTGTCCCCACCTGCACTGAGTTTTCCCTTACCCGTGCTCTGTAATTTTAATGAGCCATATCTCAAATGACAAGTTATTACATCTCAGCATCAGCTGGGAAAGGCTCCGGGCTATGTGATACTCAGTGGAAAACAAAGATGAAAAATAAAGGCTGCAATTGGGGTGGCGGTATCTGCTGCTTTTAGGGGCTTCCCTAGAGACTCAAAGGTAAAGAATCCGCCTGCCACTGCAGGAGACGTGGGTTCAATCCCTGGGTTGGGAAGATCCCCTAGAAAAGGAAATGGCAACCCACTCCAGTATTCTTGCCTGGGAAATCTCATGGACAGAAGGAGCCTGGAGGGCTCCAGTTCATGGGGTCACAAAGGAGTTGACCATGATTTAATGCCTAAACGACAACAGTAACCTGCCGCTTTTACTGTTTGTGGTTGTAGACAAGGCGTCCCTCCTTGGTCAGTGAAGACTGCTTTGCGGAGGTCAGTGCTGCTTGGAGACACAGATGAACTCAGCACCAAGCCGTTTTTTTTTCTTTTTTTTTTTAAATTTAAATTTATTGATTTGGCTGCTCTGTGTGTTCATTATGGCATGCAGAATCTTTAGTTGCAGCATGCAAACTCTTAGTTGCGGTATATGGGATCTAACATCTAGGGATCCAACCAGGGATCGAACCCAGGACCTCTGCATTGGGAGCACGGAGTCTTAGGCACTGGACCACCAGGGAAGTCCCACCACCAAGCCTTAAGGGATGTGGAAATGTATCTGGAAATGCATTGGGATGGAGAAAAACCAGTTCATCAGAACTCTAATGCAGAACAGAGATAGAAGTGGAAGGAGCAGTTGTACAAGCCGCGTGAAGTGAGGGTGAGATCCCCATAGCTTACTGGATTACCAGATGCGCCAGCTGACTGCTAAAGAGCACAGGTTTTTGTTTACCTGAGCGGTACGTATCAGCAGGGCCCTGACACCAGAATCTTCCTCTCTGTGCTCTCCTCACAGGTCTCCGTCTCCCCTCTAGATGAAGAAGGTATCCTTACTCAGTGTCATTTTGAAGTGAGACCGAGTTACTGTCCTGCCCTAGATCTCATATGTGGAGACTGAGTCTCAAGTATTTCCTTCAGAAGACCTTGGTAGGTTTCAGGACCTGTAGTGTCTATTAAGGCCTCTGCACATAAGAACTTTCTGGTGTTTCATCTTTAAAAACTCATGCTAAATTTATATTCTAAAGGCTAATTCTATCCTTGTTTTTCCTTCTCAGAAGTCATGTCATTCTCCTAAGTCTTCTAGTAAAGTGAACGCACCGGGGAGATGAGCCAGTTTGGGAAGGTGGGGGTGGTGGCAAAAAGGAACAAAAGCATTAGTCTCTGTTAGACCTGAGTTTTAATCCCACTTATCAACTTTTATTAGAAAATTTTCAGTCTCTGAGCTTGTTTCCTCATAATTGCATATAAAAGGATCTACTTCATAGGACTTTTGAGATTATTAAATGACATGTAAAACCCTTTACAAGGTGTAGAGACATCAACGGTGTAGGCTTTCAGTGTTATCTCAATATCACACAGTATCAGAGTGAAGAATTAGACTTCTCAGGTGAATTCAGATAAGAAAAGAGAGAAGGTAAAATGAATCAGTAATTCTCTCATTTGGCTGTGGAGTTGATCCCACATTTTCTTCAGCTTCTGCTGTATCTTATGGATCCTTTGGAAGCAAAGATAAGCATCTGTGGGATGTTTAGCTTGGCATTGATAGCCAGACCAGGTTGCGCCCCAGAGGAGCTTGAGAAGATGTTCACATGAATAGCATGTGAAGCCTCACAAAGCCAACCCTGCCTTCTCGTTTCTGCTTCGCGCCACTGCACCCAGCTTTACATGAAGGAAAGCTACATGTATCTGCGTGAAGCAGACACATAGTGAACCAGTTACTACTATCTAAGTGTAAATTGATTGACTCATGCCATAGAGTTCATGTTACAGAATAGAAAATCCCTGAAAATTGTGAGGCAGTTGAATTTTTGTCACTTGGCTGATATTTTCATTTCTCAGAGAGCATTTAGCATTTTGAGAAAGCTTGGCAAAGAATCCTTTTAGTGTGTGAATACATCCTTAGTGATGTGTCTGATTGATCCTTTGGAAGTTAAAATGCTTGTCTTCATGGAGAGACAAACTAGAGTTTTTAGTTCTCTCTCAGGAAAAGGAAGCATTCTTCAAATTAAGCAATAGGTTTTCAGTGTTTCTACATTGTCCGGCCCAGGATACCAGGACTGGAGGGCAGTGATGCATTAAGGGAGCAGCTCTAGCCAGTAGTCAAGTGTTCATTCTGGTGTCCATGCCTGGGATTCAGCCTACAATAGTTGGCTCCTGTCTGGCTGCTGGGCTAGCCGAAGTGAGGAGCTCTATCGCCTGCTGTGGCACCGCTGTGGAACCTCAGCATCTGAGGACCACCAAGAATTACTTGTGGGTAGTTTCCTTCAAGATCCCTTGGTTGCCTAGCCCAGCCAGGGAATGCTGCGATGCCTTCCAGTAGTGGAGCGAAGAAACCTGTGGGATACTGGGGATTTACCCATTTCAGCCTTCAGATGAACTATTCCTATTTCACCATCCCAAAATGGAGAAGGAAAAGCCTAGCGCTGAGGGCATCTGTCTTTCTGTGTCTTTGAATTGTGAGCAAATATGTTAATGATATGTACTAAGTCCTCTAGGAAATTATCTGTGAGCAGTAATTGTCATAACACATGGGTTGTGTTCTGATGGCTTTATTTTGTTTTCCAAAAACAGTAAGGTTTCATCATCAGTCCAGGTTCAAATCTGTTCTTCTCATGGGTTTTGTGGCCTTGACAAGCCCTGACCCTCTCTGAGCCTGTCTCTTCATCTGGAAAGTAGGGGTATTGAGGGGTATTAATATTAATAATTGTACCCACTCCATAAGCTTATGAAAATTCAGTGTCAAACTGCATACAAGGCTCTTATATGCATATAAGATGCTTATAAAGTTCCTGGTAGTAAACTAAGTGGTGAATACGACTGGGCTTTATTACTTTTCATGGAGGTATGAAAGGAAAGACTAGTGATTTAGTGTAGTTTGTAATGCTTGATTATATAGGAGAATTTCTCCTCCAATATTTGACATACATTTCTTTTCCAACGGAAGTGAAAATTGAGAAAAGCTATTGATCATGATATAATTACAATAGTTATCTTGGAAAAAGAGTAATTTTTCACATTCATTAGAATACCAGTTAAATAATCCAGACATGAATACACTGCTGAAATTAATAGATTCCATTTTTTTGTCAGGTAGTAATTCCAAAGTTTAAAGTACAGAAATAATAACATTAGTTAACATTTATTACCTGTTCTGGGTCCAACAGCATGAGAGGTTCTTTATGTGTTTGTTTGTTTATTCGTTTGGCCTCCACGCATGACGTGGAAGATCTCAGTTTCCCAACCAGGGATTGCACCTCGGGCTTCTCAGTGAAACCCCTGAGTCCTAACCATTGGACCACCTGGGAATTCCCTGTGTGTATTTTTTTTCCCCCTCTATCCTCAAAGCACCCCCAGTTCACATTATCCTTATCCCTATTCTCCAATGAAGAAACTGAGATAAGTTTCTTTCCCCAAAGTGTGGGGAAAGTTGAAATGTCAAACTGGGGAGGTAAAGCACTCAGGTAATCACAAGAGCTGTAAGCTCCTACACCCTCGGATTGGACAGAACAAGCAAGGAGAGGGTTCGGCTAGCACCTGGGAGCCAAGGCTGCTCAGCACGAGCTGGGAGCATTGCCTTCTCTGCAGAACTGGAACCACACTGCTGGAGGCCGAGGAGAACTCCTGTGTCCCTCCTCCAGTCCCCTGCCAGGGCTGCCCATGATCTTGGGTAAAGGAGTCTGGGAAACACGTGTAGGGAATGTATCTGTGAGCAAATAAGCAAAAGAATGGCATAGAGAGAAAACAGATAAGTAACAAACATGAGATAATTTTAGGTAGTGATGAGTTCTATTAAGATAAAGTTAGCAAAGGGAATTGGGATGCTGTAAGATTTCAGTATAGGGCTTCCTCAGTGGCTCAGATGATAAAAAAAAGAAAATCTGCCTGCAATGCAGGAGACCTGGGCTTGATCCCTGGGTAGGGACGATCTTCTGGAGAAGGGCATGGCTACCTACTCCAGTATTCTTGCCTGGAGAATTCCATGAACTGGAAGAGGAGCCTGGCGGGCTGTAGTCCATGGATAATATAGATGTGTAACAGTACAGTGGCCTCAAACTTTTTTGGTCTAGGAACTCCTTCAGACTCTTAAAAATTATTGAGAGTCCTAAAATTCCTTCATTTTTAACAACTATCAATTGTTTTCATATTAGAAATTAAAACAGAAGTTTTTTTTTAATTTTATTTATTTATTTCTTTAATTTTCTTTACTTTATTATGTTGGTTTTGGCATACATTGACATGAATCTGCCATGGGTATACATATGTTCCCCTTCCAGAACTCCCCTCCCTCCTCCCTCCCGATTCCCTCTCTCTGGGTCATCCCGGTGCACCAGCCCCAAGTGCCAAACCTGGGCTGGCAATTGATTTCACATGATAATTAACATGTTTCAATGCCATTCTCCCATATCATCCCACCCTTTCCCTCTTCCACAGAGTCCCTGAGACTGTTCTATACATCTGCGTTTCTTTTGCTGTCTCGCATGCAGGGTTCTCGTTACCATGTTTCTAAATTCCATATATATGCATTAGTATAAAACAGAAAATTTTTAAATATTTATTAATTCATTGAAAAATAACAATAACAAATGTATCACATATTAATGCAAATAACATTTTAATGAAAAATAGCTGCATTACCTAAACCCCCCAAAAAATTAGTAAGCAGAGTGGCATTGTTTAACTTTTTGTAAATCTCTTTAATGTCTGATTTCATAGAAAACAGCTGGACTCTCTTATCTGCTTCTGCATTCCAATCTATAGTTCAAGTCCAGCTTTGCAGGGATATGTGGTTGGAAAGGGGAGAACTTTGTGTACCTGTGAAAGGAACCCCAGAGATCCCTACAACCCTTTGAGAGCCACTGCTATAGATAAAGCAGTGGGGAAGCCAGTCCTTTGCACCTAGTAGGCACTTGATGATTTTGGTTGAGTGAACATAAATTAAGGTTGCATTGAGGGTTTCACAGTGTCTCTTGTGATAAATGGTGACATTGGTGACATGGTGAAGGATAAACCAGTTAGACAAGATTCTTAGGGGCCATTGATCTGCAGGACACATGCTTTGTGGTATTTACCCAGCAATCCTGATGGCTTTTTACCTTAGTGTTCAGTCATGCAGGTTCCCTGTCACAGACTTTGGTAGGACCACCAAAAGAAAGATGATAATTAGTCTAGTCTCTGAAAAAAATATATACTCTCTCCCTACGAAATAGATAACTAACAAAGACCCGCTGTATATCATGGGAACTCTACTCAGTGCTCTGTTATGACCCAAATGGGAAAAGAATCCAAAGAAGAGTGGATATATGTGTATGTATAACTGAATCACCTTGCTTTACACCTAAAACTAGCACAACATTGTATATCAACTATACTCCAATAAAAATTAAATTAAAAAAATAAGCCCTCTGATTTCCTTAACACTATGTTCACACTAGCATACTGATCTAGTTCAAAGGACATTAGTTCACTGGCGGTGCTAGGTGTGTACATGTTGTTGTTGTGGTTTGGTTGCCTGGTTGTGTTGGACTCTTTTGAGACCCCATGGACTGCAGCCCACCAGACTCCCCTGTCCATGGGAGTTCCTAGGCAAGAATGCTGGAGTGGGTTGCCATTTTCCTCTCCAGGGGATCTTCCTGACCCAGGGATTGAAGCCAGGTCTCCTGTATAGCAGATGGATTATTTACCCCTGAGCCACCAGGGAGTCCCCGGTGTGTACACAGGAAGTATTTATTTATTTATTTATTTATTTATTTATTTATTTATTTATTTATGGCTGTGCTGGGTCTTCTTTGCTGTGTGAGGGCTTTCTCTAGTTGCAGAGAAGGGGGATACTCTAGCTTCATCACATCAATGAGAACATTGCAGTGACTTGTCTTGTTGTGGAGCACAGACCCTAGGGTGCGTGGGCTTCGGTAGTTGTGGTGTGTGAGGTCTCGAGCTTGGGTTCAGTAGTTGTGGCACACAGGTTAGTTGCTCCCCTGTATGTGGGATCATCCTGAACCGGGGATCAAACTAGTGTCCCCTGCATTGCAAGGTGGACTCTTAACCACTGAATCACCAAGGAAGCCCCATAGGAAGTATTTTAAAATTTAAATGGAATTTTTATGATATAATTACAACAATGAGCTGTACAATATGGAGTGGTAAACCATCACCAGTGACACACCTTGAAAATTTTATGCAACAGTATTCAATATAACTATCTGAGTGAGAGAGATTATGAGTCTTTTCTCACCATCAACTAATATTCATTCTTATAGAATGCTGACATTAACCAAGATCTAAGTAATACAGTAAAGCAGCTGTTATGAAAAACAAATCAAATGAATGATTTAGACACTGATTTGCTCTTTTGGATTATCTGTGATCCTGCTGTTTCTATGGACATAGGTCATTGAAGTCAGCATTAATTGAAAGCCATGACAAGGGACATTATGATGGAGATGACCATTGATCAGCCTTAGATGGGCACGACCATATTTCTTCAAGCCCCAATAAGCAGATTTGGGTAACCCTTTGTGGACCAACTAGTTTTCAAATGGGGTATATACAACATTTTAGGCCAAATGAGATGTACTTTTAGTGCTGGTATCAGAGACAAATGTCATACCTGCCTTTTTGAGCAGATTACATTGTATCTTGCTTTGATGTTATGCAGTTAATATAATAATGATGTCTACTATAGTAGATTAGGTGGGTTTTCCTGATAGCTCAGCAGGTAAAGAATCCGCCTGCATTGTAGGAGACACAGGAGGCATGGGTTCGATCCTTGGGTTGGAAAGATCCCCTGGAGAAGGAAATGGTAAGCCACTCCGTTATCTCAATTATTCTTGCCTGGGAAATCCCATGGACAGAGGAACCTGGCCAGCTTCAGTCCATGGGGTTGCAAAGAGTCGGACACAACAGAGCGACTAAGCACATGGTTAGGTGCTTTATAACCACTTTCCTAAGCTGTTTTTTTGTCTCTTTTCCAAATGAGGAAACTGAGTCAGAGGCCCAGATTACACAGCTTATAAAGACCTGTAACAGTTCTCTTACTGCACTGTTTTTCCCTACACCAGGGACCTCTGAGATATACATAGTCCAGGCATGTGCATGCATGTCTTTGCGTAAAGGCAAAGACAGAAATGTATTCAAAGACTGAATGAGAGAGGAGAAAAAACGAAAGGATAAATTGGAAGAAGGAAAAAGTTTGGCTTCTCCATGGCACCAAAGCATGAGACCTTTGCAGAAGAAATCCTGCCTGAATAAGATTTGTTCCTTTCTCACTGTGTCTTAGATAATGTGGATTTGACTCATGGTCTGCTGAAAGTAGGGAGAGTGGCTAGTGGGACAAACCCTCCCATTAATAGGGTGAGACACATGAGGTGGTTCAATAATTTCCATGTGTATAAGAAAGCCTGATTGTGTGTGTGTGTGTGTGTGTGTGTGTGTGTGTCTTTTCAAGGTAAAAATATCACTGGTTAGAAAAAAAGGAAGAAAAAATAAAAGAATATGAGGCTATGCCAGCTAGCTACCTATAGTGCCCTGTGGTTCCACATTGAGGAAATGAGCAGACTAATTGAGTTCTTACCTTTCACTGCAGTGTGCAAAGTCCCTCTGATTCTTTTTACTGCCTTCCCTTTTGACTGCTTGGTCTGTTAACCCTATTTCTCTACTATAAACCCTATATCTCATAACACCAGGAGACCTAGGTCATAACGTTGCTGTGAGCACTTAATAAGATCATACATGGGGCTTGGCAGGTCAAAAATATTTGATGACTATCGGCTCACATGATTACTAGCAGTATTGTCAGTACTGTATTTCTGCGTAGAACTTGCTACGTTTTTCTCCAGTGTGAGAAGCTGCACATAGCAGTGGTGGAGGCTTCCAGAAATTAGGACCCTGGAGGCCCGTGAGGCCTCGACAGGCAGAGGCAGGTTTCTGGACGCCCTGCCCAGGCTGGACGTTTCAGCCATGGCCTCGCTGCCACCCCTCAGACAGTGAATACTTTGGGGCTCAGGAAATTTTTTCTCCGCCCTAAAACATTTTGACTCTTAAAATGGCCTTGGAATCCGGCTGCCCCTGTCTGTCTGTGGTGACTCATGGGGCTGACTGGGCCCAGTGTTATTTCAGGTGCGCAGGTGTCCATGTTACCTCCTCTCCGCCATGCTACCCCGCAGCTGGCCTTTGAGGAAGGCCCGTGGGGGCACTGTCAGCTCAGGAGAAAGACAGCCAGACTCGGAGCTCAAGTTTTTCAGATAAAATGGTGTTGCTTTTGCCAGGACAGTTTGAAAAGGGGATGCTATCAAAGTGAGCCTTTTAGATGACTCAGTTAAATAGAGCCATAAGGATTGGTTCCTTGAAAAAGCTGTGCTTCAGAGTTACGTTTGGAGTTATAATTACACAGCTGTTTAATTCATTTTTTTTATTTATGGCTGTGCCGCATCTTCGTGGCTTTGCGGGCCTTTCTGTGGTTGCGGCGAGCGGAGGCTACGCTCCAGTTGTGGGGTGCGGGTGCGGCGGCTTCTCTTGCTGCAGAGCACAGGCTCTGGGGCTCCCGGGCTCAGCGGTTGTGGTGCCTGGGCATAGCTGATCCGCAGCACGTGGGGTCTTCCCGGGGGAGTGATCCAAGCCGTGTCCCCTGCACTGGCAGGCCCCTGAGCCACCAGGGGAGCCCCCAACAACTATTTATGAAGCACCGACTATTCTAAGTACTGTATTGGGGGTGGTCTGCTGGTCTGCCCGGTCCTTGTGCCCAGCCCTCGGGGGTCTCCCCCAGAGTGCCCCGTTCCCTCAGCTGGAGCGTTTAACTCTGTCCTTAGGCTCAAACCCCCCAGGCGGCTCCGACCACCTTCTCAGGTTGCAGTCAGTACCAAGGTGGACTCTCCCAGTACTACTTACTGGGCCAACCCCATACCCCAAACTCCAAGACTGGGAGGTGGATTCTTGCCTAGGGCTCGACCTGGTACCCCAGTCACTGTACGCTGGTTCTCCACCTTGGCTGCCTGGTTGTGCCATATCAGAGTCACCCCATGGTGTTCAGACCAGTGACAGTGTTCCCACTGTCTGATCAGCCCCTACCATGCAGGCCATTGGCAACCCCTAATTCCTCTTCCAGTCCCCCTCTTAACCCAGCACTCTGCCATTCTCCAGGGCTCCCTGGGTTGCCTCCTACTGAGTTTGCCCCAAGCACCTGCCTCACCCCGGTGGATCTATCAGGGGTCCTCAGCTCCTCCCACTGAAGTAGGCCTCCTCCCACCAACTCAGCAGCATGAGTTCTGGAGCCGTAAGCTCGGCCCAGGAGGCTTTCAGCTGCCAGTGAGGACTCCCAGGCTCTGGCACAAACGGGGCTCTGAATCAAGTGCCCTTCTAGCCGCTAATGCCCTGAGCCTTCCACTTAGGCTTTTTCCAAGGTTAGTGCTCTGCTCCTTTGCCCAAGCAGAAGCGGTGTCAAAAGACTAAGAGTAACCCCTTCCTTAAAAGAATTCTCGGTGCTCTTGGCTATGTGCACCGTTACTGCTGTCTGTGGATGTGGCTTCTGAAAGGTAAGCTGGCTTGCATCACAATGACTTAACGGTGTTGCCACTAAATAAGAAAAAGGAGAATGCAGTTGGTATATTTTATGTCTTATCAAGGGCCCCTATTCATCTGGTCCAGCAGGCTATCTCCCTAATTTAAGAGATAGCAATGTGGCTTCTGGGCTTCCCTGGTGGCTCAGGCAGTTAAGTATCCACCTGCAATGCAGGAGACCTGAGTTCAGTCTCTGGGTTGGGAAGAGCCCACGAAGAGGGGAATGACAACCCACTCCAGTATTCTTGCCTGGAAAATTCCGTGGACAGAGGAGCCAGGCAGGCTACAATCCACAGGGTCATAAAGAGTCGGACATGACTGAGTGGTTAAGCATGCGCACAGTGTGGCTTCTGTCAGTCCATAGCTTCTAGATGTGTTTTTATTTCCAGTAGGATTTAGCAAAGTCATTATCCCATGCTTTAAGAAGGCTCCAGACCAGAAACACATCAATACATTTTTTAAATGACATGATGAGAGAAGAAAGTCTCCTTTTTCCTTGGAGAGAAGAGGTTTCAAATATAAGACAGGCTGATGCATCCCTAAGAATGAGTCTCAGTTCTGTTGCATAGCTCGCTGCTCACAAATAATGAGTGTGACAAATGTGAGATGCATCGGTGAATTTCAAAAGAAGGACTCTGGTGACAATGTTACACACTTTGTAGTGGTCGAAGGGAGATGTTTAACAGAGATGAGCCTACTAGTTTTTTTCTATTAAATGTCCATCAAATGGATCATATTTATAGGTGAACAGTAAATGTAAAAAAGAGGTCTCATGTTAATAAATACATTTGATAAGAGTTTTGGCCCCTAAAGAAAACAGGTCACTTGTTCCCTTACCGGTGGTGAGGACTTAAAACTCACCAGAAAGGACTAAAGTCAACATATTTCATATTTAATTATGTAATAACCCCAAATGAAGTCATATTTTTGAACAGAAAAACAATTTTATTTTTTCCTATAGCAGTTTTTGGTCTTCTAAGAGGTCTTAATGCCAAGAGGGTCAAAATTATTTAGTCTATTCTTTTCGTAGCAGATGGTCATTTTCTTAAAAACCATAAATCAGATCACGTTTATTCTCTGCTTTAAAAACCCCAATATCTCCACACTGAAACTACAAAAGAGTCATAAACCCTTGCCTGGGCCTGTTGCCCACTTGGTGAGCAAGCCCATGGCCACCTCCTCTTGCCTCATTTCCCCTGCCCCCTGGACTCCAGCCATCCTAGCCTTCTCTGTGCTTCTCAACAGCCCCCTTCCTGCTAGTTCTTCCCCCTACTCCTGCCTCCAAGCCTTTGCACTTTCTGTGTCTGGAACCCTCTGCCCTGGATTTTTGCACAGCTATCTCCTTCCTATTATTCAGGTCTCCGCTTAAATTTCCCCCTCTTTGGCAAAAACTTTTCTAATCATTCAATATAATATGGCATAGGTCCCTTTGGTTTGTCTTTATCAGACCATCCCATCCAATTTTCTTAATATTATTTTCATCCTGAAATCATTTGTCTTTTTCATTTATTCATTTATATTGGTTAACAGGAATAAGAGAATAATTCCTCACCAAAAATCAAATGGTACATTGAAAACCATCATGCTAAATCTGAAACATTACCTTTTTCTAAGGACACACTTGCCTGAATGAATTTGTGTAATTCAGCATGCTTCTACTTACTATGTGTCCGGTACAATAGTAACTTCAGGAGACCAGTCAGACAGCCAGCAAATAAATGTTTACTGAATATTCCCATGACAACATGCTAGTGTGCTGAACACTGGGATACAGTGGCCAGCAAAACAAGCATGACCTTCTCCTTGAGGGACTGCAGTTAAATAGCGGAGGGAGAGAAGTGTTACAAAGGATGCAAACTGCCTGAGTGCAGGAGTGTCTCCCTTGTGATGCTGCAGTCCCAGTGTCTGCAGCAGTGCCGGGCACAAGCAGGAGGTTCTTGATGAATGGACAGTGAAATTAATCATTACAAGTGTGACGTTTGGCCGAGGGAAATGCACTGGACTCCAGCCAGATATACAAAATACAAATACTCTCAAACTTACACACAGCATCAGGGGGAGGGAGGGGGTGTTTAAGATGAGACTGGAAGGATGAGTAGGACTCACAAGGCGGAAAGGGCAGGTAGAGTGGTGGTGTGGGTAGAAGGAGAGAGGAGCGTATACAAAGGCTCTGAGGTGGGAGAAGTCCTGCATCTCTGGAGAATGAAAAGAAGGCAATTGTGAGGGCTGCCTAGTGAGTGAGGCAGGAGTGACTGGTGAGTTCACAGGGGTAGCAGGGTCCTGGAGACCTTGCAAGAAATCAGGGCGGTCCTGAGAAGAACTCTGAGTTTCATCCCACTTGACTTCCCTGGTGGCTCAGACGGTAAAGCGTCTGCCTGCAATGCGGGAGACCCAGGTTCAATCCCTGTGTCGGGAAGATCTCCCGGAGGAGGAAATGGCAACCCACTCCAGTATTCATGGACGGAGGAGCCTGGTAGGTTACAGTCTATGGGGTTGCAAAGAGTTGGACACGACTGAGCAACTTCACTTTCTTTCTTTTCTTTTCTTTTGTCAATAGCCTCTGAAGGCAGCTGCCGAGTGAGAGTGACGTGGTAAGACTGGAATGTTCCAAGTGGTGCTAGGGCCACAGACCAGGGAGGGGCAGAATGGATGCAGAGGGACCCACTCAGAGCCCACTGACGTGGACCAGATAAGAGATGGTGAGAGCTTAAACACAAGTGTGGAATTATGAATTCCAGAGGTTTAGGAGGGAGAGTAGGTGATGGGATCTATGAGGGTGAAGCAGGAAACAGTAGAGGGTAACTCCTAGGCTTGGCCAGCTAAATAGAGCCATTTACTGAGCTGAGAATATTGGATGAGGAGGTGGTGGTGGTGGTTGTTTTTTTTTTTTAAATATTTGTTTATTCGGCTGCATCCGGTCTTAGTTACAGCATGTCAGATCACTGCATCATGCGAGATCTTTCACTGAGGCATGAGGGCTTAGTTGCCCTGCATAGTGTAGGATCTAGTTCTTCAACCAGGGATGGAACCCATGTCCCCCCAGCTGCAAGGCAGATCCTTAACCACTGGACCACCAGGAAAGTCCCTTGGCTGAGAAGTTTTGAGGGGCTGGGAAGTTCGACTCAGTTGATTTTGAGGTGCCTCTGAGACATCCAAATAAGAATACGGACTGGGCAAGTGCGTATACAGGTCTGGGACCCAGGAAAGAGGTGAAACAGGGAAAGGGCACTGAAGCCATAGGTGTGGCTGAGACCACTTTGGGAGGGAGTCTTAAAGGGCAAAGGTCTAGGACACAGCCCTGAGGGACCCCACACTCCAGGGTGGGGCAGAGTGAGGCATGTGGATGAAGGAGTATGAGGTAAGTCAGCGTTAGGAGGGAAATTGGGAGAAAGTGGTATTCCTGGAGCAGAGGGAAGAGAGGGCTACAAAGAGCAGGGGGTTGAAAGGCCAAGTGAGTGGAGGCAGGAAAGACAAGCACTTGGTAAGTCAGCGTGGTGAGAGGTACAGGCAACAGGCCGGGAGAGGCAGAAACCTTTATGAGGCAGATCTGTCCTCCCAGAGACATTGATCCACATCAGTGCTTGGCAGAGCCCAGCCTGCCTCATGAGTCCTAGATCCCAAAGCAGAGAAGGTTAGCGTCAATCAGAAATTTAATCAGCCCATCTAAGAAAGAAATGGAAAATTTTATTGGAATCAAGTTGGAGATTATAACCCAGGATCAGCTTCTCAGAAAGTCCTGAAGACTCTTCTGCCTGTTAGAGGTCAAAGCACAGTTAGTTATATAGGTTTTTAAGATAGAGGTGGTGGTTGTTTAGTTGCTCAGTTGTGGCCCCATGGACTGTAGACTGCCAGGCTCCTCTGGCCATGGGATATCCCAGGTAAGAATACTGGAGCGGGTTGCTAGTTACTCCTCCAAGGGATCTTCCCAACCCAAGGATTGAACTTGTGTCTCCTGCGTTGGCAGACAGATTCTTTACCTCTGAGCCACCAGGGAAGCCCACTTGAGCCAGAGTGGCTGTGCTTTAAATGACATAGTTTTCACAATCCAGATCTATGTGTACAAAGCGGGTAGTGAGTCATGGGTCATTACAAGATTATAGAAGAAGGTTATCTCCTAAGGGGTTATCTTGGTGGTGGGAAGAGAATGTTGCTCTGTGTGGTTGAGCAGGTGTTTCTACCTGGGGAGGTCTGGTCCATGCATAATGCAGAAACACATTACACAGTAAATGGGAGAGGGATGGCCAGAGGGTAGAGAAACATCTTTATGTTTACATTTTCCTTGACTTGCCTTAACATAGGAGTTTTTATCTCATCATCCATGTGCAGAAGGAGAAGGAGCGAGCAGAGAAGAGGCTGCCATGCATCTTGAGAGAGGGTGGACCAGTACTGTGGGCCTTGACATGCCAGTTCCATGGCCATCCGCTCATGATGCTGGACCATATTTCCTGTCCTTGTTTCCTTCCATCCAATTGCCTGCCTTAGCTAATGCTCACTCAAGTGGTTTTCTTTTATGTTCAAGCAAAAGAGCCTTGGGTAAGCCAAGAACTCTTTGACTCACAGAGAAAAGGCTGCTTGACCTCTGCAGGCTGTATTAGAGGTCACCCTTGGCAGTGATTCAGTAGCTTAGCAGGTTTATGGCTGCAGGACAGCCTGCAATTCCTAGACTATAAATTAAGAATCCCATGCACCTTCAGTTTGCATGGAACAGCCTCATTCTCTCCTGTAAATCACAGGAATTCTAAAGTCCTTGACAATTCATAGTGCAACCTCCGTTAGTTGTTCTGCTTCCAGGAATTTTTTCAGACTTGATTAACTGGAAGGGCGGAGATGGGGCTTTACAGGCTCTTTTTTGTTATCCTTGGCTGTATGATGAAGTGAGAGGAATAATTCTCTTTTTTAAAGCAGAAGGCCTGAGGTTGGTTTTTCTGACAGACTTTTTGCATCCCCATTCCAGAGTCAATGGAGACTTTAAAAATGGTTCACATATAAAAAAAATCTTTAAAAAAACAACAAAAAATAGATAAAGACTTTACCAATATGACAATACTATATAGAACTTTCCAGTTCTATATTCTAACCCATCATGATTTTTACAGTATTATTATTACAATATTATTACGATTATTCTAATACATCATAAAGCAATAATCCAATTACTGCTATCTCTACCTGGAGAAGGGGATGGCAGTCCACCCCAGTATTCTTGCCTGGAGAATCCCACGAACAGAGGAGCCTTGCAGGCTACAGCCTGTGGAATCGAAAAGAGTTGGACAACTGAAGCAACTAACACACCATCTCTACAGGGGGAAAAAATCAGTTCACAGAAAGAAAGCAATCTTATAGAATTGCTAAAGAAGGAGGGCTCCTATCTAGCTGAATTATTAAAATCAGTTTTACAGAAATGACTGGGAGTAAAACACTGCTTTTTTTGGTAACCTTTTTATGAATAGACTACCTTCCTCCCTTTAATTAATTTCTCTCTCAGCTGTGCCAGTCCCAGCATTATTTTTCTGAAAATGGCAGCTGATTGCCTGATGTCGTTTGCTTTTGTGAAACATATTACCTAGTGGATGTTGGACTGCTCCCAATGTTACCTTTTTTTTTTTTCCTAGGCTAGGGCTCATTTATTCCAGCCCTAAAAAGTTGATTTAGCTTGGCTTCAAACTGCCCTGCACTGTGATACCTAATGACTCAACTCATCTATTCTATGCGTGTGATACATAAGCCTGGTACCCTAGAAAGCTTGGAAGAATTTTTTGCATGTTTTGGGTCTCTGGGTACATGGAGCTGTGTTTATCCCTCATGTTGATCCGCAGTATACAGTTTTTAATGGGAAAAGCATGACTTTACTGACCTTTTCTGAGCAAATAAATTGACTTCAGGCTGCTTGGTGTCATTTGGAAAAGAATGTTTTTTCTCTTCCTCTGGGGCTGCCTCCAGAGTTTTTGCATTTCAAAATCACTGTATTCCCAGCTTCACACCTCCCGAGTCACCCCCACAAACCTCGCAACTTTAAAAGCAGGCCTGAGAGAAGATGGAAGTGGAAAGGGGAGACCCAGGGCTTGTGTGGCTGTCAGTCATTTGTGTCGTGTAATACTTTGGTTTGCAAGGAAGATTTACATCAAATAGTCCTCATGCTCTCCCCATGTTCCTGTTGCCTCTTGAGGTCAAGCTCTTCTTCCAAAGGGAGGTCTTGTCTTTCTAGAAAGTTCTTTCCTCTTTGTAGGGTTGGACTCCTTTGGAATTCTGTGAAGACTGAAGAAGGAGCAAACAGGAAGATTAATCTGTTCCCTTCCTTGTCTCCATTTTCTTTCTGGAATCTCCCTTCAAATACGGTGATTTAATCACTTAGATCTCTAAGGAGATCAGGAGTCTGATTTAACAACTAAAATAAAACCACATATCTCTCATTAAGTGAGGGAAATAATGTTGTTTGTTTGACTTTTGATCTTTGGATGTAATTCCTGGCATTTGTTTATTTTTTCATCATAGGGTGATCCAGCATCTCCTCTGGGAATATAATGTCCTTTCCAGGGTGGAAAAATCATTTTAAAAAATGAAGACTACTCTTTTTTTTAAAAAATGTTGAATTTCCCCCTCATCCCGGAAGTCAGTTTTTCTAGCCATGCACAAAATCCCGGCCACTTACAAGTGGAGAAACCTGTTGAAAGAATGGCTGCTAAATTAGCAGTGGCCAAATTCTTGGGGCTTAAGAGTCTCAGATGAAATCTGATCTTTGGGTTTTTTGTTTTTTTTTTTTGACCTGGCAGGCAGGGCTACAGCTTAACAAACTGTGGAACAGAATCCGTGTGATTAATGTTCTGAAGAGGAGGATGGTTCAGAAAGTTAACATTATCGTGGCAAGAACCAGGAGTCGTTGTGTCTACTTTCACACTTAAAATACTTAAATACTTTCACACTTAAATACTTAAAAACAGCTACCGAAGAACCCCTCTCTTAATAGGCAAAATAAGTGGCCCAACGAGCTTTTCTGTTTCTTGATGACCTCGTGTAGGAATTTCCCATCTCCTTTTTTTTTTTTATTGTTTTGCCATACAGTGCCATGATATCACCATGGGTTTACATATGCTCCCCCTCCAGAACCCCCCCTCCCTCCTCCCTCCCTCTTCCCTTCCCCCCGGGAAATCTCGATGCACCAGCCCCGAGCATCAATCCTGGGCTGGCGATTGATTAGACATATGATAATTAACATGTTTCAATGCCATTCTCCCATATCATCCCACCCTTACCCTCATCTCCATCTCCTTTGAATTCCACCTGGACCCACTTGGCTTTTTATCTTGGCTTCAACCTGTTAGTTGGTTGAACTACAGAAAATACTGTATGATGTTACTTTACCATTATTTACTTATTTTTGGTTGCCCTGAGTCTTTATCACTGGGGCTTTCTCTAGTTGGGGCACATGGGCTTCTCGTTAAGGTGGCTTCTCTTGTTGGAGAGCACAAGTTCCAGACACACAGACTTCAGTAGTTGCGGCCCATGGGCTTAGTTGCTCCGAGACATGTGGAATCTTCCTGGACTAGGGCCCGAACCCCTGTCCCCTGCATTGGCAGGCAGATTCCTATCCAGTGTACCACGAGGGAAGTCCTGGTACTGTAATGTTGTTGATACAGACACATTGTTTTTTTTTGGCTTCAGACCTTTTTATATTTTGCAAATCAACCAACTAAAGGCATGCAACCTTAAATGAAATGAGGTAAAATCAGATCTGCACTGGCTGCGGCGGTAGGGGGAAGGCTCAAAGTCAACCCCCCTCCTCCAAGATGAAGTAGCTTCCCTCAGTCGTGAAGTGGAACCTTGAAGCTTCGACAAACACAGTTTGAAATGCTCCCTAAACATTTGTCACCTGTCATTTCGCCTGAGGTCTGCTTTCCTTCTTGTTGTTTGGGAGTCAGGAGGAAGTTACAGGCCAAACGAGGCTGCCTGAGAAGGAGAGAAGAAGCTGGGGAGCTCAGATCCAGCTTCTCAAGATCTTGTGGTCTCGGCACGTCCTCCACATCTTGTGGTCTACCCTGAGGAGGGGTGCCTGGCTGAAGATGAGGATGGTGTGAACCAGGGAGCAAGGCTGTCTCCTCACACCCAGGAAGGTTGATCAGGTGGGGTGGTGTAAGGAACAGGTCTGTGGGACTCCTACAAGGCAAATGCCACTCTTGTGTTCATCAGGGAATTCTGTTGCAGAGAAAGGACTCCTGAGAGTTTTGTTGTCTTTACTTCTGAGCTGTGAGCACTGATTTTGCTGCCTCACTAGTCATCTTAAATATTCTAGCCCTCAACACACTTGACTCCTCCCTGTTAGCCTGGTTTGACAGTAACTCCTAAAACCCTCATCTCTACTTTTGCCTGAAGATGGTGCTTATTCCTCCAATGGTAACCTTGAAGCTCGGGCTTCCCTGGTGGTCCAGTGGTTAAGAATCCAGCTGCCAGTGCAGGGGCCAAGGCTTCAGTCCCTGGTCTGGGAAGATTCCACATGCCACGGGGCAGCTGGACCCATGCTCCACAACAAGAGGAGCCACTGCAATGAGAAGCCCATGCACAGCAGCTAGAGAGGAGCCCCCACTCGCTGCATGTAGAGAAAGCCTTCACACAGCAACGAAGACCCACTTACCACAGCCAAAAATAAATAAATAATTTAAAATAAATAAACCAGAGAGAAAAAGAGTAATACAAATTGCTTTCTATTAAAAAAAAGACACTCATGCTCATGAAACTTCACACTCATGACCTTGAACATATGTGTGTGTGTGTATTCACTCAGTATGTCCAACTGTTTATGGCTCCACGGACTGTAGCCCACCAGGCTCCTCTGTCCATGGAATTTTTCAGGCAAGAATACTGTGTAAAGAAAATAAATAAAATAACAACAAAAAAAGAATACTGAAGCAGTGTGCCCTTTCCTTCTCTAGGGGATCTTCCTGATGCAGGGATTGAAACTGCATCTCTTGTGTCTCCTGCATTGGCGGGCAGATTCCACCTGGGAAGCCCTGTGACCTTGAATAGTGAACTTGAAACTGGGTAACCTTCCACCTGCACCATTGCTGAGCTGCTTAACCTTGCATCTGTGCAACAGCCCCTGCATCCATCTGACGCTCCTTTCCCCAGATTCCTAGCTGTGATGCCCAGCTCAGCCGCCTCCTCCTGCCATCAACAGACTGCCACAGCAGGAAGGTGGGCTCCAGCGAGCTGAGCTCAGATACAGCAGATGGCCTGCCTGGCCTCCCACGGGATGGGGATGAGGGGGTGATACGCCCAGCTTTAGGTCTAAAGGAGAGTGGGGTCCAGACCTCAGGTCACTCATCCAGACAACAGAGCAGGTGTAGACCAAGTCCTAAAGCATGACAGAGAACGACCTAGGAAGCTTGGGTTTTTAAAGTACATTCCTAATGTTTCCTGTTGTGAACATCTTGAAAATTTGTTAAATGTTGAAAATCTTATTACTGTTTTCAGATCCTTTCAACAAAAGACAAACAAAAACCAACTGCCACAGAAAACTGAAATAATGGATCCTGTCCTGTCTTCCGAGAGTATTTTTTGTGATTATTTTCACTGTTTTAAGATGTATTTTTTTTCTCATACTAGATCCCATTCTGAGTTGCTCTGAGCAGGCTTAGAATATTAGAAAACAAGAGTTTTCCCCCCTTATTTTCCATTCTTATGACTTCAGAGACCAGGTTGCAGCTGACGTCTGCAGTGGCCAGAGTAACCACTGGTCATATCACCTCTTCCCAGGGGATTATTCCCAAAGATCACACATCTCATCGCAGGCCCGTGCAGTTCATTGGTTTATTAACCACTGCCTCGGACTGGGCTTTCCAAGTGGTTCCTTTTAGATCATTTTTCTGAAGTCTAAACTCAACCAAGTCTGTTAGTTGAGGTCAGTGTAGCTCAGGTGTTCCTTGGGTAGATGCCAAGCACGCAGACTGTTACTTTGATCATATTTCCCTTTGTGCCCTGGGATCCAGAGTATATCCTGAAGGCTTCTGGGGTCAGCCACAGATTAAACCATTTTGAACTCCTTAAACTTCTGAAGTGTGCATGAATCAGCAACACACACGTGAGCGGGAATGGAGTGTCAGCGGAATGTCGTGTCAATTTTCCTTTAATTTTATCTGAGTGCAGTCCTTGCTCTGTCACATGGTGGGAAACCCATCCTTATTCCTTGAGTTTGCTGTCCTTCCTTAGAGTTTGACAGAGTTGCCAGGATTTGACTCAGTGCCCAAACCAGCCTAGCCAGTCCTTTATCTACACTGGCTAAGATATGTCCTGAAGCCATCGCTTTTGATAGGTTATCATTTTCTTTGGCAATAAGTCATATCAATAAATCATCTTGAGAGCTTTCTGTTCAGGCTTTGGGACTACAGTGAATGGAAATTTTTACTTTGTCTTTTGCCTCTGCCACCGTCTCACTTCCCCATGTGGACCAAACCCATCTATTTTTGGCCTACTCTTACTCATCCTCTGGGTCTCAGCTGCAGTATCACTAGCCATGTTAGAAGGTTCCATGTGGGCACCTTCTCTGCCTGCCCATTCACTCTTCTGTTATCTTGTACCCCAAGTATGATTTGCTTTGACATCAGATGGAAAACTTAAAAGTGCAGCCTCTCACACCCCATCCCATATCAGATGCTGGAACAGAATCTTCATATTCATAATATCCCATGTGGCTCATGGGCATGTCAAAGGGTGAGAAGCACAGACCTACTGGATCACGAGCTCCTTGATCACAAGGAAACTGTCTTTTCATCACCATGTCCCCTTTCAGGGTGCCTACTCCATGGCAGCCCCTCAATAAATAGCTGCTGAAGGCATGGATAGCCCTTAAGAAAGATAGAGATCAAGCATTCAGTTGCAGTGGCTGCTATTAAAAGATGGATTGTACCTAAAATGTGACATGGAGCTACTGAGCTGGGCTAAGCTAGAGATGGAGCTGGTTGGGTCATGACTTGGTGGAGCCAGCTGGGTGGCCAGGCCCACAGATGTAATAACCAGCTTCATAGGCCAGGTGGGCTAGGTTGGAGAGCTCACTGGGGGAGTCTGACCCAGGTGGGAGGACAAAGACTGACTTCCCTGGTGGCTTAGTCAGTAAAAAGTCTGCCTGGAATGTGGGAGACCCGGGTTCAATCCCTGGGTGGGAGGATCCCCTGGAGGAGGCAATGGCAGCCCACTCCAGGATTCTTGCCTGGAGAATTCCATGGACAGAGGAGCCTGGTGGGCTACAGTCCATGGGGTCACAAAGAGTTGGACATGACTGAGTGACTCACTTTCTTTTCTTAATGAAGCAGAAGAGTGGGGTGGGGTAGCTTCTGTGAGTGTTCCTGAAGGGCATGATGGGAAATAGGTTCGGACAGGTAGATTGAAATTCCAGCGGCATTCATTTCGCAGCCATTGCTGGAACACAGACTCTCAACTAGATCAAAGATAAGGCAAAACATATGAACAGAATCTTTATTGTTCTTTGCTTTCCTTTTACACATTTGAACTTGAGGGTAGGGGGATAAGAGCCAACAGATGGATTCGATTCATCTCTCAACTTAGTTAGAAAAGCTGAGATTTTAGCAGTGACTTTTACACACCTGATAATGGCAAAGACATGACCCCTAAACTGACTCGAAGGCACCATTTGTGGAGCTAGGGCAGAGAGGCAGCTGCCTGTGAATGGATCGTGCTTGGCTGTGTAGACACCTCTCTTCGGATCAGTCACTCTGAGGAAATGTCTAACGTTGGCCACCTGGGAATTGTCTGGCAGGTGACGTGTTTGCTCTGACTGGCATTTTCTTTTTTCCTAGGAGATAACTCAGGTGCCCTCTGGGGACTCTGGCACATTGGTGCCTTATCAATTACTGAGATTTCTCCTTTTGGGGGACATAAACTCTGTGGTGCCTTAGCTGCTCTTGTGACCTCATGGACTGTAGCCCACCAGGCTCCTCCCTCCAAGGGATTTTCCAGGCAAGTGGGTTGCCATTTCCTTCTCCAGGAGATCTTCTGGACCCAGGAATTGAACCTGGGTCTCCTGCACTGTAGGTGGATTCTTTACCGACTGACCTACTCGCTGCTGCTGCTGCTAAGTCACCTACGAGGGAAGCCCCCAAACTCTGTGGACTGTACCAAAGAGGCTCAACATTGGATCCAGGGTAGAGGAAAAAGAAGAAAAAGCAGCACTGTCTCAGGGCTGCAACAAAGGGACTCTGAACTCCACCAAGGATGGGCAAGAAGTCAAGCCCTGGACGCTGCCCGTGCTCCCTGCCCTGGAATGCCCAGATTTGCTTTTTGGGGAGCATGTAGCACCCATTCTGCCCTTGCCTGTGGCAAATTTGGATGCCCTCTGCTGAAATTGGCACCTGGGATAATCGCACACATGCTTGCAAATTCCATCTTGCCTACACAGGCATGGGATTCTGCAAGAAAAATCAAGAGTCCCTGCCCATCCCCCTCCACCTCTCTGAGCTGACAATGAACTCAGAGAGCGGGCTTCCAGAGCACCCGTGGGGGAGGGGAGACTCTTCCGGTTGAAGCCAGTCCTCCCTTCTAGGTTAGGAGGCTGCAGAAGAGGAAATAGTGCAGGCGGGGAAGAGAGTCTTGGGGATCCCAGAGCAGCTCATTTCCCCCTTGAATTCTGAATTGGGAGCAGAAAGTGTCATGTGTTATTCTGAGATCAGAATTCAGTTGAGCCTTGGATTTCTTTTGAAGCAGCAGCTGCTGCTGCCTAGACATGAACTAGAGGTCCGTGACAGACAGGGGCATTGATGTTCTCGAGTCAGCTTCACAAACCCCCTGGAGGAGTGGAATTATATGTTCCATAGAGAGATTCGTTTCACAGCAGCCTGGTCATCTGCCTGAATCTCTTGGCACACAAGCTTTGCCAATGTATGTGGTATCTCAGCCAGGAGGGTTTGAAAAACTGTATTTTTCCCCCAAATTCCTCCCTACCTATCAATATGCACAAACCTTACCAAGCAAAAATGAAAATGAACCAAAAGACAACAACAGCAAAGCGTAGGGCCCTTCTTTCCTTCCTAAGTGATGCTTATAACTGAGGAAAATGTGTTTGAGTCTGGCTGCAGTGCAGGAGATCTGGGTTCGATCGGTGGTCAGGAAGATCCCCTGGAGGAGGGTGTGGTTACCCACTCCAGTGTTCTTGCCTGGAGAATTCCATGGACAGAGGAGCCTGGCGGGCTACAGTGCACGGGGTTGCAAAGAGTTGGACTGAGCGTAGCTCAGTGTAGCTTCACTTCTTCAGTGTAGCTGGTGTTATTCATACCAAGTTAAATGATGAGTGTGGGGTCTGGGGTCCACACAGTCTAGGTTGGAATCCCAGTCCTGCCACTCATTGGCAAGTTACTCAAACTTACTGAGTCACTGTGTCCTTGTAGATCAAACGAGGGTGATAATAGCACCTACCCCGCTAAAGTTAACTCAGACTTTAAGGGGTTAGCACGGTCCTTTGCTACAGTAAGCACTGTGTAAATATCAGACTTTTTAAAAATGTTCAAAAAGTAACAGATCAACCCTTTCCTCCTGCTGGATGCATCTGTCTAGTGGACAAGTCAGTGTCCCGTGTCTTCCTAACTCACGCTGTGCCTTTCCTGGTCCCAATATTGAGCTCTCTGTGGTTTGATTGATGAAGAGATGGTAAGATGTATGCTCGGAATCCACTAAGTTTGAGAATACCTTGGGGGAGAGGACGCTGAGGAAAGAGAAATGAAGTGAAGAGAGGACTGATGAAAAAGCCCGCAGGCTTTCTGATGGACATATTGAACTTTATCTTCTACCCACCCAGGTTTATAAAACCCACTGTATGAAGACTTTGGGTTATAAATATGGGTCTGATTCCATTCTGGAATCCAGAAAAGGTCTGAAAACTACATGTGTTTTCATCTGGCAGGAGGCTATTTATATTCTTTATTTATTTAACTTAGTATGAACATTCTTATGTTTCACTGAGAAGATATTAATGTGTTTGATTCCAGAATGCTGTTCCTGGGCCTGCCGGGGAGGGGGGTGTTATGTACCATGTTACCATTCTAAATTCTGAAAACTCTTGACCTCTAAAACCAAATCTGTCTCGTAGAGTCTTTAGGGTTTTCAATATAGAGGATCATGTCATCTGCAAACAGAGAGAGTTTTACTTCTTCTTTTCCAATCTGGATTCCTTTGATTTCTTTATCTGCTCTGATTGCTGTGGCCAAGACTTCCAAAACTATGTTGAATAGTAGATCAATGGAACAGAATAGAAAGCCCAGAGATAAATCCACGCATCTATGGACACCTTATCTTTGACAAAGGAGGCAAGAATATACAATGGAGAAAAGACAACCTCTTTAACAAGTGGTGCTGGGAAAACTGGACAGCCACTTGTAAAAGAATGAACTAGATCACTTTCTAACACCATACACAAAGATAAACTCAAAATGGATCAAAGATCTAAGCATAAGACCAGAAACTATAAAACTCCTAGAGGATAACATAGGCAAAACACTCTCTGCCATAACCCAAAGCGGGATCCTACATGACCCACCTCCCAGAATACTGGAAATAAAAACACGAATAAACAAATGGGACCTAATTAAAATTAAAAGCTTTTGCACAACAAAGGAAACCATAAGCAAGGTGAAAAGACAGCCTTCAGAATGGGAGAAAATAATAGCCAATGAAGCAACAGACAAACAATTAATCTCAAAAATATCAAACAACTCCTGCAGCTCCATTCTAGAAAAATAAACAACCCAATTAAAAAGTGGGCCAAAGAACTTAACAGACATTTCTCCAAGGAAGATATAAAAATGGCTAACAAACACATGAAAAGATGCTCAACATCACTCATTATCAGAGAAATGCAAATCAAAACCACAATGAGGTACCACTTTACACCAGTCAGAATGGCTGCCATCCAAAAGTCTACAAGCAATAAATGCTGGAGAGGATGTGGAGAAAAGGGAACCCTCTTACACTGTTGGTGGGAATGCAAACTAGTACAGCCACTATGGAAAACAGTGTGGAGGTTCCTTAAAAAGCTGCAAATAGACCTGCCATATGACCCGGCAATCCCACTGCTGGGCATATACACCGAGGAAACCAGAATTGAAAGAGCCACGTGTACCCCAATGTTCATCGCTGCATTGTTTACAATAGCCAGGACATGGAAGCAACCTAGATGCCCATCAACTGACAAATGGATAAGAAAGCTGTGGTACATATACACAATGGAATATTACTCAGCATTAAAAAAAAAAATTCATTTGAAGCAATTCTACTCAGATGGACGAAACTGGAGCCCATTATCCAGAGTGAAGTAAGCCAGAAGCAAAAACAACAATACAGTATATTAACGCATATATATGGAATTTAGAAAGACGGTAACGAGAACCCAACATGCGAGACAGCAAAAGGAACGCAGATGTATAGAATAGACTCATGGACTCTGTGGATGAGGGTAAAGGTGGGATGATATGGGAGAAGGGCATTGAAGCATGTTAATTGTCATGTGTCTAATCAATCGCCAGCCCAGGATTGATGCTCGGGGCTGGTGCAGCGAGATTTCCCGGGGGGGAGGGAGGAGGGAGGGGGGTTCCGGAGGGGAAGCATATGTAAACCCATGGTGATATCATGACAATGTATGGCAAAAACAATAAAAAAAAAAAAAACATATAAGATAAAAAAAAAATAAAACCAAATCTGTCTCCAGTGACTTTGAATAGGACATATATTTTTTTTTGTAACAACAACAACAAAACTAACCTGAAGTAGATTAAACTAACAAACAATAAATTCGAGGTGGTAAGGGAGAAATTTATTTCAAGGCTTTTCAGCAGAAGCTTGGGCTTCCCTGGTGGCACAGACAGTATGCAATGCAGGAGACGCAGATTCAATCCCCGGGTTGGGAAGATCCCCTGGAAAAGGAAATGGCAACCCACTCCAGTATTCTTGCCTGGAGAATCCCCATGGACAGAGGGGCCTGGTGGGCTACAGTTCATGGGGTTGCAAAGAGTAGGACACAATTGAACAACTTTCACAACTACTATTAAGCAGAGGCTCAGAGAAGCTATAGTGAGAAGGGACTAAAAGCAGGCCTGGGAGGCCTCCGATGCCCTCTCCCAGGTTCTGGTTCTTATGGGCATGAACATGAGTGGTTGCCATGGATGTACCGGTTGTAACCCTGGAGGCCCAGTCTGTGGCAAGTGGTAGGAACTTTGTATGTACGCATCAGTTCACAGATTGGCTTTCCAGTCTGATACAGTCCTTCCTTGGTGGCCAACACAAAGTGTGCCTTCACACTCAGCCCATCAACAGAATTTGACTTTGTAGGTTTCCGTATGATGACCTTCCAAGGCTCTGCTTTACTCCCAGGCTTCTGAGCCACAGTCCTGGATCCCAAAGCAGTTTGTGACCAGTCTCTTGGTGGTTCCTTCTATAGGTTTGGCAATGGCAAAAATCATTCATCTTTTGATCTTACCTAGAGTTGTGGGATTTGATTCACATAAGAATCTATGAGAAATGAAGCAACATGAGAGAAGGATGGAAAAAAGGACTCACTCAGGACTTAACACGTTCCTGTGTATTTTTCTGGACCTTCAGTCTAAGCTCAGCCCACATTAGTTCTCTTTCCCTGGCCCTCACACCCTAGAACCTGGCTTTCCTTAGTCACGATTGTTTGGGATGAATCTGTAAATTAGTCTAATATTTTCCTTCTAAATGCATTGTCTTTAGTCTTAGTGTCTTTTTTTTTTTTTTTAATAGTTGTTCACTTATTTGGCTGCTCCAGGTCTCAGTTGCAGCACTCAAGGTCTTTGATCATCATTGCAGAATGTGAAATCTTTAGTTGTGGCATGAGGGATCTAGTTCGCTGACCAGGGTTCAAACCCGAGCCCCCTGCACTAGGAGTAGGGAGTCTTAGCCACTGGGCCACCAGGGAAGTTCCAGTCTTAGTGTCTTTGATAAGCCACAGAAACCTCTTTAAATGTTCTTATTATTTTACTTCTCTTATTTAATAGGACCTTCATACATAGGCACAGAGAATTCAGGAGATTGAATCGCTATGGGTGAGATCATGTTTCAGGAAGCTGGAGCTTTGAGACACATATGCAGTATCCATAGACATTCAACCTGTGTCAATGCAGTGGTTGAATCATGTAGACTCTGGAACCAGACTTCTAGATTCACGTCCTAGTTTTAGCATTTACTAGCTATAGGACCTTTGGAGAGTTCCTTAACTTCTGTGGGTCCTCATTTCTTCACCTGTAAGGAAGGCATCCTGGTATCTACTTTATGTATTTGTTGTAAGGATTAAATGAGCTAATACATGTGAAGACACTTAGAAAGTAAGTAGTATGTTATAAGTTCTAGATTAATATTTGATACTTCCCTTCTATAAGCACAGAGTCTGAGTTAGATTCTTATTCATTCACTAAACAAATATGTATCTTGTGTCTACCATGTGAAGGCATCGTGTTTGAGCTGGTGAACTATTCGTGTACCTTATGGTGAAGACAGAAATTAAATAAGATCTTACATGTGTGATGAGTATTATTATGACCCAAGCGTTATGCTTTTTAAAAGGATGAATGGAAATCAGATAATAATAAACCCAACTTTATTGTCTTTTCTCTTTAAATCTGCATACTAAATACTTCGTATATTCTGCAAAGATCAGGACATAAATAAAGATGAGAGTGTCCTTAAGCAATAGTCAGACCAATTGTTGCTTGCTTGGAACATGAAGTGATTTCAGTTTTGGATAAACTGACAAAAAGTTATCGCCCTTACTAGCTTATGCATGGGAGCTAAATTTATCTACAGAACAGGTGAAATTGTTGTGTGTGTTTGTGGTAGCAGTAACAACCAGAAGAGATTTGTCATGCATAGCAGTTCATCCTTCACCTTTGATTCTCACAGCTATGACGTAAAGTCAGTAGAGTAGGATTTGTGCCCAATTTACAGATGAGGAGACTGCCCAAAGCAGTGAAATGACTGATCCCCCCTGTCACAGGCAGGGCTGGTGCCTGACACCTTAGCTCTGGTAATACTTGTTGGATTGAAAGGCATCCAGACATTCTGACTTCCTGTGTAGTAGTCTCTCTGGTTCTCTACCCAGAACACAAGCAAAACTTCAACCATGTCGTATTTTCAGATTTCATGCTTATTTCATATTATTAGGCTTATTTATACTCTTCTTTGCAGATGGTAATTGAACAACACTGTTTTCTTGACACTATCAACACCCAAGAGCTACATATATACACCTCTGTATGCTTTCTATCTAAGGATTCGAGACTTAGAAAGCTAGTTTTCAAGACACATTGTTTAAAATTTTGTAAGTACATTTAATATTTTAAAAAATCATGTACAATGTTTCTTGACAGATTATTTCTGTAGCTGCAATTTACAGGCAAAGTAGAATTAGTGTTATACATGCTTCAACCTGTTCTAGGATTACTTCTTCCAGATCCAATCTTTTCAAAGCCATTAATATTTATCAGAGGTTGATCTCACAAGGACTGTCATACAAAAAGCTTAAGAAATGCATCACTCCCCCTGAATTTTTTTTTGGGGGGGGCAAAATATAAAACTACGTACTGCAAAAGCATGAAAGTGGAGAGATAGAAATCTGTCTTCAGCTGTCTTGTTTCGATATGATGCCTTGGTTCTATTCCAGCAATATCTTTAACTTCTCGGGGTGCCTAATTGTAATCTGGGTCAGACTACATCAGCAGAATTAGAGAAATGACACCAAGATAGGCATGCAGCATATTTCCCACTTACCAAATACCTCTGTTTTAAAAAGCTCCTCTGTAAGTAAGTAGTAGAGTTGGACTGAATTTACTTTATGTGTGAAATGGCGCACACTTGATTTATTTTAATGCAGAGAATATTAAATGAATGAACTCAGGAAATGCTGGGAAATGAAAGCTAAGTGTAAATTGCTCAGCCAGCCATCTCTTTGGAGAGTAGGCTCAGCCCTTGATTTGTCAGCTGAATTGAATATTTAGTCCCCACCATTTTCCATTTGTAGGGGCTTCTCCCATAGCTCAGCGGTAAAGAATCTGCCTGCAATGCAGGAGATATAGGAGACAGGGGTTCAGTCCCTGGGTCAGGAAGATTCCCCAGAGGAGGGCCTGGCAACCCACTCCGTATTCTTGCCTGCAGAATCCCATGAACAGAGGAGCCTGGCAGGCTACAGTCCATGGGGTCGCAAAGAGTTGGCCACAACTAAGCAACTAATACACAAAGGGTTTTAAGCAGACATGTGATGTAATTTCCCTTGCCTTTTAAAAGAACCACTTCAGCTGCTGTGGGGGGAAGAGTGTGTTTTGAGAGGAGCAGTGGGTGTGAGCAAAAAGCTTTCTTTGCATGGTTCCTGCCTCTCTCAAATAGTTCTTTGCAAGCTGAACTCCTCGCTTGTGAAATGGAGCTGAGAATACCTCTAGTCTCCCTGAAGGGAAGGTTACCACTGTGTGTGATAAAGGCCTCCCAGGATAGATGAGATTATTATTGTTGTCAAGCTCTGGGTCAGTGTGGATGTTGTTCACTTTCCTATTTTCTCCCCCCAGAGGGTCAGTGCAAAGAGCACAGGAGATCGTGTATGTGCAGTGTGGCCAGAGCTCACACATTCGCCCTTCACCATCTCTTTACTGTTGGAGTCCAAAGTACTGGCTTCTTTCTCCTTGGGGACCATGAGCAGGAGTTTAGAGGCTTAGGGGTGTTTTGTAAACTCCCAGGGAAAAGAGTTGTTGATTCCTGGAGCCTGGAGTAGAAGGCTCTGAGCAGACGAGCTGCAATCAATCACTCAAACCTTACATTTCATTTCCAAGAGGGTCTCTCTCTCCCTCCCTTCATCCCCCGCTTCCTGCATCCCTCCTTCATTTCCTGCTTTTGTGTTTCAAAAGTAATATATCCTGGTACTAATAATTTAAGTAATACCAGTGTCTAAAGTCCCACTAAAATTGTTTTTCACTCTCCATCCCACCCCAGTCCTAAACTCCAGACGTAACTAAAGGTAACAATTTATTGTATATATTTCTTTAGTTTTCCCTTGCCCATTAAATCATCAACACAGTTATAGATTGATGGTGGTGTTTGTCTTTTGTTTTGCAAAAATAAAGAAAAAAGAGACTCCACAGTTTCCACAAAGCCCTCCAAATTATATTAAAGTGTTTAAAAATGCATTTTCATCAGATTGTCAAAGGAGTCTGATGCCCTACCCCAACCCCCAATTTTAAATATGAGTTGTTTAAGCTACCTAAAATCTCCAAATTTATGAGTTTATATGCTCAGTCGTGTCCAACTCTTTGTGCGCCCATGGACTGTGGCCCACCAGGGTCCTCTATCCATGGGATTCTCCAGGCAAGAATACTGGAGTGGGTTGTCAGGCCCTCCTCCAGGGGATCATCCTGACCCAGGGATTGAACCCATGTCTCCTATGTCTCCTGCATTGCAGGCAGATTCTTTACCTGCTGAACCACCCAAACATGGAAATTAAACCAGATATTCTCTGAGGCCCCTCTGTTATTGCCATTTCACTAAATTTGCTCCTATTCAAGTCCAAGAAAAGCTTCTTTCTCAATATGTCACTTACTGAATTCCTTTTATTAACTGATCCTTAACCATACCTAGAGTAAGTCTTGAGATCTTTCAAGGTCATGAAGAGAAATCTTAATGCTTAATAGAAATTCTTGATTGTTTTTCTGTGAGTGAAAATGAAAGTCGCTCAGTCGAGTCTGACTCTTTGCAACCCCATGGACTATACAGTCCATGGAATTCTCCAGGCCAGAATACTGGAGTGGGTAGCTCTTTCCTTCTCCAGGAGATCTTCCCAACCCAGAGATCAAACCTAGGTCTCCCACATTGCATGCTGATTTTTCACCAGCTGAGCCACAAGGGAAGCCCAAGAATACTGGAGCTGGTAGCCTATCCCTTCTCCAGCAGACCTTCCCAACCCAGGGATCGAATCAGGGTCTCCTGCATTCCAGGCAGCTTCTTTACCAACTGAGCTATCAGGGAAGCCTCTTTCGATGAGTATAGTTTATTAAAGTTAATTATTCAGAATCCAATAGTACTTGTATATTCTACGTAATAGTTTTATCAATCAGAATAGTGTATTCATTCAAAATACAGTTTTGTCATATAATTAGAGGATTAAAACATATTTCAAGTCCAAATATCAACCAAGTTTAAATATAGATAACTCAGTGGTGACAGTATGTTAAAAGTAAATCTAATCCTATATTTGCATCATGAGTTAGCTAAATAAGTGCATTAAACCAAAGATTAAAGTCTAGGAGTGATAGAATCCACTCATCTTGCGATTTAGAACCACATGTGATGAAATTGTATTTTTTTCAGCAAGGCAGCACTTCAGTAAAGCACACATCTGTTTGGTTGTCCCCAGAGGATGCAGTGGTTTTCAGATCTAAAGCCAAATCCATCTGAATCAGCCAGGACCTTTTCCATTTTTCCAAGTGAAAAATGAGGTTCTTTTTTAACACAGTTAGCTGATGGTGCTCAGCTAGCATGTTGGGTCAATTATTGCAAACTTCAGACTGACATAAAATGTACATGCCCACCGCATTTATGTTTTTCATGATCCATCCAAAGCTGGTCATATATAAATCTATACTTATCAATGGGATGGAACACTTTTAGAGAAAATCATGGATGGAAAAATTCAGAGACCGCAGAACTGGACTTCCCTGGTGGTACAGTGGATAAGAAACTGCCTGCCAATGCAGGGGACAAAGGTTCAATTCCTGGTCTGGGAAGATCCCACGTGCTGTGGGGCAGCTAAGCCCATGAGTCAAAACTACTGAGCTCGCACACCCTGAAGCCCATGCTCCACAGCAAGCAACGCCACCACCGTGAGAAGCCTGTACATTGAAACTAGAGAGTAGCCCCTGCTCGCCACAACTAGAGAAAGCCCACATGTAGCAACAAAGACACAGCACAGCCAAAAGTAAATAAATAGATAAAATGAAAAACAAAACAACAACAAACAAAAAGAGACCACGGAACCACGTCGAATTTAAAAAATTTTATTTTCTAATTTGAAATTATTTTAGATTTACAGATAAGTTGCAAACATAGTTAAGTAGCCTTTCCATGTTGCCATCCATCCAGCTTCTCCTAACGTTGACATATTACATAACCTTAGAGCAGTTTTCAAACCAAGAAAGTTGATGTTGCCGAAGTCATAATTTTTAACAGTTTTTCTGAGAGCAAATGGTAAGATTTCACTCTTTGCCTAGGTTTGAGAAGGAATTGGTATTTCGTCTTTACAGATTGTACACACACATAAAGCAGTCTTATAAAAAATGCTTTTGTTCTAAAGGACTTAAAAAACCAAATTAGAGGGCTGTTCAGTCAAGATCTCCTCCAAGTTTTTTTCCTCATTTTGGTTGAGGATTTTTAAATTTCTGAACAACAGTTCTGCCAAACAGCTGCTTGGAAGGCCTACATGCATTTGACTTATTGAGGAGGAAAAAAAAAACTTGTGACCGAGTCATCTTATGTTTATGTTGTTGATGTAAGTAGTGAAGCAGCACTTTGAAAATTACATCATGTGTGGCTGGTTCTTTGTCACCAAGTCCAAGGCCATAGGGAGTATAACCTCAGTAGCTGGAGCCAAGAAAAACTACCCTTGGTTCAAGACTCAGGTATCTTAAACCTAATCCCCATGTTAGTTTTGCTGGGACAGGAGGTGGGTCTTGCCTCATGTGAGGATTCCTCAGGGTCATCCCACTGCCCAGACCTGGATGAATGGAGGCTACGAGGCCAGTTTTGGACTGGACCCTCAGCAGCTGCAAACATCTGTAACAATCTGGTGTTAAGATGAATGAGCCCCACAGGCTCCCAGCCACTTGCATCCACCAAGATTTTGTAGCTTTCGTCAGATGTTTCTGCTCTGAACACTGGGAAGTGAATGAACAGTTTCACTGCCTGCTGCCAGGGATAATAGCTATTCCCAGCCACGCTCCGAGGTCCTCTGAAGCCATTAAGTGGTACCTGTAGAAAGTTGGCATCTATTGACAAGAGAAGGCTGACATCTGATGCTTTGAAAAGCAAAGCCTTCCCTTGGGAAGCAGCAGCAAGGGAGATAGTGTGTATTTCTCCCTCAGAACCCAATCCAGACTTATAGAGTGAGGGGGGGTGCAGAGATGTCACAGGGTACTCTGTGGCTCCCCAGTGAAATGAAAGCTTGACTCTAGCCCACATGTGTGTCAGTTCTGAAAATACATCTTGGCTTCTAGCATGGGCCTTCTGTTCACTGAGACACCTCAAAGAAACCAAAGCTCTTTGGAAGACTTGTTGTAAAATCGCCTCAGCAACTTGCCGAAGTTTGGATTTGTTAGGGGACCTCCCTCTCCTCTCTGTGCCAAGCCTGCTTTTCCTGCAGGGTTCTCCAGCTCACAGTTCAGCCAAGATCTTCTTCCCAGCTGCTCAGAAACCTCGACAAATTCTTGATGCCTCCTTTTCTTTGCCCCTCCTTTCAATCTATCCTCAAATCCTACTGTTTGTACCTTCTGATGCCTGTTGGGTGTCCTTATTTCCTTTAATTGCCATTTCTATAATCATTTCTCAACTGGAATACTGCAATGCCCCCCAATTTTAAGTCTCCCACTTCACTCCAATTTTGATGTTGGAGAAGACTTTGGAGAGTCCTTTGGATTGCAAGGAAATCAAACCCATCAATCCTAAAGGAAATCAACCCTAATATTCTTTGGGAGGACTGATTGGAGTTGAAACTCCAATACTTTGACCACCTGATGTGAACAGCTGGCTCACTGGAAAAGACCCTCATGCTGGGAAAGCTTGAAGGCAAAAGAAGAGGGTAGCAGAGGATGAGGTGGTTAGGTAGCATCACTGACTCAATGGACATGAATTTGAGCAAACTCTGGGAGATAGTAGAGGACAGAGGAGCCTGGTGTGCTGCAGTTCTGGGGTCTTGAAGAGTCAGACACAACTTAGCAGCTGAACAACAAACTTCACTCTTGCCATCTCTCAAATTCATTCTTTTCAAAATAGCCAAGTGTAAGCTTTTAAATCAGAAAGAAAAAAAAAATTAAAAAAAATCAGGCCGTGTACATAACTGGGTCATTCATTAATGGGTATAACTAGTGCTTCAACCCAGATGTAACTTTATTCTTTCTCTCCGACTGCCCCTTTAAAAAAAATGATTTCAGTTGGGTGATCCTCCCATTGTTCCCTGATAAAATTCTTTCTGTCTCTCTTATGTGATAAAAATTTTACATCAGGTTAGAATACGAAAAAAATGTCCCAATTCTGTAATGAGAATGAGCTCAAGATAAGGATAACAAAGGTAAAACTCTTGCCCTTAGCTGTGCCCCTCACCTCTCTGGCTAAGATTTGGGCTGTTTGCCTCAGGGTGTGGATCAATAGAGATATGGCAGGATTCCACTCCTGGTTCAGGATTTCCTTCTGTTCTTACTGTTGTTGTTGTTGTTTTTCAGTTTCTAAGTCTTGTCTTTGTGACCCCATGGACTGCAGTACACCAGGCTTCCCTGTCCATCACCAACTCCTGGAGCTTGCTCAAACTCATGTCCATTGAGTCAGTGACACCATCCAACCATCTCATCCTCTGTCGTCCCCTTCTCCTCCTGCCTTCAATCTTTCCCAGCATCAGGGTCTTTTCCAGTGAATCAGTTCTTCACAGCAGGTGGCCAAAGTATTGGAGCTTCAACTTCAGCATCAGTCCTTCCAATGAATATTCAGGGTTGATTTTCTTTAGGATTAACTGGTTTGATCTCCCACTACTTACTGCTATTTCAAAGCGCAAGGAGAGAGCAAGAGATGGGATAGCTATGTTGGCACTTACGTGGCTGTAGGCTCTTGCTATTTGGCTCTATAAATGGATAAAACCAGCTCTTTAAAGTGAAGTCTTTCACAGGAGAAACCACTTGAATGGATGGTCCTTCTTGGTCCACTCATGGTTGTCAACTGAAAGAAAAATGTACAACTTAAGAGTTGAAGGTTTCAGTTTTATTCAGAGAACTTACTGAGGACTATAGTTCCGGAAACAGCCCCTCAGTAGCTTCTGAGAGAATTGCTCCAAAGAGGTAGTCTGAAGCCAACATATGTAACATTTTTGACTAAGGAATGCATGCAGTCAAGCATGCATCTCATTAAAAGTTACTGCCAGTCACAAGTAGTAGATATCTCAATGAATGATTGAGTTCTTTTCTGTGTAAGGGAAGATGCAAGGGTTTGGGTTGATTTAAATTATTTATTTATTTATTTACTTGGCTGCACTGGGTCTTAGTGGTGGCATGTGGGATCCTTGCCCAAGCAGCCCATCTGTGCTCTCTAGGATTCTGAGTTAGTTCCTGGACATGGATAAATGTGCTACTCCTGTTTGGTTGTATTCTATTGTTCTTATTTATTTTTCATCAAAAGGGAGGATTTTAAAGCAAAGCCAACCTTTTTCATAATCTTTACTCCATACCATCCTGCCACATACTGTTTGAATTGTTTCATTTCACTTTGTTAGATTGCATTAAAAAAACACAAATGATAAATTACGTAAGACCAACAAGCAACCTTATATCCCTTAATTAATAAGACTGTATCTTCTAGAACAGTTTTAGGCTCACAGAAAATTAAGCAGATTAATACAGAGCATTCTGGTCTGCCCCTTTCCCCACCCCTCACAATTTCTCCAGTTGTTAATATTCGGCATTAGCGTGGTATGTTTGTTACAACTGATGAACCAGAATTGTTCTGTCATTGGAACTTCCCTGGTGGTCCAGTGGTTGAGACTCTGTGCTCCCAATGCAGGGGACCTGAGTTTTGATCCCTGGTCAGGGAACTAGGTCCCACATGCTACCACTAAGAGTGATAGAACTAAGACCTGGAACAGCCAGATAATTTTAAACACAATTTTAAAATTAAATAAATAACTTTAAAAATTGATTGTTCATGAAAGTCCATAGTTTACCCTGGGGTTCATTGTATTATAGTTCTGTGGGTTTTGACAAGTGCATGATGCCATGTGTCTAGCATTACTGTAGCAAGCAGAATAGTTTCACTGCCCTCAGACTCCCCTGTACTCTGGCTTTCAACCCTCATTTCCTTCCTTACTGACTGACTTAACAGTTGTCACATCTCAAGAGTGAGCAAGACCCCTTCTGTGGGTTCATATAATGCAACTGGCATCGCTTCAAACTTTTAAAAGACTCTGCCAGATCCTCAGGGTGATGAGCAAGGAAATCCACACAGACAATTGAGAAGTCTAAAAATAGGTACAGTGTGTATTCTGAGGATGGCTTTTCCTGCTCCCCCCGGTATAATCCCTTAAGGTTAGTTCAAATCTGCAAGCACTTTGCTAGAAAAATTAAGAGAGCGCTGATCCACCACTTAAATGCTCTTTCCTAGAAAGTCTGAACCTTCTCTGGACCAAGAAAGAGCTGAATTTCTCTGGTGCAGCAGCCCTCCAAGCTGGAGGCTTTCTTTAAAATAAGCTATTGTGGGTTTTGTTTTTTCCTGGTTACAAATTAGTGGTGCTCATCTTAGAAAATTTGAAAAAATCTGTGTGTTATTTCTACATGTGCCTACCAAGAAACCATGGAGGTGCAAAGCTGGGATCAGGGTGTTAACCTGTGCTTATTTCCAGAAAGATGTAATGTATGCATTTACCACAAGAGCAAATGTGCTCTTAAAAAAAGAAAGAATTTCTGGAAATTCAAGGCAGAAATCTTTCCTAAGCAATAGCCTAGCCACGTGCCTATAGCCCCTTTCTTTCTTTCTTTTTTTTTTTTTTAAACGTGGACCATTTTTAAAGTTGGTATTGAATTCGTTACAGAGTTGTTTCTGTTTTATGTTTTGGCTCTTTGGTCATGAGGCCTGCAGGATCTTGGGCTTCCCAGGTGGTGCTAGTGGTAAAGAATCTACCTGCTAATGCAGGAGACGCAAGAAGACATGAGTTCAATCCCTGGGTTGAAGAGATCCCCAGGAGGAGGGCATGGCACCCCACTCCAGTATTCTTGCCTGGGAAATCCCACGGACAGAGGAGCCTGGTGGGCTGCAGTCCATGGGGTCACAAAGAGTTGGACATGACTGAGCGACTGATCACACACATGTGGGATCTTAGCTCCCTGAGCAGGGATCAAACCCACACCCCCTGCATTAGAAGGCAGAGTTTTAACTGCTGGACCGCCAGGGAAGTCCCTAGAAACTCTTTTGAACTGGGTGACTTGAATTTGCCGGTTTCTAGTAGTCCTGTCTTGTCATTTTTACCAAACTGTATTTATTATGTTTGCACTATACTGCCTGTCATTTAGGGATAAATGACTCCCATTGGAATAAAGATAAGGCCTTGTTGGAAGCTGACTTCTTTTCTTCTCTAAATGTCTTGGGGGTAGAAGTGTTTGTTCACTTTGAAATCAAATGACAAAATGAAGAAGCACATGCGCTAGACCCTGAAAACTGCTAATAACTGGCTGCTGACTTCTTGTACTTGGGCAGAATTCCTTTATGATTAAAACTTTTTTAAATTATGTTTCTTTTGTTGTGGTAAAATAGCATAAAATTTATCATTTTCACTACTTATACATAAAAATCAGTGCATTCACTGTGTTGTACTTTCACAGAGTGGTTCAACCATCACAACTGTCCATTTCCAGAACTTTTTATCACCCTAAACATAAACTCCGTTAATCCATTAAACACTGACTTTCCATTCCTCCCTACCCTCAACCACTGGCAACTTCTCCTATTCTACTTTCTGTCTCTATAAAGTGACCAATTCTAGGTACCTCATATGGGCTTCCCAGGTGGCTCTGCAGTGAAGAATCCAACAGCCAAAACAGGAGATGTAGGTTTATCCCTGGGTTGGGAAGATTCCCCTGAAGAAAGAAATGGCAACCCACTCCAGTATTCTTGCCTGGAGTATCCCATGGATAGCGAAGCCTGGAAGGCTACAGTCCAAGGGGTCTCAAAAAGTTGGACATGACTGAGCACCTGCGTGGGCATCTGGTATGCAAGTATCTGTCCAACTCCTTGCTTTCAATCCTTTGGAACTTCTAGACCATGTCATAATTCTGTCTAACTTTTGAGAACTACCAAACTCTTCCACAGTGGCTGCACCAAGTTCTGTTTCCACTAGTGGTGTACAAGGGTTCCAATTTCCCTCCGTCCTTACCGATACTTGTTGTCGTCCCCCTTGTTTTTGATGATAGCCTCTTAATGGGTGTGATGGTACCCTAATGGATAGCTCATCATGGTTATGATCAAACCTTTTAAAGCTCATCTTTCTGTGTGGTTGTGACCATCTCTGAACTGGTGTCATATAATTTAACCTCTGACTCCAGCTCTGTGGTCAAACAGCTTTGAGCATAAACTCCACAATGAAAGGAATTTTAGACTGTTTTGTTTACTAATGTATCCCCGATCTCTAGAATAGCACATAATAAGAGCTTAATATCTGTCAAATGCATGAATTCTACCTCCATCACTTACTAGCTAGGTGACTTGACTGAAGTCAATAACTACAATCTCTGTTTCCTCAACAATAATGTGGGAAGAAAGATAGGATCCTTTGCTAGGACTATGTGAGGGTTAAGTGCAGCAATGCCCAGAGAACACTTGCACATTGCCTGGCACATAGTAGGCACCCTGTAAATAGTAGTAGAAACTTGTTATGATTATGCAGGGGGCTTCATACATAGACCCGTGCTGAGCACCCTTTGCAGCATGATGGTGAGTTTGGAGAGGCAAGTATGGTGCCCTGAGCTCAGAGATCTGGATAGCTTTCATGCTAAGCCAGGGCTTTATAGTAGGAAGGAAGGGGAGTGCTTGCAAATATCCATTAAACCCAGAGCTCCCCAGAGCATATGTGTCACCTGGCAAAGATGCCAGTGGGGCCAGACAGAGGGAGAAGAACAGGGAGGTATCCTGTCTGTGGGCCCATCCAGCAGGATGGTAAGCCAGAGCAAGCACAGTAAGGTTACAGCAGTAACGACCAGTGATTGATGGTGGGTCTTATAGCTACAGCTCCTGCATTCTTTCAAGACGCATAATAACACATTGGGAACTGTAGCTTCGTGCAACAGAATGCTAATGGAATCCTAACGTCCCAGGTCCAGAGGAAGTAAGACTGAAGGAGGGGAAAACTGGGTATTTCCCCTTTTGCTCAGGTGTTGATGGAAAATACATCTCCCATCTGGGAGTAAAATGTAGATTCCTGGGAATTCAGGCAGGCTTTCTGCCTCCTGTTTATTCTGTTACCTGTCTAAAGAATGGGTGCTGGGTAGTATCAGCAGATTTCTCTTGGGAAGAGGATAACTTTGGCCTCACCCCTCCTCCACCCCTAGCATGGTTTGTCTGTCTTATCAACTTTGAGCCTGCTAGGATGTTTCAAAGGTTGTACAAATATTAACACCAGGGCTGAGTCACCTCTGTATTATTCTGAACAGCTCTTGTGGGGTAGATAGCCACCAGGTCCTACTCTGTGCGTACCACATTCTCTCAGAAGCTCAGACTCAAGCCTGCTGTGTAAACCCTAACCAGAGATGGCCTGGATGCCCTGGGGCCCTGGTGAACTGTTAGAGTTTCAGGCCCCAAGCTCAGTGCCCAGAAACAGCCTCTAGAGTATATGTATGGCTGGGTCCCTTTGCTGTCCACCTGAAATTCTCACAACATTGTTAATTGGCTATACTCCAATACAAAATAAAAAGGTGGGGTTTTTTTTGTTTGTTTGTTTTTTAAAAGAAAGAAAGAAACAGCCTGTAGACACTGGGAGGCCTGTGAGGGTTCAGCGACGATACCAACCAGGACAGGTAGGACCAGGGCTTGGAGCCCTGGAGCCAGAGATAGGTATGACTGGTTGTCAAAGAATATAGAGCTCGTGTTTCAGAATTAGAGCCAAAAAATGAGAGAAACGACAAGGAAAGAAATTGAGAGCAAGCAATATTGGGAGCAAACAAACATCCCCCAAATCCCAGTGTCTTGAGTCTCTGAGGCCTTTCCCCACATTCCCGTTGACAAGTCCCTTCCTGGGCCAGGCACTTGAGCACTTCTGGTTTCATGCTGTGTGAGAGAGGGGAAAGTGACCTGGAGAGGCAGGAAGTCTGCCGAGGGGGAGAGCTGGCCCAGGAGGAGCAGATTTCCTAAGCTCCTCCACCCCCAGCACTTCTCCAAGAAGAAGGAAAGGCAGGGCAGAACACCAGCCTTCCCGCCCTCCAGGAGCCCAGAGCTCTCCAGGCCTCCGGCCCTGGCTTGGCCCGCGTCCAGCGACCACTGGCGTTCCAGTGAGCAGGCAGAGTGAGAGTCACTCCACACCTCTCGGGGAGTTGTTTCTTCTTCCTTTGATGGACGACTCAGACCCTCTCTACAACCAAACAAGACCCATCATTATAAAAACCTGTGGTTACGCTTCTGTAAACAGTAGCTTGAGCTGAAAAGACCAGCTCCTGAATCATGAGAAATGGCAGCGGCCCTCTGCCTTCTCTGGCAGGGTTCCCGGATGCTCTAGGCTGTTTTCTCAACTCAGATGGTGAAATGCCAGGCACTCCATCTTTCCCCAGTCTGCCAGACAACACAAAGCTCTGGCCAGGCAGTAGGCGTGTTGGAGAACCATCGAGATAACGTGGGCATACCACTCTTTCCTTCTTCCCTTCTCCCCATGCCTGCGTATTTGTGATTTCCTGAAGGTTAAATAATTGAAAGCGACTGATTTTCGTCCAAATATGTAGTAACTACATTCTACCTTTTATGTTTTATTTTCCTCCTTTATTTGTTGTCAAACCAGAAAGAGCATTCCCCTCTTCTAAAAGTGACTTTGTTCTGAAATCTGGAGACATAACTTGACATTTTAAAGGCAGCGGTATGGCTGGGTAAAGCCTTTTTTTTTTTTTTTTAACTGTAGCTAGTTTTCTTTTCCCTTCCTTCCTTTTCTCCCTCCTTCCCTCCCTGTCTACCTTTCTTTCTTTTTGATCAGTTCAGGCTCTTTTTTACTCTCCTGATTGTTACTAAGCCCAGATACCAGATCTTTATGTTTTTCTTCCAGACTGTTCTCCTCTAGAGAAAATTAAATGTTTGATGAGAGGTTCAGGGAATCAACTAAGCATGGTCTTTGGACCAAAACTGCATTAAATAGCGTGAGTGATACAGAGTGCCTTGGCTGGGGCCGCGGTGGGGAGTGGGGTTGGGGGGTGCCGAAGGGGTCTTCCTCTATTCACAATGGCTTATCGCACAGCTGTGAACTGTCAGCTGACTCTGGCAGACTAAAGCCAGCAGGCTTCTGGAAGCTATGCATGACAATCCTAAATTTTCCTGGTTTGTCAGACTGCAGCTCAGCATTTTGCCTCTCTCACTGCCTGGGAGGCCCATGAGGCCAAGTGAATGCTGACAGCGTCCACATTCCAAAGAGCCTGCTGGAAAGGTGAAAATAAAGGCTACCCACTCAATATTTTGTCATGACAGCAACCAACACTCTGCTTCATAGCAGATTTACTTGATTGTCTCTTTGGACTTTCTATATTTAAACCTGAAATTCATTTGCTGATTCACTCATTCATTCCTTTAATAGACATTGATTGTATTCCTACCGTGTGCCAGGCAATGGAATAAAGGATTGTACAGTCCCAGACAGAGGCAGTCCAGAAGAGCTGTATCTTCAATATCATCTTCCTTACCATCATTATCAGTATTCACTCATATGAAAAAGAAGGTAAAATGCCTACTGTCTGGCAAGTTCTTATGTGAGAAGCAAGATGGCCGAGTCCACACTCTTAGGGAGCTCATAGTTTAATGTCGGAAACATATCAGTGCAAAATAATTATGAAAAGTGAAAAATCCATTCCCTTTCCCAGGGGATCTTCCTGACCCAGTGATCTAACCCAGGTCTCCTGCATTGCAGGCTGATTCTTTACCATCTGAGCCACCAGGGAAGCCCACAATAGAGGAAGCATATAATATCAATTTGATCTCCAAAATGTCAACATCATATGATTCAGCGTAATACTGTTTATTGATTGTTGCCCATATATCAAGCATAGGAAGATGTATGTTATAGGCATGAACATTAATGTTCAAAAGACACCTGCAAAGTAGGTTCTATTATATCCATTTTTTAGATGGGGATACTGACCCCAGAGGTTAGATGATTTTCTCTCAGTCACAAATGCTAAGCAAGAGAACTCAGTCTGTCTGATTCTAGTTTTTGTGTTCTGTTTTTTATGGTACAGAAATATCTATACATCGTGTACCGGGCCATTGGAGGGGTTGGTAGAGCATAATGCCTATCTGTTACATGGAATAATGGATGGAATAAGGTTTAGCAATCATTGTGGTTGCTGTGTTTCAAAATCTGCTATCAGATATGAGATAGAGTGCTAAATTCACCACATGTTTTTAACTTTTGGCTTACCAGTGTGTTTTTCTTTCCTTGCTTTGATGTTCCTTTAATGGTTTTAATTCCTCATTATCGTGTTAGGAGGATTTAGCATTTGGCACCAAGGTGGTCTCTGTCTGGCACTGTGGATGCAAGTAGAGCAATGAGCTGACAGAGGTACCGGAGATGACTGATGAGACCGAAAGGTGCGGAGCAAGAGCGGGGCAGGGTATAGCTACCTTTGGAAGTGGTTGTGATGCCTGTGACCCTTCTCAGATCATTCATCGCTATTCACTGCCCCGTGTGATTGCTGTCCCTCCTTGACACAGGGGATTGGAGCTGGAAGGATGCCTGATCTGAGCCAGTTCACCAACAGGCTGGTCTGTGTGACTTGTGTGCCACCAAAAGGAGAGCTGGGCCAGCTAGAGCTCTCTCTCATGACTTCATGCTCTTAAAAGATAAACTGAGGTACTAAAAATTGGAAGAGTTTGTCTGACCAAACATCATTCTAGTCAGACCATGCGAAACTGAAAGTGGCTAAAAGCACTCCCCCAGTAGGAGCCGGGGAGGGAAAGAAGAGGCATAATCAAAGCAAGGCATCTTTGATTGAAAGCTTGTTGGCTCTTTGTGGCTGGTTGTCCTTAGGTTTTGATTTCTTTACCTTAAGGCATTTCAGGATTAGGTTTTGGTTTGCTTACATAGGCTACTGAGTCGTTATAGCCGCCTCAGTCCAACCGCCCCTTGTTTAATTAATTTAATAGCACTGAGGAAAGCCGTTAGTCAGAGTCCTTGAGTTGAAAACTCATGGAGGTCAGCCTGAGGTGGCCATTTTGGGCTCATGTGCGTGTCAAATGAAGATGGAGTCAAGTCTCCCAGGAGACTAGAAAGAAAACGACTCCAGGGACTACAGTGAGAGAGAGAAGTGAGACCACATGGCCTATGAGAGAAGGGCACCCAGCCCCCACCCTTCAATTACTGGCACAGGTCCATCCCTGAGCTTCACCTTCCTGTGGTCCCCAACCTTGTTGGTACCAGGGACCAGCTTCATGGAAGGTAGTTTCTCCATAAACTGGATGCACGAGGGGTTGCGGTTGGTTTTGGGATGATTCAAGCATATTATATTTATTGTGCACTTTATTTCTATTATTATTACATCAGCTTCATCTCAGATCATCAGGCATTAGATACTGGAGGCTGGGGACCCTTGATGTAATTAATAATTATTATAAGTGTTAGTCATTTATTCAGAGCTTCCCTGGTGGCATTAGTGGTAAAGAATCTGCCCACCAGTACAGGAGGCATAAAAGATTCAGGTTCAATCCTTGGGTCAGGAAGATCCCCTGGAGGAGGAACTGGTAACCCACTCCAGTATTCTTACCCAGAGAATCCCATGGGCAGAGGAGCCTGGAGGGCTGCAGTCCATGGAGCTGCAAAGAGCTGGGCACAACTGAGAGACTGAGCACACACAGCACACATTCATTTATTTTCTACCAGAGACAAAGTCATTTATATGTATTATTCCCATTTAGTTAAAAGCCAAGTAAATGTGTTGTGGACAATGTTCAACCATTGTAAAGTTTTAAGACTCATTTTCAGAAGTGAGGATGCAAGGCAATTTGGAAGAAGGGCTGATGTGAGAGAATATGAAGAACCAGGAAGGTGGGCAAGAGGTAGCTGTAGTTGTCCAGGCGAGAAATAAATACCTGATCCAAGATGGTGGCTGTGGGATCCAGAGGAGCAGCTGAGCCTGAGCTCAGCTGGAGCAAATTTTTTAATGGAGGCAAAAAATTTTAAGTGGGTGGGGAGAATTGATGCTTTCAAATTGTGATGCTGGAGAAGACTCCTGAGGGTCCCTTGGAATGCAAGATCAAACCAGTCAATCCTAAAGGAAATCAACCCTGAATACTCACTGGAAGGACTGATGCTAAAGCTGAAGCTCCAATATTTTGGCCACCTGATATGAAGAGCCGACCCATCGGAAAAGACCCTGATGCTGGGAAAATTGAGGGCAGGAGAAGAAGGGGGCAGCAGAGGATGAGATGGTTAGATAGCATCACCGACTCAATGGACATGAATTTGAGCAAACTCCAGGAGACAGTGAAAGACAGGGAAGTCTAGTGTGCTGCAATCCATGGGGTATCAAAGAGATGGACACAACTTAGCAACTGAATAACAATGAGAAGAATGAAAAAGAACCTGAGCTAGATTTGCAAGTTTTCATCTTTAGAGGTGGAGTCAGTAGTGATAGCACTAATTAAGATAGATAATACAGGAGCAGGAATGGGCAAGAGAGCATGATTTCATCCAGGGACATATTCAATTTCAGATTCTTATATGAGATCAAAATCAAGGTGAAGACCTGTGGGCAGAAGAGGCAATGTGAAGCTTGGGAAAGGGATTAGGATGGAATAGATATATAGATTTGAGTTTCTATCACTCTGTCCTTCTGACTGGTGGAAGAGTTCAGACAGTTCTCAAGATTAGTAATAATGGGAGGGTCTCCAGGCCACATCAGTCAAGGTACCATTGGCATATCCAATACTCTGAAACAGCCATCGAATGACTTGCCTCCCACAGCCATCTCCCTAGAGCTCTAATCCTACTTTCCATCACTTTCTACTCCTTAGTGGGCAACCCAGTGGGGGGTGGGAGGTGCACTAACCCCAAACCCATAATGGACTGAACTGCATCTCCATCTGCCATTTTGTGTTTTGTGATGCCATTCCTTGTCCTGCCTTCTCTAATATGTCATAGCCTAATAGCAGTTTCAGATGAGTTATCCCTGCTCCCTCTGATTAATTCAGAGCCTTTCTAGGGTTTGGGAATAAGCAACTGGAAGTTCTCTGAATTGGTCTCTTGGATTTATGAAAGGAAGTTGGGGAAGAATAGAAATTTCATCCATAATAGTAGTACATCTCATGTAGGCCTGGGTTCTTCAGAATTTTCTAAGCATAACCAAGAATGAATTCTTTGACTTCCCTTGAGAACCTAACATTTTAGGTGTTTGAAAGAGTCTATCTCCCCTTCTCCCCAAATGTAGACTGATTCCTAAGAAAGTGCCATTTTGCAGATAGAAAATAGTCGAATGTCAGCAGTTTCCATATGGTTCAAGCTACTAGGGTCAAGGTATGGGGATGGTGAAGTGAAATTACAAGAAATTTTATGTGCTTTTAGAGTCATTTGCCCCAGCAGTCACAGATGTCTCTTCATTAATTTAGATTGCAGTGACTTTAAAAGCCATCAAAGTATTTCGTGACATGTAATAATTTATTTGTAGAAAGGCTGGGCTGTGAGTATTTTGGCTTCAAAGATGTCTTCTGCCCCTCAGACGTGTTGTGCTAACTCGTTCACATGAATCCACGGGGAGGGGAGGCCCCCACGTGCCCTTGTGCCCAGCTCATCTAGTCTCCACCATGGCTTCCAAAGTGGGCCATGTGGTGGCCTTGATTTGACATTTCCCATAAAGAGGGAATGAAAGAGCTGGCATTTGTTATGCACAACAGCTGTGTACTAGAGTCTGTCCTAAAAGCTTTATATAGGCTATTTTCTTCAATTCTGGGCAATTGAATTTTCTTCAATTCTTGAGAAGTAGGAATTACTTTGTTCATACTATCTAGGAGCGGAAAAAGTGAGGTTCTAAGAACTTAGATACTATGTGTGATAGTCGCTCAGTTGTGTCCAACTCTTTGTGACCCCATGGACTAGCCGGCCAGGCTCCTCTGTCCATGGGATTCTCCAGGCAGGAATATTGGAGTGGGTTGCCATTTCCTTCTCCAGGAGATCTACCTGACTCAGGAATCAAACCTGAGTCTCATGCATTGCGGGAAGATTCTTTACTATCTGAGGCACCAGGAAAGCCCAAGAACTTAGATAACTTGCCCCAGGTTACCTAGGACTTGATTCCATTGTTAGTTCTGGCTTTGAGCTATTAAATTCTCCAGGGCAATTTTTACCTCCCCAAGGAGAGAAGGCAATAGGTGAGGTGATGATCCCTCTGCCCATATTAGGAGGGAGGGTATACATTGCAGGAGACACTTCATGTCCCTGTCTCATTGTATGTCTTTGGATCCTGTTTCTCAACAATGAATTGAAGATAACACATCAACTCCTCCCAGGGATGCTGTGTGATTAAATATAAAATTGCTTTGGTTTATACTCAGATAACCCAGAAAGGTAATCTTCAAGTCGAGAGGAGGGATGCCATAAAATTTGTCTTTGGATCATCTATCAAAAAAAGGCAGAGGTTAATAAGCAATAGAAAGAAAGTGAACTTTCTCAGTCATGTCTGACTCTTTGTGACCCCATGGACTGTAACGGACTAGGCTCCTCTGTCCATGGAATTTTCCAGGCAAGAGTACTGGAGTGGGTTGCCATTACCTTCTCCAGGGGATCTTCCAGACCCAGGGACTGAAACCCAGGTCTCCTGCATTGCAGGCAGACGCTTTACCATTTGAGCCACCAGGGAAGCCAGGGAATCTATAGAGGAATAGTAAAGCAGGAGTTCTCATCTGGGAGTGATTCTGAACCCCAGGGGACAGTTAGCAGTGTCTAGTCACATCTGGGAAACTTCATGGCATTTAGGGATGGATTCTACTAGGCAGCTATACAATGCATGCAACAATTATAAGTTATTTAATATTTAATTATTAATCAACAATTAATTATTGCTACAATTATCCAGCCCTAAATGTGAGTGATGCTGAGTTTGAGAAACTCTGGTATAAAATGCAGCTTCTGGGACAAATGTCTCATCTGCTCCAAAAGAGCAAGTTAGTCTTATTAACTGTCATGTGTTTTGGGAGTCTTTACCTGCTCAGAGAGAATTACTGTCAATATAAATTACAAAATATCTGGTCATAGAAACAATTATCAGGAGGGACTTCTATTATTACTATTATCATTATTATTAGTTTCTTCTGAGGGTTCTATGAACTTTTTAAAAAATGTATTTTAATAAAAAAAGATGTAGTCAAATTTCACAGATTTACATTTATCAGAGTAAGGAGAGGCAATAATACTCAGAATCAGTGAAAATTCAAAATCAGTTCAGTTCAGTTCAGTAGCTCAGTCCTGTCCTATTCTTTGAGACCCCATGAATTGCAGCACACCAGGCTTCCCTGTCCATCACCAACTCCCGGAGTCCACCCAAACTCATGACCATCGAGTTGGTGATGCCATCCAGCCATCTCATCCTCTGTCGTCCCTTTCTCCTCCTGCCCTCAATCCTTCCCAGCATCAGGGTCTTTTCCAGTGAGTCAACTCTTCGCATGAGGTGGCCAGAGTATTGGAGTTTCAGCTTCAACATCAGTCCTGCCAATGAACACCCAGGACTGATCTCCTTTAGGATGGACTGGTTGGATCTCCTTGCAGTCCAAGAGACTCTCAAGAGTCTTCTCCAGCACCACAGTTCAAAAGCATCAATTTTTCGGTGCTCAGCTTTCTTCACTGTCCAATTCTCACATCCATATATGACTACTAGAAAAACCATAGCCTTGACTATATGGACCTTTGTTTACAAAGCAATGTCTCTGCTTTTCAATATGCTATCTAGGTTGGTCATAACATTCCTTCCAAGGAGTAAGCATCATTATTGGTTTTTTCCTTGGTAATGTATTGATTTACATAATAATCAGTGAAAACTTTATTGACTTTCACTTATTTGATCATTGCTTTCTATGTATATATTGCATCTAATTGTGCCATGGTTCTATGGAAGAAAAGCCTTGAATTAAATGAGATTGTTAATATATCAATCTTTACCTCCTTTTTTTGTGGGGAGGGGAAATGGGTAATTCAATAAAACTCGTAATCATAGTGTCTCACCCTAGGCCTCAGTTCAGTTCAGTTGTTCAGTCATGTCTGACTCTTTATGACCCCATGGACTGCAGCACGCCAGGCTTCCCTGTCCATCACCAACTCCTGGAGCTTGCCCAACTCATGTCCATCAAGTTGGTGATGCCATCCAACTGTCTCATCCTCTGTTGTCCCCTTCTCCTCCTGCCTTCAATCTTTCCCAGCATCAGAAGAAGGAAATGGCAACCCACTCCAGTGTTCTTGCCTGGAGGATTGCAGGGATGGGGGAGCCGAAGTTCTTCGCCTCAGGTGGCCTGAGTATTGGAGTTTCAGCTTCCCCATCAGTCCTTTCAGTGAATATTCAGGACTGATTTCCTTTAGGATGGACTGGTTTGATCTCCTTGCAGTCCAAGGGACTCTCGAGAGTCTTCTCCAATACTACAATTCAAAAGCATTAATTCTTTGGCGCTCAGCTTTTTAGTCCAGCTCTCACATCCATACAGGACTACTGGAAAAGCCATAGCTTTGACTAAATGGACCTTTGTTAGTAAAGTAATGTATCTGCTATTTAATATGCTGTCTAGGTTGGTCATAGCTTTTCTCCCAAGGAGCAAGTGTCTTTTAATTTCATGGCTGCAGTCACCATCTGCAGTGATTTTGGAGCCCAAGAAAATAAAGTCTGTTACTGTTTCCATTGTTTTCCCATCTATTTGCCATGAAGTGATGGGACCAGATGCCATGATCTTAGTTTTTTGAATATTGAAGTTTGTTTCCTTTTTCATCTTTGAGTGTTTTCCTTTGATGTATAATGTAAACATGAATATAAAAGTTCTCTGAGTTAGATCCTGTGATAACAAATTCAGAAAGTTATATCTGCCCTACCTTTTGTCTATTATAACTGTCTTGTATATTTAATTTTGTGGTTGAAGTCAAGGGTGCAGATTTAATTTCATTCATTTTTAGGCTAATTAACACTCTAGACGCTATGGTGATCAAAATTCTATCTGGAAAATATCTGCAACAGAGCAAATTTTTAGATCATAGAAATTCAAAGATACATATCATTTCCATGTGCCCTCAGTGTTCATACTTTAGTGTTCATACAATGACTTTTCTGTAGTGTTATCTAACAAAAATTTTGGACAAGTATGTATGTATTATGCAAAGCATTTCTAAAGCCTGTGTATATCCTGTACCCCTTCCCATATCCTTCACTTGATCATCCAGGGAGTTTTAGGAGACTCTGATTATTTGTTCCATGGATATAAAAGAAAATTGAATAGTTTTGTTATTAATTTGACATAAAGAACTCTTATTGATTCATTGCTTTGGGCCCATTATGCAGTGCTTATTTTTGTGTGTGCAAAGAACCCTCAAATTTAAAACAGCTCACTGCACATAAAAGTTCACAATGTGTGGGCTGGCAGGCAACTTGGAATGACTCCTTTTTGGAGGGTCCTACACCTCCCAGTGGAAGAAATCGTATCAGGCATTTCTCTTTAACACCCCCTCACCCTCCTTCCTTCCGCCCTTTCTTCCCCAACTTCCTTCTATTTTGAACCATTCTTAGATGGCCTTATTATGAGACTCCTTTTGCAGATATCACTGTGCTGTGACAAAGGCTTTTTCTACTTCACAAAGAAAATTTGTTTGGATTGGACCCAAAATAGTAATTCTTTATAAGTTGCCCAATGAGATGACAACAGTCCCTTACTGAGTATCGGGAGACTGCGTTCTAAACTTCCCTCTATCTGGCTGTTTGTTCTGGCACAAGTCATTGAAACTCTCTCCTCTTTTTTTCCCTACTATGTGAAAGGAATAGAGCAGATGGCAGCTCCATCTCCTCAGGCCTTACCATTCTAAGATGATGATAATTGAGTCTTAAGGCGCTTAGGATGCTGCTATTAACATCTTATGCCAAAAAATAAAAAATCAGGTTTGCTCGAGGGTAACTGAATTTCATAAAGACACTCTACTAGTTAAGAGGAAGGCTGGACTTGGAAGAGGGGTGATCCTATCCTTATCACAGAGTGGATTAAATGCTGCCATGTTCAGTGCAGAAGGAAATAAGTTTGGTGGTAGATAGACAAGGAGACATATGGGAAACCATCCATGAAGTAGAAAGGATACCTGAGTAGAAAGGTAGAAAAAAACAGGATCGCTAACAGTTAGGGCATCCCCGACTCAGTGAACATGAGTCTGAGCAAGCTCCGGGAGATGGTGAAGGACAGGGAAGACTGGCGTGCTGCAGTCCTTGGGGTTGCAAAGAGTCGGACACAACCGAGTGACTGAACAACAAGGGCCCTTTAGCTGCAAGCCACAGGAGCTGACTCTGGTGACTTCCCTGGTGGTCCAGTGGCTAAGACTCCGTGCTCCCAATGTGGGGGCCTGGCTTTGATCCCTGGTCAGGGAAATAGATGCCACATGCTGCACAATCAATTAGTCAAGAGAAGCTGACTCTGACAAACCAGAGCAGGAAAGAGAGGACTTATTAGAAAGCAAGAGACCTTAGTGTCAAATGATGATTCTGTAGGTGTGTCGGTTGGGGTGAGTAGGCAGGGAGTGGGAGGGATAACAGACTGACAGACTCAGCAGAACCCCAGTAACTGAGGGGAGAACAGTCCCCCCAGGGAGGAAAGCTAGGGAAAGAGGAGGAGAGAAAGGAATGCTGATTCTCAAAAATAGTATAAGAAAGATAAATATTTCTGGAACAAATAAAGAAGGAGAGAATTGCACACATCAACCAGCTACCAGTGATACATCAGTTTGAATCAAGGGAAAACAGGGTTCACTATTTTGGAGAAGAAAAAAAAAAATAGGGAGAGTATACCAGGAAATGAACATGAAATAAATCTATCCAAATTAATTTCTGCTTGAGCCTCTTTAGGCCCCTCCTCCCAACCTTGGGTGCCCAGGCGCCAGTTCTCAAAGAACTCTCAGTCCAGCAGTGCAGTGAGGTGAGTCCCTCATTTATTGATTGCTCACTGGCTGCCAAGCTTCTTGATGAGAGCTTTAAAGGCATAGCTCCTTTAATTCTCCATGTGCTCTTTGAAGACTGAAGTCAGTGGCACCCCACTCCAGTACTCTTGCCTGGGAAATCCCATGGACGGAGGAGCCTGGTGGGCTGCAGTCCCTGGGGTCGCTAAGAGTTGGACACGACTGAGTGACTTCACTTTCACTTTCACTTTCCACTTTCATGCATTGGAGAAGGAAATGGCAACCCACTCCAGTGTTCTTGCCTGGAGAATCCCAGGGATGGGGGAGCCTGGTGGGCTGCCGTCTGTGGGGTCGCACAGAGTCGGACACGACTGAAGAGACTGAGCAGCAGCAGCTCTTTGAAGAATCTCAGGTTATTGCAATACACTCACATTATTTTGCCTTCTCTCTCAGAGTATCAGTGAATTGTACAGACTCTGGCATCAGAATGCCTGCTTTGAAGCCTGGCTCTGCCACTTACAATCTACATAACTTTAGGTAATTCCCTCATCTGCGAAATGGGTATAATAACAGCATCTGTGCATGTGAAGATTAGTGACATGTTGCACATAAAGTGCTTCATTCAGTGCCTGATACACTAAAAAACCCTAAAAAAGCTTTATCATCATCATTATTATACGGGAATACCATGAAGAGACATGGAAATCGTGTTAGAGAATTAGACAGTAAAATAGTTATTTTAAAGAAAAAAATTTCCATTTCCTATGAATACTCCCTATAATTAAACTCAGTGTCAAATTGTGATTTCCTTATCTTGAATTATAATAGTCATCATTTATTAAATATTAAATAACATGTGCAAGCACTATGTTATTTACTATATGCATTTATGTTTAATCTAAGGCATGGTACCGCCTACAAAGTTTCAGTTATGCATGATAAGTAAGTTCCAGACAACACAGGCCCTATAGTTAACAATATGGTATTGTATACTTAAAATTTTGCTAAGAAGGTAGATACTAAGCCAAGTGATCTTACCACAAAGGAAAAAAATTTTAAGTGAAAAAATAAATAGCAGGAGCAGGAGGTTATTTTTGGAAGTGATATATAAATTTATGGCCTTAATTATAGTGATCGTTTGGTGGTATCTTCATAATATATTTAGCTCCAGACTCATCAAGTATTAAACATTAAATATGTAAAAAAAATCCTCCAAGTGCTGTTTGAAGCTAGTCCTATTGTTACTTTTATTGTGCAGCTGCCGCTAAGGCGAGTAAGTGGACCAGCCTAAAGTTGTGAGCAGGCAGGGCAGAGCTTTGCCCAGCTTTGCCCAGTTTGCCTAAAAGGCCTGGACTCCTTTTCCGAGTCTGTGTTACTTGCCTTAGCAAATAGAAGAGGAGAAAGAAAACAGAGTAAGACAAAAGGGGAGAATCAGCTCCAGCCCTGGGTATCCCTGGTTATTAACTAGTTCACTGAGCTGTTGTAATGTTTCGGAAATCGACTCAGGTTTGATTCCTATTGAAGCTCGCCATCAATTATTAAGGACAGCCACACACAGTCTGTGCACAGGAGTGGGCTGGCCGCCGTTCCAGAGCGGTAATGGCTCTGGGGCAGACCAAGCAGCCAGCGGCCTTTCTGTGCTGAGCTTCCATGAGATGACATCCTGACTTACTAATTCCACAGATGACCTTTTCCCTCCAAACTAAGTTCAGATTTCAAGTCTAAAATTTCCTAAGCCAGGATAAAAATAGGATTGTCCATTCTGGGTTGCCCCTGTTTATCAGCAGTGAGTGGAATGCTCAGTGCTTATTTATATTTTTAGTCTAGGGAAAACACTGACTCTTGATCACCCCAAGTGTCAAAGTGTGACCCCCAAAACATGAAACGTGAAACTTAAGGTGACATGACTCTTTCCCCTTTATTTATTTATACTCTTTTTCCTTTAAAAGAATGTTTATTTTTATAATAGAAAAAATCCATTTGTTAAGAAAAATGCCTGATATGCTAGTTCAGTTCAGTTCAGTCACTCAGTCGAGTCTGACTCTTTGTAACCCCACGGACTGCAGCATTCCAGGCTTCCCTATTCATCACCAACTCCCGGAGTTTACTCAAACTCATGTCCATTGATAGGCTAGAGTTAATCTAAAATTCATCACTTTTCTACTACCTGTACCATTCCTTATAAAGGATTCTATTGGAGGTGCTGGAAATATAAATGTGACTATTCTGAATCTAAATAACCAAGAGAAAGAAATCCCCTCGTATGAGATGAAGCCTGGGATGTCAGGCTTCCTTTCCTTGTCATCATCCCCACTGCCCTTTTGTGGCCTTTGAACCTTTTCATTGAGACACTTCTGGCCAGAGTTTTTTCTGTGGCTGATGTAGCTTGGAGGTATCAGCCCTTACAGTCCACTTGGGGCTGCTTCTATTGCGTCTCTCAGAACTCTAGGCTTCTGTTTTCTTTTCCTTTCATAAGTCATTGAAGTCCGGAGTGTCGGCAGTGACCTTTGGAGATGTTTTTACAGCTTCCAGAGACTTCCTGACATGTTTTATTAGCTCTTGGTGGTAGCTCATAAAGTGACTCTCAGCTGAGCTGTGCGCTGTGACAGATGAGAGCTGCTTCCAAAATGACCTCCTGACCAGTGTGGCCAGGAGGAGGCTTGACCACAGGATATTGGGTACCACCCTCTATCCAGTTCAGCAGAGCAGAAGTGGTTACTTCTTGAAGAAAAAGAGGTCATCCCTTTAGGAAATACAGGGACCAACTTATTCTGCAAGAGGCTCAAGTATGGGAGCCCCCTTGCATGGAACACAGAGACATCATTGCTTTGGGGATTGAGCTATTCCAGAAGGCTTTTGTGTTCTAGTTTCATAGAGGTAAGCCATAAGCCAAAGCTGGTCAGCTCTCTTTTTTTGTTGTTTTTAATTGTAATTGGAGGATAATTGCTTTACCATGTTGCATTAGTTTCCGCTGTACGACAGAGTGAACCAGCCATAAGTATACATGGATCCTTGTGAGCCTCCCTCCCACCCTGCCCCCCAGTACCCCCATCTAGGTCATCAGGGAGCACCAAGCTGAGCTCCCTGTGTTACACAGCAACTTCCCATCAACTATTTTACACATGGTTGTGTGTGTGCTGGTGCTGCTGCTAAGTCACTTCAGTCCTGTCCGACTCAGTGCGACCCCGTAGACGGCAGCCCACCGGCCCCCCCGTCCCTGGGATTCTCCAGGCGAGAACTCCGAAGTGGGCTGCCATTTCCAGTTGCGTGGGTCAGTGCTAATCTCCCAATTCGTCCCACCCTCTCTCCCCGCACTGTGTCCACGTGTCTCTTCTCTCCATCTGTATCTCTATTCCTGTCCTGCAAATAGGTGCATCTGTACCATTTTTCTAGATTTCAACTTCCTTTTAAGAGGAAGGGAAAGAAGAGAAAGCAACCCTCTTTTCAGATTTATAAGTGTAGAGCAAGACCTCCATTCTCTGTTTTCTCCTACCTGGAGAGGTGGTTTAGCAAAGTGGCCTGGAGTTTAGGCTCTAGATTTACAAGGAAATAAACTCCAAGCCTTCCTCTGCCATTGGGCTAGCTAGATGGGCCAGAGACCACTCAAGACTTAGTTTCCTCACAGAGAAAGTGGAGATCATGATCACAGAGTTCTCATGAGAGGTAAAATGTGACAATGCAGAGCAAGTGCTTAGCACCACGCTTGACAGGAGTGTTAGCTATGAAAGAAACGATTTTATTAAATTCTTTGGAGAGCTCTGTAGGAGCAGTTGATGGAACAATATTTGTGTGTCTCCCCCAGTCTGGGTCCGTCATTTTGCACAACCTCTTGGGATATGATTGACAATGGACATCATTTATATAGGATATGTCATGACTGGGATCCTGGAGTCATGCAACATAGCAGCCCTCCTTCTCACCTTCCACTTCTTTTTCTCTCTCTCTCTCACACACACAGAAACAAACGTGTACACACACATCTCTGTACATTTTACAGTCACATAGCTTATATTTGATTTTGGGAAATAATTTACTCTTAAGCAGGCATAACAGAAAAAAGCAAGAATACATTTCAAAGGTATTTGGCAGGGATTTATTTGCATTTTGTGACAAACTAGGCAGAGAACTGCGATTTCAGATCATTGGTAACTGTCAAGTACCGAGGATCTGTCTAAAGTAAACTTCTATCAGAATCGAAAGCAAGAAAAGCTAAAAAAGAAAAATGGGACGTAAAAGCTGGGAACAATTAGCGAAGCAGCCCTTCTCCCTTCTTTTTATCTCAAGCAAATCTTTATCTCAAGTCTTTTTATCTCACATCCAACAAAATCCTTGGTAGCTGGCAAAGCAATAAGAAGAGAAAGCCAAGGAAGGCAGACAGCTTTGAGTCTCTTCTGTGTGACAGCTGATTAGGTCAGTAATGATCACAGTGATGTTTATCCTTGTTTTACAGATTACAACAAGCTGGTCATACAAGTGACACCCAAATCACACAGCTAGCAAGGGGCAGAGGTTAGACCTGATATTTGTCTTTATGAAACTGGTGCCTCCACTACCCGAGAGCTTCCCCAATGTCTTTGCCGGTATCATCGCTCCTGTGACAGGAGGAGAATGAGGAAAATAAAGACATCACATCAAATGCCTCATACTTATTCCTAAATGTATTCTATGTAAAGGACTGTCCTTTATTCTGAGATTCCGTCCTTCCTACTTATTTCCTTTTTGGTGTTAAACACGCCTTTTCTGGGACTTCCCTGGTGGTCCAGTGGTTAAGAATGCAACCTGCCTAATCGCATGGGTTGGATCCTTGGTCTGGGAAGATCCCACATGTCACGGAACAACTAAGCGGGTGCGCTGCAGCAAGAGAAGCCACTGAATTGAGAAGACCTCGCACGGTAACTGGAGAATAGCCCCTCCTCGCTGCAACGAGAGAAAACTCGTGTGCAGCAATGAAGACCCAGCACAGCCAAAAATAAATACATAAGTAAAGATTTTTTTAAAATGCCTTTTATGAAAGTATTGTGTTGGTGAAGCTTTTTATTTATTCTGTATCTTTAATGATTTAGTTATGGCTGCGCTGAGTCTTCTTTGATGCATGCATCTCTAGTTTTGGTGAGCGGGGGCTATTCTTCGTTGTGATGCACAGACATCACATGGGGTGGCTTCTCTTGTTGTGGAGCAGGGGCACTAGAGTGCTTGGGCTCAGTAGTTATGGCACACGGCCTCAGCTGCTTCATGGCATGTGGGATCTTCCCAGACCAGGGATCGAACCCGTGTCCCCCGCATTGGCAGGTGGATTCTTAACCACGGGACCACCAGGGAAGTCCGGCTGAGGCTTTTTAAATTGCCTTGTTGATAAAATAAAGGAGACCATTGATGTGGATTCCCCTTGCCTAGTTTTTAAATTTTTGCTGGATTTTTGAAACCCAGAAGTTTCGCTACACTATTTTGCTCCCTTAAAGTAAAACATGCAAGTGTTTTAAATGTCTCTGTTTGCACCCTGTGATACTCTTTATAGTCTGTGGGTCATTAAGCCATATATGGTTCCGGCCTATGTAGCTCATCAAGCTGTGATGATGTTCAAGGATTAGCTGCTCCAGATATGATAAGGGAATATTTCCTGTTGTTCAAATTCTATGAAAAATGGTTTCTATTAAGAATTCTTTGGGAAACATGAAAATTTCCGATTTCAGAGCCCGGCTCTGAGAGATTGATCAGCAGTGCTGGCCGGGCCCCAAATTTGAGTTTTTAGCAGCCTTTGAGAGGATGCTAACTCTGCTCATCTGGGAATAATACTTTTAGGAACTCTCATAGAAAGGCACTGGATCATATGAAATTATCTCTTCTCTGCACTAAGAATTCTTTGTTCTTTCCATCAAGATATGGCATCATGTCAAGCTCAATTTTGTGAGTTATAAGAGATTTCTACATTCATTTCTGATTACAGTATTGGAGAAGAACCATCTGATTTGCTTCAAGCACTTCCTTCCAAAATCAATTAAAGTGAAATTAATCTTTTTTTTTAAAAAAAAAAAAAGAGTCTAGTTTCCTAAATTTGAAATCACTTTATGCCTAACTAAACATATGATACGTCCAAGTCGAATCCTGGGCTCAATAGAAAGTCTCCATCCTGTGTGTGACATCCGTCACTTACCATGGAACTAAAAGCTTTAAATTCCACTTCTCTACAGATTTTTATTCTGTGCAAATCAGCTGAGAAACTTTTTTTTTTGGATTACACTCAGAGAGGATACTTAGTAAAAACTTACTTTTATTAAAACACTTAACAATTTATGGTTTCCAAATGTTTTTCTGCCATCCCTATTTTCATATGAACAGCCTGCTTCCAACAATAACGCAGTTCGTTACATGAACGGATAACTGGCCCAGGAGAGAGAGTCAGATGAGCTGGGGCTCGATTGTAGCTAAATAAACCCCTGCCCCCTTCCCCAGGAGAAGTTATTAGCACTACCCACCATACCCCAGCATATATGTATTCAGATACGCTTTCTTGAAGGACACGTCCTATCAAGATCCTTGTTGAAGAATCGGCTGAGATGAGAGCAGACCACAGCAGCAGCTCTGAATAGAACACGAACTGAGCACATGCCCCCAGAGCTCTCTTGCTCCCAGTTCAGACCTCGTCTAGGAAAGAAGCAGGTGTGAATACAGAGTGAGTCTCTGCTGCCCTGCTTCTTTGTTTTCCACCAAGTGGAGCCTTCGACTCACTCACGCCTCAGAACTCCTCCTGGACTCCCTTCGCCACCTTTACCTTAACCCGGGGCAGTGCTTGCCCTCAGTTCTGTATGGGGTATCGTGCCCTGAACTATATATTATGCTCCCACTCCAGGATTCTTGCCTGGAGAATTCCATGGACAGAGGAGCCTGGCAGGCTACAGTCCATGGGGTCGCAGAGTCGGGCTCGACCTAGCGACTAAACAACGACAGTGACAGGATCCAGCAATGGGTCCAGGCGTCACAGTCAGGCTGTCCTGAGTTTAAAGCCCCTCTTTACCACCTACTGTGGGAACTTGGGCATAAGACATTACCTTGCAACTCAATTTTAGTGTCTGTAAGTGGGAATAATAAGTATTCTACATAGTGTTCATGTGACTTAGATAATGCTTGTGAAATATCACAGCGTCTGGCACGTAAATAGCACCAGTGATTAAATTATTTGAAATATTATTCAGAGAAGTGATACACTTTTCTCTTCCACTTCCATTGCAAATAACAACTTTGATTTTTTTTTTTTCCCTTAGTGTGTGCTTAGAGTCAAGTGTCATAAAAAATTCTGAGGCCACATCCAGGTGTAAGGTGGAAAGGCTGTAGAGACAGATAGCCACGTCTGCCTCATTCAAATGGTGGCGTGAGGAGAGATGCCATGTTATTCCCTTTTCCAGTACTCTACTGGAGGGCTTCCCAGGTGGCTCCATGCTAAAGAATCCACCTGCCAATGCAGGAGACACAAGTTCAATGCCTAGGTCAGGAAGATCCCTAGGAGAAGGAAATTCAATCCACTCCAGTATTCTTGCCTGGGAAATCCCATGGACAGAGGAGCCTGGTGGGCTACAGTCCATGGAGTGGCAAAGAGATGGACACGATTTAGCAATTAAACAGCGACAACAGCTCTGCTAGAAGGACCTTAAGAGTGATAATGCATTCAAGTCCTTAATGTATTGATCGTCTTCTATGTACCAAGCACTGTAGTGTCCACTGTGTATGCAAGTGAGCACAGACATGCCCTGGGAAGCTTCAGACTGGTGGAAGAACCAGATTAAACACAAGTAAACCAGAAAATAAAGATGTCCCGTGAAGTGATAAATCACCTCCAGTAAGGAAGCACTGCCCTTAGAGGGCATATTCTCCAACATATTAACCCCACTGTGGTACCTCTTGCCACAGACAAACTGTATTCCCCATTGCTAAGTCGCTTCAGTCTTGTCCACCTCTTTGTGACCCCACAGAACAATAACCCCCCGGCTCCTCTGTCCATGGAATTTTTCAGGCAAGAATACTGGAGTGGGTTGCCATGCCCTCCTCCCAGCGATCTTCCTGGCCCAGGGATCAAACCCGTGTCTCTTATATCTCCTGCCTTGCAGGTGGGTTATTTTTGTTTGTTTGTTTTTTTATCAGTAGTGCCACCTGGGAAGCCCGTATTCCCCACTGACCATAACTTTTTCTATCCCAGCCTCTCAGAACTCACTGTCTTTCAAGGTGACTTCCAGTCAATCTGAAATGTTAATATGGTCAGTGATTAAGCAGATACTATAATGATCTTCTGGAGAATGACGTCAGGCTTCAAGTGTTCCTGTTAATGTTGTCGATGGGCAGCCTGTAGGAGGAGGAATGGGAGTCTGATGAAAATTGTGATAACGATAAATCTAATGGTAATAGCTGCTGCTAACATGTATGTGCCATAGACATAGATCTAAATACTTCACAATATTAACTCATTTAACCCTCACGGCAGCATTGGGACTTTGGTAGCATTATTATTCCCAGTATATAGATGAGGAAACGGCGGGGTAGAGACTTAGCCAAGATCACCCAACAGTTAAGTAACAGCTGGATTCAGGTCCAGGAACTCTAACCCCCCACCCCTCCGCCCACCCCCATGTCCAGCCTCATAACTTTACTGTTTTTCCAAAGGATGGTGAGGGGTAGGAATCTGATGGGAGAGAATATGGTGGTGTAAAATGCTCTGCCTGCTAAGATACATCATCTTTAATCTTAAGCATTAATTACATGTCTAAATTTATAAAATCTCTTCAGTAGAAAATTCCCATAAGTTTAAGATATTTGAGGAATTGTGATTGCCACTCATGAAAAATCATTGTAAATAATAAATAAACAATCATTGATTTATTCATCCATTTACCCCCTCTCATTCCGTTTAAAGGAGGTGTCTAACTTCAGTATTCTTAGCAAGCGCACTTTTAGGCCACAAATTTCATTCAGTCACAGGGATTCATTTTCGCAGATTTGTGACTCTATTTTTGGTACCCAGAAGCAGCCCTGCCACTTTTTGTTGCTATTTCCAAGTTGCGTAGAGAAGCCAAGGCAAACATTTCCATCACTGTGGCAACTGCAGGCAGCTGTGAAATTACAGGTGTGCTGAGTTTTTGTGATTTAGGAGGGTGGAATGCTCATGCTCTTTCCCCAAACTCCTCCAGTTGCAGAGGGAACTGTGCTTAGATGAGGGATGGACCACGAGACACAACGAGCTGGTTCATTCGATGCTGCCGTGGCCCCTGGGGAGATAAGCTCATGACATTTCCCGTCAAAACATGTTCTGAAATGCAGTTCCTGTAGCTAATGAAATATCAGTGAAACTCAGGCTGACTGGGCCTTCAGGGCTGTCAAGAATGTGATGACAGTAGATACAGGGTTATACCTGACCCTATTTGTGCTACATTGATAGATTCGGAAATTCCTTGGGAAAGAGCTTCCATCTGGTGAATTTCTCCAAGGAGAGAGGTTTCTTGCACTGAGGCATCCTATGATCCAAAAAGAAAAAGAAAAAAGAAAATTCATGCTGTTCTTGTGAAAATAGAAAATTTCCATCAGCACAATAGTTGCTTCTGCCTGCTCTTGTGTTCATTTTGATGAGCTTTGGTTCCAGATCCAGTCCATCCAGTTCTGGTGGTGAAGGGACATTTCCTTGGGCTTTGTTAAGCCGATCCTCTCAGAGGTATCACTAATATTGATAATAATACTAAAAATGGCCAAGAAGTATCAGGTACTTGCATGCTAAGTCACTTCAGTCATGCCGAATTCTTTGCAGCCCATGGAAGGGGTAGCCTACCAGGCTTCTATGTCCATGGGATTCTCTAGGCAAGAATACTGGAATGGGTTGCCATGCCCTCCTCCAAGGGATCTTCCCCACCCAGGGATCAAATCCGAGTCTCTTACATCTCTTTCATTGGCAGGTGGGTTCTTTACCACTAGTGCTATGTAGGAAGCCCTATCGGGTACTTAGTTACTGTGTTATCACTTTATATGGATAATCCAACGCCTCAATCCCATGAGATGGGAACAGTCACTGCCCCTGATTTATGGTTGACAAAATACAGGCTTAAAGCAAGAAGTCACCTGCCCCAGATCACAAATGAGGCAGCAGTAGGCCCAGGACTTGAATTTCGAGTACATTCTTGGACACCCAATGCTTGCTGCCTGCTGCCTCCCACACATTACCATCACATGCCTAAGGAAATGCAGCAGCTGGATGGACTGTCTGTGTCCGTCTTGGACCCATCTGTACAACAGTTAGGTGTCTGGAGCTTGCAAGGTTGAAAACCTTTCTAGGCCCAGAGGCACCTTCCCCGATGATTGGTACCAGAAGCATCCAAACCTCAAGGTGCCCTGAGGCTTTCTTGACAGCCGCCACAGCAGACTGTCTACGGAACAAGTAGATGCTTGAGGCACAGGCCTGGCCAGCCAGAGCTTGAGCTTACTTAAAGCTCTCAGCAGACAATGAACCGTAAGTGCATCACCTCTGCCAGAACATGTTAGGGCCATCAATATTGGCATCTGTCTTTGCATGCTTAGTAGGAGCTGGGTTCCTGGACCAGTCCTGCAGAAAGGACCTTCATGGCCTCCCAAGGGTTTGTCAACATCAGGAAACAAAGTCTCCCAACAGCTCTCCCTGCCAAGAAACATAGAGAACAGATCAAAGTAGAGCTGCCTGATTTGTCAGGGAGGGGATGAGTGAACGAGAGGGCGGCTGAGCCAGAAAGAACCCCATTTCTCAGCCTGTCACCACTGCACACCCCATCGCGGCCCCTCAGGCACCATTGTAACACCTGCAGGATACAGTTTCAAAACCACGGTCAGTCCCATCCTACTTCCTTAATCTTATTAACTCCATACTGACACTGTCTCACAGTGCCTAGCACAGAGCCTGACACACTGGGAATGGTGAACACATTTTTTATTGAGTTAACATGAATCAGGGGAGAAAATGTCCCTGTTCTTTTGAATCTCCTACTTTGCTTTTAAAATTGTTAACGTGAATATAAGATGTCAGGGGAGTGTGGTAAATCCTAAGGAGGAAACTCGACTAGAAAACACCTTTAGGGAAATATATTCTGCAGACTCTCATTTTCTCCCTTTTCCTCCTCTTTGTGTCCTGTTCTCTGCCCTGCCATAGGTCTCCTCAACAGTAATTAAACCGTCTTGAAAATGAAAGTAAAAGTCGCTCGGTTGTGTCCAGCTCTTTGCGACCCTATAGACTGTAGCTTGCTAGGCTCCTTTGTCCAAGGGATTCTCCAGACAAGAATACTGGAGTGGGTTGCCATTCCCTCTCCAGGGGGTCTTCCCAACCCAGGGATCAAACCCAGGTCTCCCATATTGCAGGCGGATTCTTTACCATCTGAGCCACCAGGGAAGCCCCGAAACCGTCTTCGCCTGATGCTTATTTCTAGGGCAAGATGCCTGTCTTCATTCTTAGCAGTCTACAGATCCTCATCCTGCTTGCTCTTGACAAGGGCTGCCTGATCAACCTTCATGTCTTGTGAGACCTAAGCTCACAGAGGGACTGGAAGCAGGGGCTGCTGGCTGAGAACCAGGCTGTGTCATGAAGGAACACACCCAGGAACAGGCTGTGTCATGTGGCCAGGACGCACCTCTGCTTCAGATGCTACTGCCAGGCAGGACAGTGTGGGGGCTGCGCTAGGGGGATCTTGGCAAGCCTGGGGGAAGCTTCTGTCCACACTCAAATGTGCCAGGGTAATGCTGCAGGGAGGTGTTGATGGAGACAGCATGGCTGTGAATGAGTTCCTGTCCTAAAGCATGTTGGCCTTCACTGTTTTTTCCTGGAAGAATGCAGAAGGGTTGTTTTAGTGGGAGTGATTTTATTGCCAAGTGACCAGGTTTTTTTTTTTTCATCAGTCCAGTGAGATATGAGCAGCTAGTTGCCAAGGTGAATGGACTGAGATCGCTTGGGTTGTTGAGCTCTGAAAGAACAGGACCTCCCAGTTCCGTTCCTGGAAGTAACCCTGAATGCTGGCTTGTCAGCTGCTGATCCATGTCTCAGCTCAGGCAGGGCGTCAACATCCATGACAAATGATAACGACTTGTTTCTATGTTTATAGGTTTTTAAAAAGCTAGTGAAATTAGACCTAATCTCTTTTCCACACCTAACTAGCTCTGTGGTTTTGGCCAAGTCACTGATTTCTAATATTTGGGCTTCCCTGGTGGCTTAGCTGGTAAAGAATCTGTCGCCAATGCAGAAGACCCTGGTTTGACTCCTGGGTCTGGAAGATCCCCTGGAGAAGGGATAGGCTACCCACCCCAGTATTCTTGGGCTTCCCTGGTGGTTCAGACAGTAAAGAATCTGTATGCAATTCAGGAGACCAGGGTTTCATTCCTGGGTTGGGAAGGTCACCTGGAGGAGGGCATGGCAACCCATTCCAGTATTCTTGCTTAGGGAATCCCCATGGGCAAAAGAGCCTGGCAGGCTATAGCTCATGGGTCACAAAGAGTCAGACAAGACTGAGAGACTAAGCAGAGCACAGCACAGCACATAGACTTAAGAAATGAAAAGCAAAAAAACATAATGTCTGTGATGGTAGCTTTTCCAGAGTGGTGTTTTGGAAATTTGAGTGTTCTTATTTTGGAAACATACTTGGGCTTCTGTTGGTGGTCCTGTCACCCCCCAGGTGAGTTTCTATTTTCTCATCTGGAAAGTGGGAATAATTATTCCTTGCTTGCAGGCAAGTCAAAATTTAATTGAGCATTTTCAATATTCCCCTAAGCTTCTATTATATAGGAAAGGGTTCTGTGGCCAATTAGGTTTAGGAAGCCTTGAACTAAAAATAGCAGGTTTCTTTAGTGTTGAATGTCTCAGAGCCTTTATAATGCTTATATACATGAGAAAATTTCCTGTAAAGGAAAAGAGTGAACAATTTCTTTAGCTCTGGCACCCTTTAAATTATTTCAAGGAACATCTAACTATATGAAGACAAACTAGGGCACACTGAACGCTGCTGCTGCCAAGTCGCTTCAGTCGTGTCCGACTCTGTGCGACCCCACAGACGGCAGCCCACCAGGCTACCTTCGTCCCTGGGAGTCTCCAGGCAAGAACACTGGAGTGGGTTGCCATTGCCTTCTACAATGCATGAAAGTGGAAAGTGAAAGTGAAGTCACTCAGTCCTGTCCAACTCTTCACGACCCCATAGATTGTTTCCTATGTCAATTTAGGCTCAGGCCAGTATATGGTAAAAAGGATGAGTAATTGTAACCATTTATTGGGTGCTGACTGTGTTTTGGGTCGAGTAGGTGGCACTAGTGGTAAAGAACCCACCTGCCAAAGCAGGAGACATAAGAGACCCGGGCTTGATCCCTGGGTCAGGAAGATCCCCTGGAGGAGGAAATGGCAATCCAGTCCAGTATTCTTGCCTGGAGAATCCCTTGGACAGAGGAGCCTGGCAGGCCACAGCCCATATGGTTGCAAAGAGTCAGACACTTCTGAAGCAGCTTAGCACAGCACAGCATAAGTAGCAAATCAAGAATGCTGTCTGCCAGCACGTGAGCAAGAGATGTATATACGCGCCTATTTCCCAGATACTCTGTATTGCTTTACGCATACTCTTTTTAAAAATGCACTTGTTGACTTGTGGCTGCGGTGGGTCTTTGTCGCTGTGCACAGGCTTTGTCTCGCTGCGGTGGCCAGGCTCCTCTTGTTGCGGAACACGGGCTCTCAGCTGCTTGGGCTTCAGTAGCTGTGGCACACAGACAGCCCCAGATGCTCGTTAGAGGTACCGGCTAGTGTACTAGGTTTACAGAAGCGCTCTGCCCTGACTAAAAAGGAAAATAATCAACTTCCACAGTTAGGTGTCCTTCTACAGCCACACCCACATATAAACGACCTGCCCACCTCCCGGACTTGACTCTGGAGGCCCCACGGCCTGTCCTATCCACCCCTTTGGAAGACTGTCTCACTTCTCTCAGGAACCTCTACCAATCACTGTTGTTTGTCCTATGACTTGGAATCTTTTGAGCCCAAGTTTGAATCCCCAGACCTCCACTTACTGCCCCTGTGACCCTAGATACATTATCTGTGTTGCAGGTTCTCCAACTGTAAAACTTGGACTCCACCCACCTCCTAAAGATCAAAATGAGATGGAGAGATGAAATGAGAAAGCTTAGGCACCAGGCTCTGCAGTGAAAGCCCCAGCGTATATGAATTTCTTTCATCCTCATGGAGTCCTGTGGGGGAGGTTCTCTAATTACCTCCGGGGCACCACGAGGTCACGTGACTCGTCCACCTGCCCACGTGCAGGCGGATATGAATGTGGGCCGGCTGGGTTCTGGATCCAGGCTCTTGCTGCTTCTCCTTCCTGTGCTTTCCTGTAAAGGACCTGATGCTGCCGGACACGTGGTGGGTGAAATTGATGCACATTTTCTTCTCCCTCCACATGCATTTCATCTGCTCAACTGTTAGTCCTTATCATATTAATCAATGTATTCTCCCCTCTCCCTGGACCTTGCATAATCAAGTTTTACTCACCTAATAGTATGCTTAACATGTAAAGATGACAGAGCACCAAGTTCTGGAAGCTCATGATACTGTCGTGGAGTTCTGAATAGAATCGGGGGGTGGGTAATGGGGAGTCACTGGTCATGTCAAATCCCTGGGGAACTGCAGGAAGCACCCTGTTTCTGCCAGTTCTGCTCTGTAGTGAATAACATTATAGTTGGGCCCCACATATGGTGCCTGGATTCAGGATTTGAGCCACTGGGGAAAATAAAGTTGCCATTAATTAAAATGAGAGGACCGTTTTCAGAGATTTCTTGGATTCTGTTGTTTCTGTGGACAATAAGAAGGTGTTGATTCAAAGAACTATCTCCTAGCAATAGAGAAAATTTTTGTTGGAGAAAAAAGTGACCCCTGATTTCCCTTCATCTCTCATGGCACTCTGGAGAACCACAGATCACTACAGGTTCACATGTGTCAGCTTTGTATTATGTCCTGGGAGGACAGGGTCCAGGGAATTCTTGATCTTGTCTTTTTTCAGCTCAGGTAGGAGCCAAAGAGCTCTGTGTGTGGATCAACTTGAAGGAACTCTTACTGGGCCAGGTTCCTCTGTCCATGGGACTTGGACAGAGGAAGGTGGGGAGCTGGGGGAATGGTTGGCCTTGATCTTCTGAACAATATACAGGTTTTCCAGCTTCCAGGTGCAAAGAGTGAATCAGGGCACTGGGAATAGCATTTGAATCTGTGCCGTATCATATGGGGAGCCTGGGAATTTAAGCAGAGAAGCCCTTGTAGAGAATTGATTTGCTATCTTTTTATTTATTTGTCTGCTTTGGGTCTTAGTTGCAGCATGCAGAATCTTTCATTGCAGCACTCAGAGTCTCCAGTTTGGCTCATGTGCTCCATGGTGCAAGGACTCAGTAGTTGTGACCCACAGGTTTAGTTGACCCACAGCATGTGGGATCTTAGTTCCCTGACCAGAGATTAAACCTGTATACTCTACATTGCAAAGCAGAGTCTTAACCACTGGACCACCAGGAAAGTCCCTTGATTTGTTGTCTTAAGCAGTGGGTATCCAACCACACAGCTAGGTAACTTTGAGCCCCTTAACTTTTTTGGCTTATTTTATTCATCACATTTAAGGCAGGCCAGGCATTGATGTGGTATTAATAAAAAGTGGGAGCAGTAATAGCAAATAAGAACATTTAGAGTGCCAGTCACTCTGCCAAACTATCAGATTGCCCAATTAACCTATGAAAAAGTTGAGGTTCAGAAAGATGAAGTCATGGAATCAAGGCCACAGGGCTGAAACAAAGGACATCAAAACTATGACCCCAGGGCTTTCTGACCCCAAGGCTTCAGACTAGAGAACACCCACTCCTATCAGGTTATGTCCAACCCTCACCAGTTTCACATGTTCTTCTCATGGACCTGGAACATTCTGGGGCCATAGCTGAAAGGCAAACATCTTTAATTCCATCACAAACCAGGCAGTGGCCCAGCCTGGGTTCTGCTGCTTGAAGTGGCTGTTCTGCCCAGATGTCCCCGTCTGCATCTGGTTTGGTTTGCAGAGACAGTTGGTGGGGAGGTCAAGGGGCCCGTCTTATGCCAGGATGTGCAGAGAATGAGGCAGCTTCCCAGTCACTCAGCAGGGACAGACTTAGAGTCCCAGGCCTCTGGGGAAGGGGTGTCAGCCCGTTAGCAGTCCTTGGATCAGCGTGAGTTAGAGAAGCAACCCTAAGAGGAGACAGCCATCTATTTCCTTGGGAAATAGCATCTCGGAACGATAGAATGTTAGATCTGGAAAGGAACTTAAAAGTCGCCCAGTTTTGGCAAGTGAAATGGATGGATAGATGGGAGAAGAGATCTCTCATTCCTCTCACTAGCCCAGCGGCGCCTCGGCCCCTGCCATGAGGAGTCTGAGACACACTGATCTCAGCTACACCTCGTGGATGTTCACTGAAGAGGCTGAAACCTACACAAGTTCATCAGGCTTCTCCGAAGTTCACCCTGATTGATCGTGACCCTGGTGAGAGGTTGTGTCCTGGTTTCCCAGGTGATTTCTGGGTTTATGACGTTGACATTGGCTCTGCCTCTTCCCAACCCCAGGTTGAATTGTGCTTCCTTAAGGCAGAGGGAAAAGCCCCAGACATCGCTACTGGTTGACCTCATTCAAGCTCTTGCAGCTCTTGCCTGTGATTTTTTTTAAATTTATGTTTTACAAGTTTTATTTATCATATTCATTCATTTCTCTTCATTGCTGTACGCAGGCATACTCTTGTTTCGGTGAGCAGGGGCTCCTCTCTAGCTGCAGCGCTCGGCTTCTTCTCGCAGTGGCTTCTCTTGTTGAGACGTGTGGGTCCTAGTGCGCGTGCACGGACTCAGTCGGTGCAGCACGCAGGCTTAGTTGCCCCAGAGCGTGTGGAATCTTCCTGGGCTAGGAATCGAACCTGTGTCGCCTGCCTTAGCAGGCGGATTTTTCACCACGGCACTACCAGGGAAGACCCTTTCTGTGATTTTTTTAACCAGTCTCACAAAGGGTTAGGAACTTTGAGAGAAAGGATCATTAAGAAGCAAGAAGAGCTTAAGGACCTTGGACTGGAAGCAAGAACAAGAGTGATGAACTATTCGGGGTTACCGGGGAGCTTAGAAGACCCCCTCCACTCCTCTAGATGTTTTGCCCAGAGTAAGCCTTAATAAGAGGGCTTGGTTAGTAGAGCGCTTACCCAGGAAAGTCCTCAGGGAGCTCAGCACACAGAATACAAAGATCCCATATGCTAAGACTGAGGTGACCCAGAGGGAGGAGATAGGACATGGGTGACTGAGCAAGTGTCTGCACTCAAGTGGCACTCCTGGTTCTGAAGCTGGCTTCCAGACTGCGTGGTGGGCGGGGATCTGGACAAGGTAAAGCAGGTGACCCAGCTTTTCCCAGAAAGGTGTGGGTGGGCTCGGTTGAATTAGCACATCAGGTGTTTCACTGGGGTTAATGTTTTAACTGAGTGTCAATATACTTAATGTCAGTTTGTTTGAACATTCCATGACTCAGTAAAACCCTTTTTAATGAGCATGGTTGGGTTTGAATGAAGGAATGGCAGTAGGAATTACTGGGGTGAATTCACGCTGTGTTGAAAACTTCCAGTTTTAAAAACCGAAAATAATACATGTAGGCTAAAGAAGTCTAGACTTTATACCATGAGAGTTTTGTAACACTTCTAATCCTCACAGTCATTTCGTGGTCTGAGAATCTATTTCACTTTTTTGTTGTTGTTGTTAAGTTTTGTATTTATTTGACTGTGTTGGGTCTTAGACATTCAGGCTCTCTAGTCGTGGCGCATGGGCTTAGTTGCTCTGTGGGATCTTAGTTCCCCTACCAGGGATCAAACCCGAATCTCCTGCATCACAAGGTGGATTCTTAACCACTGGACCAGCAGGGAAGTCCTTACTTCACTTCTTGATGAGTTCTGTGCTGTGGAATTTTTGTGACTTGGGAGATCAACTGCTGGTGGATTTTATTCAGAAAATGCCTAGGGCTGAATGGCTTTGAATCAGATCACGTTTGGTTCCTTCTCCTGATGAGGAGTAAAGGTCTACAGCCAGCCTGCCTGGACTCACAGCCCAGCTCCTTCACCTCCTTGTGGTATGACTGTGGACGGGGAACTTAATCTTCCTCATCTGTGAAATGGGCATGGTGGCGGCGCCTGCCTTTGGGGGGTAGTTCGTGAGATAATGCACTAGCTGCGGACCACAGTGAACACTTGGCTGGTATCGTGGTCACTGTTAACACCAGCACTGACATCCCACAGCTGGTCCTCTCTTACACTGTGGTTGCTATGGTCATAGGATCTCAGACTTGGACAACCCAGTGATTCTCAAAAGCTGCCTTAGAATCTCCAGAGGTACTTTAAAAATTAACTAGTCCTTAGACGCCCATGAGACCTAGAGAGTCAAAAAGGGGATCTGTCCTGTTAACAAATGCAGATGACTGTCATATGCAGCCAGTGGTGGAAACCACCTTCTCTCACCTGGGTCCTCTCTCTAAAATTAGCAAGTGGCCTCTGTTTGAACATCTCCTTGCATGGGGAACTCACCACCACCCTGGACCATGAATACCACTTTCGGACATCTCTGACAATACAACGATTTGCCCTCCCGTTGATCTAAAGAAGGAAGGGACTGCCTCCAGCCACAGAAAGAGACAGCATGAAGTGGTGAAAAGAGAACAGACTTTGAAGTCAGAAAGAAATTCCTGAATTCTTCTCCAAGTGAGCCCGGAGTGAGTGGTTTGCTGTTTTCTTCCCCCTTTCGTTTTCCAAATGACAGGTTTTCAGTATTTGAATATGATGTTTCCAATTTTCTTCTGGCCTCCAGACATGATTAAGACTTCAGTTTTCCTTATCACTTTATGATCAGGCTCCGTTCCTGCCCAGTCGTATAATCCCCAAAGAGGCATACGGTTCTCTGGGTGTGGTTCTGGGTCAGGGGGTAAATTAAGGCTGGCAGGGGCTGGAAGGGGCAGGAATTTATTTCCAATAGTTCTTTCTCCCCCTTTCTCCTTTTTGTTTCTCAGAATTCGCAGAAAATCAGTGAATCGAAAACAAGAAATTGGCTTTAAAATGCTGTTGCTGTAGGACTTCTATTCCCAATATATATTTTGATATATGTTTTGTTTCAGTGGCTCAGTCGTGTCTGACTCTTTGCGACCCCATGGACTGCAGCACATCAAGCTTCCCTGTCCTTCAGTATCTCCCAGAGTTTGCTCAAAATCACGTCCATTGAGTTGATGATGCCATCCAACCATCTCATCCTCTGTCACCCTATTCTCCTCCTGCCCTCAGTCTTTCCCAGCATCAGGGTCTTTTCTAATGAGTCAGTTCTTTGCAACAGGTGGCCAAAGTATTGGAGTCTCAGCTTCAGCATCAGTCCTTCCAATGACTATTCAGGGTTGATTTCATACTGTACCACCATGGAAGTCTAGAATGAATTACTTTTGCTATTTTCTCTCTCTCCTCTGCCTTCTTCAATAATGTATCTCAGGATATTTTATCAATCAATCCTGGCTTATTTCCAATTTTAGTTACCTTTGGACAATGACCTGATAGTTTCCTATTTATATGAAAATAGACTTTTCAATATAAATATTAAATACAATTTGAGGAGATACTTCTTTCTTTTTTTTTTTTTTTAAATTTTCTTTACTTTATTGTATTGGTTTTGCCCAGTATGAGTGAGAAGCTAGTAGAAAGATGCATCAGAGGTCTGCCATGTGTGAAGAGTTAAATAGGTATTAATTTTCACTGCAGCCTTGTGGCCTTGGACACATCAAGGTTAAACATGGGCTTATAGCACTTCCCTGGGGACTCTTCCCACAGAACAATGGTTTTCAGACTGTGACTCAAGGGCTGTTGCCTCGGAATGGGAGAAGAAGGGGAACCCAAGCAGGCGAAGCTCCACCTCTATATTTTATGGTCATTTGTTCACTTATTCACTCAACAAATACTCACTGAAAACCCCCATATTCTTTTTTTTTTTTCAACTTTTTATTTTATTTTGGAGTATAGCCAATTAACAGTGCTGTGGTAGCTTCAGGTGGACAGTGAAGGGACTCAGCCGTATATATACATGTATCCACTCTCCCCTGAATTCTCCCATCCAGGCTGCCACATAACATTGAGCAGAGTTCCCTGTGCTATTCATTAGGTCCTTGCTGGTTACCCACTTTAAATATAGGAGCGTGTACATGTCCATCCCAAACTCCCGAAGTACCCCTACCTCCCTTCATCCCCCCTGGAAACCGTTAAGTTCGAGAGAACCCCCATTTTCTGGCATGTGTTTGATGCCAGTGATATAACTGTGAACAGGAAGTGATATTCCTTGACATTTCAAAATTTTCATTCTAATGGGAGGCCAAAAAAGGGACAGTTACGAGACAATAGTAAGTGTAATCCTGGGGAAAGTACAGGGTATTATAATTTGCCTAACTAGAACTAAGGATGAGGAGAACAACCCAAAGAAAGTGATAACTTACTTGAGTCTTGAATCACAAATGAGAGTTAGCCACACAAAAAGGGAAAGCTGTGGGGGAGGGTTTCCGTCTACCAACTCTACAATATGTGCCAATGCCCAGAAGTGAGGGCATGGATCTTAACTCTGGCGGGCTGGGTATTAGATGTAAGTTGGGAGGATCCAGAGGTAATAATGGAGACATGCAGACTTATAAAACCCAGAGGCGGTCTTGTCTGCCATGTTAAATAGCTCTGATTTTCCCTTGTAGCAGTTTTTTGTTTGTTTTAGTTGCTAAATTGTATACAATTCTATCTTGAAACAGTTGAAGCAGTAGGAAGCTGTTGTAGAGTTTTGTGTGGAAAGAAGACATCCTGGTTAGGGTTGTGTTTGAGGAAGATCCTCCATCTGCCTGGTGGAGACTGGAGCAATCCAAGAGGAGAGGAAGGAAACCCCAGTAAGGGAGAGCCACAGTAAACCAGGCTGGAGATGTTGGGGGCTGGAGCCAGGGAAGTGGCAGTGAGGTTGGAGAGAAGTTTATAGGTTAGAAACTGTTTGGACACGATTTGGTATTTTGTGTATATATGTGTGTGTGTTGGGGGGAGGGGTTGTATCTTTCTGCGTTTTTTAAAAATTTAACTAAACTTATTGTTGATAACTATATCAATATACAATATTGTGTTAGTTTCAGATGTACAGCTTCAACTTCTTTTCCATGATAGGATGTTAGAAGATATTGAATATAGATTCCAGTGCTATACAGTAAATCCTTGTTGTGTATCTGGTGTGTATCTGATGATCCCATATTCCTAATTTATCCCTCCCCTACTTTCCCCTTTGGTAACTACAAGTTTGTTTTCTATGTCTGTGAGTCTATTTCTGTTTTGTAAAGTTGATTTGTATCATTTTTTAGATTCCACGTATAAGTGCTATCATATGGTGTTTGTCTTTCTCTGTCAAGATCACTTAGTGAGATCATCTCTAGGTCCACCCATGTTGCTGCTGCATTATTTCATTCATTTTTAATGGCTGAGTAGTATTCCATTTTATGTATATGTGTTTGTGTCTGTGTGTGTGTACATGCTTAGTCTCTCAGTTGTGTCCAACTCTTTGCAACCCCATGGACTGTAACCACCAGGCTCCTCTGTCCATGGAGTTTTCTAGGCAAGAATACTGGAGTGGGTAGCCATTCCCTTCTCCAGGGGATCTTGCTGACCTGTGTCTTGAATTGAACCTGTGTCTCTTGCATTGGCAGGCAGGTTCTTTACCACTGTGCCACCTGAGAAGCCTATAGATAGATAGATAGATAGAAATCAGACAAGACTGGGTATTCATTGCCCTGCATGTAATGGAGGAAGGATTCTGCTGGTGAATGAAGAGAGGTTGTATTTTGAAAACAGAAGTCATTTTCAGTTTCTGACTGGGGCTCATGATCAAAGTATTGGTGCTTCTGTCTTAACTTTCCAGTTCTAATGAGGCTCATTAACATCATAGTCTCAGTTCACTCTCTCATTTGAGCCATTTGATTTTCGGCAGGTCTGAACTTGTGAGAATTTGTCTTTAATGGCTTTTATTGCCAGTCCATAGTGAACAAACACCTTTCTGAGGTCCTCTTGGGTCTGTCTTGGTCTACTTCCACCTCTACACAAACAAAGCAGGCGGAGCCACCAGCCAGTCTCGAGGTGGGGCTGTGGATAAAGATCTTCCAGCAACAGCGAAGTGGTGTGCGGGGGAGAGGGGTGGGTGGCAGGCAGGCACCTTTGGCTGGCTGAAACAGCACTCCCTCTGCCCGGCAAATGGCACGTCTGAAGGAATTAACAATCTGTTTAGAATGTATGATCACTTGCTCTTCTATTTTCCTTTCTCGGTTCCAGCCACTATGATAATAGGTGCCAGAGTAACTCAGCGCAGGAGTGGGGAGAGGCTAGCACCAGGCAGAGGGAGTCAGGGAAGAGAGTAGTAGCCAGTTTATTTCTAACCATTTGCAGCTGTCAGCTTGTTTGGGACCTTTTTTTTTTTTTCTTTTTACTTAGGCAGAGGAACAAAGTCTTGCTACACAGCATTGTTTTCCTTGGCACAATGTACAGACACTTTCTTGAGGAACGCACTGAGATAACACAAAACATCTGCTTAGAGGAATCAGCCTTCCAGAGTTGAATTTTCATCAGCAAGATCAGGAGGCTTCTTTAGATAAATATATATACATTTTGCAGGAGGCAGGAGAATGTGGATGGAATGGGCAGGAGCATAGACTATTAGGGGGCAGTTTTTAAGAAATAGGTCTATGTTGTTAGGGTTGCTTTTCTTTCTTTCTTCCTTTTCTTTCTCCTTGTGATCCAGTCGCGTTTTGTTTTGCAAGTATTTTGGAAATGGTATGTTCTCAGCCATGCTGCCAGGGGCTTGTTTTCTTTTCCCACGTGTGTGGGATGTTGTTTTTATTCATGAGCTATTGAGAATGAGTAACTTTTATGACTTGGAGAGGGATTTTCACATGTGCACTCCTGGTCCTGGCCCCCAAAGACCCAAAGGACAGCACAGATGCTCTCAACAGGAGAGACAGTGTGAGGGAGCAAGGGCGGCATTTTTGGTCATTGTTACTGTCATGCGGGGCTTCCCTGGTGGCTCAGTGGTAAAGAACCTGCCTGCAGGAGACATGGGTTCAGTTCAAGACATGGGTCAGGAAGATCCCTTGGAGAAGGAAATGGCAACCCACTCCAGTATTCTTGCCTGGGAAATCCCATGGAGAGAGGAGCCTGGCGGGCTACAGACCATGGGGTCACAAAAGACTCTGACAGAACTTAGCGACTAAACAACAACGACTGGCCTGCCGCTGTGCGTGTTGTCCTGAGTCGTCTCAGCCATGTCTGCTCTGTGACCCCATGAACTGTAGCCCCCAGGCTCCTTGGTCCATGGGATTTTCCAGGCAAGAATACTAGAGTGGGTTGCAATTTCCATCTCCAGGGAATCTTCCTGACCCAGGGACCCAACCGGGTCTCTTCACTCTCCTGCATTGAAAGGCAATTCTTTACTAACTAGTGCCACCTACAAAGCCACTGGGGTCCCCAAGGATTGGCCATTGCATCAGGCTTCATCCTGTGTCATGTGGAAGCTCCTCGGACGGTTCACATGGTGTTCCCATGGATCACCTCGGGTCCAGATCTGCTTTCCAGGCAGAGCCAGGCCTTTGGAGAATAGGGAGTTCTACGTGCCCTCCCGACCTGGACTTTGACGAGGAAGAGCCACCCTCAGAGTGGTAGTAATGTCAGGGGCCTTTGGCCGAATGCCTCTGAGAGCCTGCTGGCCCTAGGCTTCCTGTTTCATCCTCACAATCCCACAAAGTACTAGATGCGATTATCCGCATTCCACAGATAGGGAAACAGAGCCTGTAGGAGTTAGCAAACTCACCCTTGGGCAAGTGGCAGGGAAGTTCCACAGCTGGATTCTGAGCCCAGAAACTGACGCCAGAGCCAGACGCTCAACCAGAACCGTCTGCCTCAAATGACACATGCCTCTGGGGAAGTAAGAGCCAATACGCCCTTTTCCACCTTCATTTTTCAACAAGTCTGGCTCTTTCGACTCTGCCAATTGTGTTGGCATGAGATGAAACAAACCATAGGAGTCCCATCCACTTTCCCGGCAGACTGGAAAGAGTCTAACAGGCTCTGGAGTCAGACAGACTTGAATTCAGACCCCTCTTCATCACAGACTAGCTCTCAACCGCAAGCCAGTCAGTCCTCGTGGCTTTCTGAGCCCTGATTCTGGTGTAAGCAGGTGGCGTGAGAGCTCAACCCTCAAGCCAGCAGCTGGTAAGGATGTATCACACACCCACCTGCTCCGGGCTCCACACTGGGCACAGGGGGTCCATCTGTGACAAGCTTCTCTGGGAACCTACAGTCTGAAGGGGGTTGTAGACACGAGTCAGGATGCACACATCTGGGAACTGTGTGCAGATGGTTGGATGGCATCACTGACTCAATGGATGATGAGTCTGAGCAAGCTCTGGAGATGGTGATGAACGGGGAAGCCTGGTGTGCTGTAGTCCATGGGGTCACAGAGAGTCAGACACGACTGAGCAACTGAATAACAGTGTCAGTGCTCAGGAGTGTGTCAGGAGCAGGTGGCGGATGCCAGGGAACCTGAGTCTGGGGATGAGGGAAGGCTTTGAGCTGAGCTCTAAAAGCATTAACGACGGGCTGGAATATCTGCCAGCTGCTTGCGGAACCTGGGATGTGTGGGGAAATTCTCTCCTGTCCCTCTGAACCCTGACTCTCCAGCCCTCCACCGTGCAGGTTCAACCAAGCGCTGTCACAGACCAGGGGTTTCAGCCCCAAGCATCTGGCTTTCTTCTCCAGGAGAAAAGAGTGGGAAAACCATGAAAGGTAAAACAGGTAGCATCTAGCTCAGAAATTGCCGCCTGGGTCTTGTCTGACTCTGGGACTGCAGTCTCCCCACTGTGGCCCTGTCAGAGCATCTCTGCATTCCCTGAGGGACTCTCTCCTTTTGCAGCTTCCATAACAGGATAAAAGAAAAAAGATACAAGTCACTTAAACAACTTGCTTCCCCCCCGCCCCCCAGAGGTGCCTGAAGAGGATGAATTGAATGAGGCATTTGGTGGCTTGGTAAAAGGGAGGGGAGAGGAGGGGATGAGGAAGGAAGAAAATGGATTAAAGCTCAGAAATTACTGGAATTTTTATTCAACTTTGTTTGGGAGAAAGGAGATTTACTGAGTCAGAGATGAAAGGCAAATCCTAGTAGAGCCCCAGAGAAATTATTGTATTCCATGCTCGATTTAGCTCTCAAGCTCAGTGTGGCTTGGAGATCAGAAGATCTGTGGTTAGACACATTCATAAACTCAGTAGGGCTCCGTCAGATGCTGGGTCCCAGCCGAGTACCAGCTCCCCACCAGCATCAGACACAGAGTGTGAGGCTGCCTAGTCAGACCTTCAAGAGGGGCTCCCAACCCCACGGGCTCACCACACCCTCTGCCTTCATGCCAACTCTCTGGCGGGCCTCCTCCTTGGCCTGATCACTCAGCAAACTCTTGTCTTGCTTTGGGTCTAGTTGTTGAGCAAATTCCTGCTGGAACCACATGTGAGTGATCGGTTTGGGATTCTGATTTCCTCCCAGGCATCCTGCTTGGGCTCACTGTGGAATCCAAGCTCAGCCTGGTTTTGTGTTGCTGCTGCTGCTAAGTCGCTTTAGTTATATCCGACTCTGTGCGATCCCATAGACGGCAGCCCACCAGGCTCCCCCATCCCTGGGATTCTCCAGGCAAGAACACTGGAGTGGGTTGCCATTTCCTTCTCCAATGCATGAAAGTGAAAAGTGAAAGTGAAGTCGTGTCTGACTCTTAACAACCCCATGGACTGCAGCCTACAAGGCTCTTCCATCCATGGGATTTTCCAGGCCAGAGTACTAGAGTGGGTTGCCATTGTCTTCTCCAGTTCAGTTCAGTTCAGTTGCTCAGTCATGTCCAACTCTTTGCAACCCCATGAATTGCAGCATGCCAGGCCTCCCTGTCCATCACCAACTCCTGGAGTCTACCCAAACCCATGTCCATCAAGTCGGTAATGCCATCCAGCCATCTCATCCTCTGTTGTCCCCTTCTCCTCCTGCCCCCAATCCTTCCCAGCATCAGGGTCTTTCCAATGAGTCAACTCTTCATGGCCACAAGGTGGCCAAAGTGCTGGAGTTTCAGCTCCAACATCAGTCCTACCAATGAACACCCAGGACTGATCTCCTTTAGGATGGACTGGTTGGATCTCCTTGCAGTCCAAGGGACTCTCAGAGTCTTCTCCAACACCACAGTTCAAAAGCATCAATTCTTTGGTGCTCAGCTTTCTTCACCGTCCAACTCTCACATCCATACATGACTACTGGAAAAACCAGAGCCTTGACTAGCCAGACTTTTGTTGGCAAAGTAATGTCTCTGCTTTTCTATATGCTGTCTAGGTTGGTCATAACTTTCCTTCCAAGGAGTAAGTGTCTTTTAATTTCATGGCTGCAATCACCATCTACAGTGATTTTGGAGCCCAAAAAAATAAAATCTGACACTGTTTCCACTGTTTCTCCATCTATTTGCCATGAAGTGATGGGACCAGATGCCATGATCTTAGTTTTCTGAACGTTGAGCCTTAAGCCAACTTTTTCACTCTCCTCTTTCACTTTCATCAAGAGGTTCTTTAGTTCCTCTTCACTTTCTGCCATAAGGGTGGTGTCACCTGCATATCTGAGGTTTATTGATATTTCTCCTGGCAATCTTGATTCCAGCTTGTGCTTCTTCCAGCCCAGCATTTCTCTTGATGTACTCTGCATATAAGTTAAATAAGCAGGGTGACAGTATACAGCCTTGACGTACTCCTTTACCTATTTGGAACCAGTCTGTTGTTCCATGTCCAGTTCTAACTGTTGCTTCCTGACCTTGCCTTCTCCAAGGCTCACTAATTCTCTTTGCAGAGGCCAAGCCATACCACTTGCCCCGAAGCCATCCTTGTCCTTCCCTAGACAGCTAGATGTCTATCACCTTTTTGCAGAATTCATCTGAAGGCATCTCATTTCTAGCCAGCTTCTAGGAATCTGACATTTCCCAGCTTGAATCTGAGACTCAAGGGAGGCACTGAGATTAGTCCATACTTATGAATCATTTAGAGACCTTGGGTCAAAGGTTGTTTTCTATGATCCATGTGTACCTGTCCAAGATCATTTTCAAAAGGTTTGTCTGGGTTATTATAAGACTAGTCAAATTTTAACTCCAAATCTATGCAGTCTATTCCAGTTGAGACTGCTGGTTAATGCTGTCTGGTATTAACTTTCTAATTGAGTACAGTGACTGAAATTTAACTATCACCCCCCTCCCTTGAAACAACTATATGAAAAGGTAAAGAAGGGAGGTTTTCATGATAAAGGAGGAGTTTCAGAGTTTTTCTTCCCACTTTCTAGGCTAGATCAAAATGTTCTTCATCTCAGAGCCCTCCTCCCTAGAAGATCATTGTGCAGCCTTCATGCCAGGACCCGATCAGGTCTCTGGGAGAAAGCTATCATTTCTGTTGTAGGCTTTTTTCCTCCCGCAAATAGGAGATGATGGATTCACATCTCGACTAGATAAGACCACTGCTGTCTTATGGCTCAGTTTTGATTGATGAGCATTCCCTACCTAGCCCTGTGCCAGGTACTTTAAAAGATAGAATCAAAGTATTAGACAGCCTCTTTGTTCAGGGAACTTAGAGTAATACAAGACATAAATATGAGAAATATGTAGAAAATAATGCAAGGCTGAATATAATCCAGGGCTTAATCGAATACCTACTACTCTAGTTCTTTGCAAAGTGATGCATTAAGACCAAGATTGCTCTCCTGAAAATACATGTGCAGGAAGAATTTAATCCAGAAATATGTTACAAAAACTGTTTGGTCCATGCCATACTAAAACTTAACAGTTCACCAGAGTGCTTCCTGTCTGCAGAGTATTAGCGAAGCCTTTTACGTGTGTGGATTTAATCCTCACAACCACCTGAGCTACAGATAATATTCACATCCCTATTTCTTTCATGATGGGGAAACTGTGGGTTAGACATACTAAGTTGTTTGGATGTCGCTATCTTGTTACTGGATAGTAGAGCCGGAAATGAAACCTAGGAAGTCCGAGTCCAGATGTATAAACCAGTTGCTATTATAAGTAAAAGGAAGTTCCAGAGTTAAATAGGACTTTGGACTACAGGCAATCTCAGATTCTTTACTATGGTTAGGTATATTGCAAATTTTTATAAAAAGCATTTTAATAAATATAAGGTCAAGTATATCTTTTAACCAAGGATCTCCCAGAATTAGTCTTTTTTAAGACAGACCTTGGGAAACATGAAAGTGGAGGGTCCCCAATATCTTACATACTAAGAGAAGCTGAAGGAACAAAAGGAGGCGGTTGGCTACAGTGCTGAGTGAGTCAGTGGTACCCCCTGGAACACACAGGCTGCCCTCTGCCCAGAGCCTTGCACCGCTCCTCAGCTTCCAGCTGCCATGGTAACAAGCCCAGAGTCCATTTGAGATGGTTCATTAGCCTTTCATTCTTTCTACTGTCAACTTGCATTCATTTAAAAAAGCAAACATTTTTTGAGCTCCTTCTACAACCCAGGTACTGAGCTAAGTGGAAGTCAAAAATGATCATTTCAACAGTGAGGCTCCCTATGCCTTGGAGCTGTAGTAGTCAAGTGCCAAAGAAAGAGCCTGAGTCTCCTTTAGAGCCAAACCACTCCTCTACCTCCTGGGCCAGGCAAACACTTTAACTGAGCTAAGCCACAGTTACATTAAACAAAAAAAACACTAAACTATCACTGCCCTGGGTTTTGCTGGAAATATATCACAACACACATACACATATCAAGACTCTCTCAGAGTTCAGTTTTCTGTGGCTGTTTCATGGGAATTGGGATTTCCTGGTGGCTCAGCGGTAAAGAGCCCGCCTGCAATGCAGGAGACGTGGGTTCGATCCCTGGGTTGGGGAGATCCCCTGGTGAGGGAAATGGCAACCTACTCTAGTATTTTTGCCTAGGAAATCCCATGGACAGAGGAACCTGGTGGGCTGCAGTCTATGGGCTCGCAAGGGAGTCAGACATGACTTAGCAACTAAACAACGAGACAAACTGGCACAGCGGAAACCTCCCACCCCCTGCCATGTCCCCTAGCAGCTGGCAACAGGAAAGATAAGTGCACCTGAGGAGATTCAGGCTACTTGGGAAGAAAGGGCTTGGGAGGTGGAGGTGCGTGCAGAACCCCAGACCAACAGCTCCAGATTTCACGGTGCTGGGTCCTCATGGGCTTTGGAGTTAGACAACCCTGGGTCCAAAGCCCTCCATTCTTTGCCGGCTATGTGACCTGGGGCAGCCACTTAATTTTCCAAGTCGGTTTCCTCATTTGTGAGATGGTAACACTATCAATACCTGGACTTGTTGAAGTGTTAGTTGCTCCATTGTGTCCAACTCTTTGCGATCCCATGGACTGTAGCCTGCCGGGCTCCTCTGTCCACGGAATTCTCCAAGCAAGAATGCTGAAGCAGGTTGCCATTTCCTTCTCCAGGGGATCTTCCAGACCCAGGGATCAAACCTGCATCTCCTGCATTGCAGGCAGACTCTTTATGGTCTGAGCCACCAGGGAAGCCCAAGACTTCAGTGCTCAGTAAATGTTGGCTTTTACTCTCAGTCCCAGATCCATGGTCTAAGGCACTGGCCGAGGAAACACATCTCTCTCAGGGGCAGCAGAGTATTAGCTGACCTCTTAGTACCTCGGAGCTGTGGCTCCAGAGGGTGTGGACTTTTTTCACCCTTCTCTCCTTACCTCTTTCCTTTTTTAAAAAATATATTTCTGCACCACCAAAAAGTAACCTTGAGATGCCTCGTTACATTTAGCCTTTAAGCTGTTCTTTTATCCTTGGCAGAGAGTCACATGCCAGACATAACCAAATCTTTTAGATTTTGTTTATTTATTTGGTCGCGTGCGTCTTTGTTGCTGCATGAAGGATCTTCATTGTAGCCCACAGACTCTCTAGTTGTGACTCATGGGCTTAGTTGCTCCGAGGCATATGGGATCTTCCCAGACCAAGGATGGAACCTGCATTCCCCTGTATTGCAAGGCAGACTCTTAACCACTGGACCACTCGACAAGTCCTAGATCGGTTATAGTTTAGAATCAGACTGACTTGGTCCGAATCCCAGCCCTGCCACTATTTACCTAAGTTGCCTGGAGCAAGTTCATCTGTGTTTGGTGTTATTCACCAGTGATGCAGGACTAGTAAACCCTACATCACAGACAGGTTGCCAAGGTAACCCATGTCAACCCCTGATATTGCCTCAGTGTTGTTAAAAGATTCCCCTTCTGATGGGAATATTCTTGAGTGTGGATGAAGGGATATTCCATCATCTCTAGGTCTCGGACCCCTTTGAAGGCTCCAGAGCCTCCCCAAGCCTGGCAGCAGTGTCTTCACCAGCTTCTTTTCATCAGAGGAAACCATCCATCAATCAGCTCTGGGAGGGGCTGCCCTCCACCTTGTCCCAGCTTTGCTTCACCCCACCCCTAAACCTCAGCATCTGTTGCCTAGACAGTCAGCTGCCAAGCTGTGCCCCAGTCTCTCCCTGTGGTTCATTTGATATGTTGCCATTTTGTTCTAGGGAAAAAAGCCAGTATCAGTGCTGGGTAATGGGGAGGCAGACCTTGCCTCTGCCAACTGCCAGCTGTGTTTCATCTCTCATCCTGCCTCAGGGGTCCCAGGCGATCCCATTACTGATGTCTCTCACCAGACAGCTGCGATTAGGACCCAGCAGAGGCACGGACAGCAAAACTCCAGGCTTTCTGGGGACCAGGGACATGCCCTGAGCACTGCTCTGCAATTCTGCTGAAAGGCAGGTGGTCATGTCTACTTTTTCCTGATAAGGGCTCCCTTGTAACAACAGCTAGATGGTCCAGATTTTACAAAGCAGATAGATTCGGGGGGTGGGGGTTGTCATTCTTATTTAGCAAGCTCTTACCATGTACTAGGCACTATAGGAGGATTTTAGACACGTTGACACTCTCCTGGCCGTTTAAGAAAGGCTCTATTTTCTGGGTATCACTTCTAATCCTTACAACAGTTGGTATTTTCACCCTACCTATGGAAAAACTGAAGCTCAGAGAGGTTAAATAACTTGCCTGTAGTCGTACAGCTGGAAAAGGAGCAGTATAGGAATTTAAAGGCTATCTGACTTGGGAATCTATGATGTCACTACCCAAGAACAGTGTAAATAACAAGAGCTTAAGCAGTGTGAGATGGAGAAAGAAAGTGGGCTTGAGATGCTGCTCTTTGCTGCTCTGACCAAGCTGGGAGTGGTGGTCATCAGACAGGAAACCTGTGTGATTCCTCTGACCATCCACCCAGTCTGTCTTATGAACAATAACCCCCAACTCTCACCTTCCTCAAGGAGAAGCAATGACAGTAACTGTCATGCAAAGTTTCCACGAAGTTTTTTTCCATGTTCCCACCCCAGAAACAGTGGATCTCAGGAAAAGTTCAGATCAGAATTTGCAAACTGGTAGTTTTCAGGACAAGTTACCCCTGGAAAGATGTTTGTCTTGACCTGTGGTATATTTTTTTAACTTCAGGTTAATTGCTATCATTTTACTATGATGATGATGATTATTGTCCCCTTTGGCTGCAAGGCATGTGGGGCAACCAAAGAGTGGACCTTCAAGGCCCCCCCCTCCCCCGCAGTGGAGGCTCAGAATCTTAACCCCTGGATTGCCAGGAAAGTCTCGATATCATTTTAAACACAGAACCCCAGATAATTCACATAGAATCCCAGATTTCTGAATCATCTTGAAGAACCAGAAGATCTAGCAGCCCCGGGCCTCTGTCCCCACATGGCCACCACTGGCTGAGTTGTCCCTTGATGAGAAGGGGCTTTCTGATTTCAGCAGCCCCCACCCCTCCCTGACACTCTGTGTCAGGAGTGCTAGTCTCCCTGGAGCATCGCCCTCCTCTTACCAGTTTTTCTATGTTAAAGATAAGAGGGAAAAGAACTTTCTTTGGCTCTATGAAGTGGGAAAAGTAAAAAAGAGTGCATGTTTCAAACTAAAAATCATTATTTCTGCATGTCTATGTGTACCAATAAAGATACAAGCAAAGAAGGAAACCTGACCCTCTTCCTTCATTTTTTCAGTCTTTTCCTGGTTGTTGGTGTTTGAATTTAACACCATTTGGGCCACCTTTTCAGGCCGTGTCCAGTGCCGTTGCCCACCCAGAGCTAGGCGTCTGCAGGCTGGCCCGGGAGACTAGTCCTGGCTAGTCTCCAGCCTGAAGCACGTGCTCGGGGCCCGCCAGAGCCTCCCCATCATGGGTTTGTTCCCTTTTCCCTTCTCTAGGTGTTCCCTTCCCAAAGAACTTCCTGCAGATCTGCAAGAAGATCCTGTGCCGCCTCTTCCGGGTCTTCGTCCACGTCTACATCCACCACTTCGACCGGGTCATTGTGATGGGTGCCGAGGCCCACGTTAACACCTGCTACAAACACTTCTATTACTTCGTCACGGAGATGAACCTCATAGACCGCAAGGAGCTGGAGCCCTTGGTAAGTGTCACCGGGTAGTGGGCACACCCAGGTCACCCCGGGAGGCTGACCATTTGTCACAGAACACTGCCATGCCCCCGCCAACTGATGGCCAGCTGCTAACTGGAAGATTGCAGATTTGGGCAGGATTTAGGGGTCAGGTAAAGGTCAGGATATGCCAAGATGTGCACAGCATTCAGGGGCTGAGATTGTCATGGTTTGGGCCAGAGACAGTAGCTTTTTTCAAAAACAAAACAAAATGTTTTCCTTTTGAGTGTTTACTTGGCTGCGTCTGGCTTTAGTTGCAGGCTTAGTTGACCATGAATGTGGAATCTTAGTTCCCTGACCAGGGATCGAACCCTCGTCCCATGCGTTAGAATGGATTCTTAACCACTGGACCACCAGGGAAGTCCCAAGAGTAGCTTTAGTTCTCACCTATTTACTTAACCCCGTGAATGGGTATCTTTGAGTTCTGTGTCCTCTGCTACGGTGGTTTCCAAAGAAGGTAATAAACATAAACATTTCTTCAGTTGGTGACTAAACATTTAGCACCTACTGGGTAGCAGCTGCAAGACACAAAAAGTTAAGCTGTCTTTGAGTAGCTTTTATCCCAGGGAGAAAGAGAGGTGAGCCCCAGATGAGCATACAGTATCATGGGGACTTGGCTTTTTATACTGAACCTCTTGCAATGCAGTTTTAATGGAGTGTGTGAGAATTCAGAACACTTGGTTAAAAACACTTTACTCTTATTGTTTAGGTGAATGAGGAGTTCTTTTATTTTCTTTATAAGCTATCTTTACAGCTGGACTCAGACTGTGCTTTAGAAGTCAAGGGCCCCTAAAAACCCTGCATCTTTTGTAACATGTGTCATACTGTGGATACCCTCATCACAGCTATGCTTAACAGCTCTGTTAAGTGCTGTCTTAGCCGGTATAATACAGCGCTTTATGGAAAAATCATGCTTTTTCTCTAAAACAGTTTAAAGTGGCAGTTTTGGTAAACAGAACTGACAGAGTAACTAACTTGAACAATGGCTGGAGTGCAGGGGCCAGACCAGTCCTTTGCTAACCTGTCTTCCATTTTCTTTATGTACATCATTTTTTTTTTTTTTGCTCAAAGATTGATTGATTGATTGATCTAATTTTTTGGCTGTGCTGGTTCTTCATTGCTGCACTTGGATTTTCTCTGGCTACGACAAGTGGGCGCTACCGTCTAGATGTGGTGCATGGGCTTCTCATGTGGCAGACTACAGGCTCTAGGCATGCCAGCTTCAGTAGTTGTGGCACAGCGGCGCATTAGTTGCGGCTCCCAGACTCTAGAGCATGGACTCAGTTGCTCCCCAGCATGTGGGATCTTCCTGGAGCAGGGATTGAACCCAAGGTCCAGGGATTCTTAACCACTGGACCACCAGGGAAGTCTCACATGTTCTTAAAATATAGGTTAGAATTTATATATGGTGAGGCCAACAGATCAAGAGATGATGCCATTAAAAAGATAGTTTGTTTTACTCACAGATCCCCAAAGAAGGGGGTACACCGTGGGATGAAAGTCATACAGGAAGGACACAGATTGGACAGGGAAAACATGGCGCCTTTGTTGTGGTTTCCCCGGGAAGGAATGGGCGAGGCAGGGTAAACATGGACTAAGTTGAATCATTTCAGAAGGTTCTCGGGCAAAGGGGCTGCCCCAAGCTGTTCACCTGGCCCTAGGGTGGTGAGAGAAAAGGAATTTTAGCCCTAAGTTTGAGCAGCCATAGAGGAGGTGGTCAGGGAAGTGGGCCCTGGATTGGTTGGTTTGTATTGACTGGTGAGTAAAAAGCTCAAGGATGAGTTGGTTACTATCTCTAGAAATTGGTGAGTCCTGATCAGGGCCATCCCTCCATTTTTAGCAAGGCCCCGGATATTAAAGAATCAAAATACAAAAACCAGAAGACATGTTTAATTCATGTTCAGAGTTCCTGTATCTGGCAAAGAAGATACTGAGGAATGAACAGATGTTTTATACATCACTTTTAGAGTTTCTCAACTTGAAATCTATTATTAATATTATGCTTTGGAATACATGGCAGAAAGCATGATTTCTGTGCATCACTTGAGTTCTGGAACAAAGCAAGACTTGCTGGGTCTTGTGTTATATCACTGGCTAAAGCATTCACTTTCTTCATTTTCTTTCACTTTCTAGAAAGCTCTTGGCAGGAACTAAATAGTCTCTGAATTCAGTTGGATATGTGGTGTGGAAAGAAGCTAAAACATATCATGATGGAGTTTTGCTCATTTGTATAAAGGCTATTTTGAGTAAACAGAAAAAGTTGTATAAATAGTAAAGGGAGTAAAAAGCCTGGAAGGAATTGATAACACTAGTTTCAGGAAATGTCTAGGACAGAATGGACAGGGGTGGGTGAATAAAGAGACTCGGGCAAGCAAGTATGTTCTCATCTCCAGAACATACGTCTGCTTCCCGAGAGTTTGGTTCACTTTTGTTCAGTTGATATGTTCAAGTGGAGGGGGACACCTCCCCTAAAGGTCCTCTTAGAGGAAGAGATTCTTCCCAACACCCATGTTTGGGTTTCTCTGAGCTAAAGGAACAGAAACACCATTTGGAGAGAGGAGAATGTTAATTTCTTCTTTACGTATGGAAATATGAAGGTCAATGTAGGACAGAGTTGAGTGTAAGCTAACAAGTAGAGGGAATTACACCTGACAGTTCAGCAGTTAGGACTCAGCGATTTCACCGCCAGGGCCCGGATTCACTTCCTGCTCAGGTGCTAGGAACCCTCATTGCCAGGTCTGGTGAAGATTTCAACAATAGGCCACCCAACGTGCTGTTACTGAACTCAGCCTCATTCAGTTCAGTACAGTCACTCTGTTGTATCTGTTTGCGACCCCATGGACTGCAGCACGCCTGGCTTCCCTGTCCATCACCAACTCCAGGAACTTGCTCAAACTCACGTCCATTGAGTCAGTGATGCCACCCAACCATCTCATCCTCTGTTGTTCCCTTCTCCTCCTGCCTTCAATCTTTCCCAGAATCAGGGTCTTTTCAAATGAGTCAGTTCTTCACATCAGGTGGCCAAAGGATTGGAGTTTCAGCTTCATCATCAGTCCTTCCAGTGAATATTCAGGACTGATCTCCTGTAGGGTGGATTGGTTTGATCTTCTTGCAGTTCAAGGAACTCTCAAGCGTCCTCTCCAACACCACAGTTCAAAAGCATCAGTTCTTAAATGCTCAGTTTTCTTTATAGTTCAACTCTCACATCCATACATGACTACCAGAAAAACCATTGCTTTGACTAGACGTACCTTTGTCGACAAAGTAATGTCTCTGCTTTTTAATATACTGTCTAGGTTGGTCATAGCTTTTCTTCTGAGGAGCAAGCATCTTTTACTTTCATGGCTGCAGTCACCATCTGCAGTGATTTTGGGGCCCCAGAAAATAATGTCTCTCACTGTTTCCATTGTTTCCCCATCTATTTTCCATGAACTGATGGGACCAGATGCCATGATCTTCGTTTTCTGAATGTTGAGTTTTAAGCCAGCCTTTTCACTTCCTCTTTCAGTTTCATCAAGAGGCTCTTTAGTTCCTCTTTGCTTTCTGCCATAAGGATGGTGTAAACTGCATTTCTGAGGTTATTGATATTTCTCCCTGCAATCTTGACTCTAGCTTGTGCTTCATCCAGCCTGGCATTTTGCATGATGTACTCTGCATATAAGTTAAATAAGGAGGGTGACAATATACATCCTTGATGTACTCCTTTCCCAGTTTGGAACCAGTCTGTTCCATGTTCAATTCTAACTGTGACTTCTTGACCTGCATATAGATTTCTCAGGAGGCATGTCAGGTGGTTTGACATTCCCATCTCTTTAAGAATTTTCCACAGTTTGTTGTGATCCACACAGTTAAAGGCTTTGACATAGTCAATAAAGCAAAAGTAGATTTTTTCTGGGATATTTGATCTCTGGTTTCTCTGCCTTTTCTAAATCCAGCTTGAATATCTGGTAGTTCTCGGTTCACATACCCTTGAAGCCTGGCTTGGAGAATTTTGAGCATTACTTTGCTGGTGTGTGAGATGAGTGCAATTGCGCAGTAGTTTGAACATTCTTTGGCATTGCCTTTCTTTGGGATTAGAATGAACACTGACCTTTTTCAGTCCCGTGGCCACTGCTGAGTTTTCCAGATTTGCTGGCATATTGAGTGCAGCACTTTCACAGCATTATCTTTTAGCATTTGAAATGGCTCAACTGAAATTCCATCACCTCCTCTAGCTTTGTTCATAGTGATGCTTCCTAAAGCCCACTTGACTTCACATTCCAGGATGTGGCTCTAGGTGAATGATTACACCATCATGGTTATCTGGGTCATGAAGATCTTTTTTAAATAGTTCTTCTGTGTATTTTTGACACCTCTTTTTAATATCTTATGCTTCTGTTAGGTCCATACCATTTCTGTTCTTTATTATGCCCATCTTTGCATGAAATGTTCCCTTGGTATCTCTAAGTTTCTTGAAGAGGTCTCTAGTCTTTCCCATTCTACTGTTTCATTAACAGTGCCCAAAGTCTCTGAACCACCTCTCTTACTAGTCTCTCATGGAAATAGAGTCTCCAGGAAATATTCCCTCATATTGCATCTTCCCATATCTAGAGTTACACTACTACAGTCATTGGTATCATATAGAACTATCTATCATCATTATATCAGAGGCTCAGTTACACATATGGTAATGCAAGAAACAACAATTTTGTAGAGCAGGCAATATAAAAAAACAAGTTAGCAGATGAATGAGGTCATAAGTAAAAGTATAAGTCAAGAACTTTGCTCCCTAGAAATAAAACAAACCAAAAAAAAAATTTTAAAAACCAAATAGGGAAAGCTTACCTTTGCATTAGAATACCCTCAGTTACAGCAGACCCTCAAACAACATGAGTTCGAGCTGCATATAAAGTCCACTTATACTCAGGCTTTCCTGGTGGTTATGTTAAAGAATCTGCTTGCAATGTGGGAGACCTGGGTTCGATCCCTGCATTGGGAAGATCCCCTGGAGAAGGGAATGGCAACCCACTCCAATATTCTTGCCTGGAGAATTCCATGGACAGGGGAGCCTGGTGGCCTACAGTCCATGGAGTCGCAAGGAGTCTGACACGGCTGAGAAACTAACACCAACTCTACCTGATACACTGTATTACTGCACCATCCAAGGTTGGTTGAATCTGTGGATGCAAACCCATAGATACAGAGGAAACTTGGTCATAGAGGGCCTAACTATACATGAGACTCAGATTTTCAACAGCACACAGGGTCGGGTCCCCTTACCCTCACATTGTTCAAAGGTCAACTGTTTTTTCTACAACTGAAGAAGGGCCCCAGGGATTCAAACACCTAGCAGTACCGGGTGCTGACTTGAAATCTGAGTCACAGAGAGGCCTGGGACAACCCAGTGTTCTAGAGAAGAGCCTCTTTGGGGGGCATGGGGAACAACGAGTGATTGGATTGACCAGGAATTATTAACAGTGGTTGTGAGCAAGAAGGAACATCAATTTTCTTCCCAGAAGTTTATAGTTCTTTAAATTCTGCTTGAAATAGTAGCCTTCTTACCTGTTTTGTTAATTTTAATTACAGGGAGATTAATTGCAATGCTTGTACATAATGATAACAAGTGCTTTTTATGGTTAACTGCCTGAAATTAGGTATTCATTTCCCACAAACCAAAACCTATAAAGTAACAGAAAAAGATATTGAAGGTATTCCTAAAGACAGTCATTATATATTTTCAGTCTGGATACTTAGCACAGTTCAGTATCCATTAAGAATACTGCACTTGTGGATTGTTATTACTGAAATGAGCACTTTCAATAATTGAGAATGCTTGAACAATGAACTTCCAATTCTACTGTTACCAGTTATTAATTTTATTATTAATTTAATATTTAATTATTTCATTATTTAATATGTTGACATATTAAAATAGTCTTATTATATCAAATGAACACATTTTATTCAATTTGCATATATCAGTTACCCTAGATATGCAAAGCAAGTTACCCAGATGTTCTCATTGTATAAAAAAGATAAGTTTTTGAGAATTGACAAATGCAGTGTAAAAAATATAATGAATCACACTCATTTTTTGGCCCTTGAAGGATTATAAAGGAGTTAGGCATTTGGCTTCCTGTTCTAGTACATTCTTTAGAATCAAATGCAGCTAGAGGCCAGAAGGGCAGCACTTGTCTGGCCAGTTTCTTTTTGAATATCAGCAGTCCCAGCGTTCCCACACCTCCAGTGGGACATTCCTAATGTCGATTCCACAATGTAGAACACAGAAACCCCACCTCGTGTTTCTTTCTGCTACGTTTCCACCACGCACAGCCGCACTCCTCTGCACCCAGAGCCCACTGCGTTGCTTTTGTCTGCTGTGGGCCCACTGCCCTGCACAGGTTGTGTTGAGGGCCCAGCATCCCACAGTGGTAGGAAGTTCAGTCTCAGACTGCTTCAAGACGGGGTTCAGACTCCCTGGGTTCAAGCCCTGAACCATTCATTCACCAACTTGCAATCTTAAGCAAGGCTTTTCAAAGCCTCATTTTACTCATTTGGAAAATAGGTATAATATTAATAGAATTTCTGATTCAGATGGTAAAGAATCTGCCTGCAGTGTGGGAAACCCTATTTGATCCCTGGATTGAGAAGATGCCCTGGAGAAGGAAATGGCAACCCATTCCAGTATTTTTGCCTGGAAAAGTCCATGGATGGAGGAGCCTGGCAGGCTACAGTCTATGTGATCAAAAAGAGTTGGACACGACTGAGCAACTACACTTTTGCTTTCAAAATTTAAACAGGTTAGGTGCTTATGAAACTTGATAGGTGCTTAAGAAATATTGGCTGTTGAATGAGATAATGAATGTACAGTGACCAGCATATAGTAAGCAGAGGTACCCTAATTCTGCCTTCCCTGGGTCACATGGCCTTCTTTTGCCATCCTGGGGATCTCCTCGGTAGCCTTATAACAGATATAGTTCACTGTGTTTGTATCAGTGTCTTCCATGGGTCATCAGCTCTTTGAGTTGATGTTGTCAATGTTGCCAAGTACATGACAGATGTTTAGCGTGGTTTTTTTCTCTTTCTTTTTAATTTTTTTAAATTATGATAGTACGATAACACATTTACAGGAGACTTGGAAAATACAGAACAAGGTTACATTTAGTTCCACTAAATACAATTATTTTTTAAGCAGATAAACTAAGATTTTTAGTTGGAGTTTTAAGACCAAACTCTTGAAAATTAACAGAATGAATATACAGTGAAGTAGAAGGATATAGTAGACCTGAAAAGCACCATGAACCACTTCAACATAATTAAGATTTATACAATTTTCACACAACTATATAATACAAATTCTATTCAAGTTCCCATAGGCTATAAACTAGGACACACTGGAACATATCCAGGTACATAAAACAAGATGCAAAAATTTCATAGTCTAGTGGTATTGAAAAGCAAAGACATCACTTTGCCAACAAAGGTCCATAGCGTCAAAGCTATGGTTTTTCCAGTAGTCAGGTCCAGATATGAGAGTTGGACCATAAGAAGGCTAAGTGCCAAAGAATTGATGCTTTCGAACTGTGGTCCTAGAGAAGACTCAAGAGTCCCTTGGACAGCAAGGAGATCAAAGCAATCAATCCTAAAGGAAATCAGTCCTGAATATTCATTGAAAGGATTGTTGCTGAAGCTCCAACACTTTGGTCACCTGATGCCAACTCATTGGAAAAGACCCTGATGCTGAGAAAGGTTGAGGGCAAGAGAAGAAGGGAGCAACAGAGGATGAGATGGTTGGATGGCATCACTGACTCAATGGACACGAGTTTGAGCGAGCACCGGGAGATAGTGAAGGACAGGGAAGCCTGGCATGCTGCAGTTCATGAGGTTGCAAAGATTCAGACACAACTTAGTGACTGAACAACAACAAAAAGAGAAGTATTGAAATTATATAGAGTCTGTTCACTTATCACTGTGGAATTATTAATATGTTAGAAATCAATATCAAAAGATATTGAAATATCTTTGAAAATAACCCATTTATTTTCAAGTGACATTTTCCAAGAGAGATCTTTGACTTAGCCACTGAAGATGCTTAATGTGCTTTTGAATCGGGAAGAGTCCTTGGAGAATGAGGCACCTCCATTCAAAGGGGTTACGTACCATCATTCCTTATCTGGTGCCACCCTCATCTCAGAACATGCCTGCAGACCTTCACTTATCCACTGTTGGACATAAAGCTTCATCCTGTTGAATTAGTAGTCGAGATCAAAAGCAAAATGCTGTGTAGAGCAGTGAAGAGATGCGAATCCTTAATATCAGGTCTGTCAGAGAATGATGGAACCCCAACTCCCAGTCAGTTCTCTGACCTAGACCCCAATTATAGCTCCTGGGAGGATGTCACTCACACTGTGTGTCCTGGTGGGCCAGGTCTACAGTGATGCAGTCTCCTGGATTTATCACAAAAAATCCCATGTCCTGGGAAAACCCTCCATCCCTGGTGAGGGCGGAGAGTAGGTCACTCTATCAGGCCTCCGAGTGGGAATCCAGTTGGGATTCAGATGCAGGGAAGAGGTCACCCTGGCAACCCAGTGAGGAAGGCCAGCACGTCCGTCTGTCCACAGGGTCTGCCTCACGGCTCCCGTTGGGACCTGCGGTCAGCAGCAGCCTGGGAACTGGGGACACATGGGATTTCGTTCAGTCTCCAGCAGGGAGGGGGAGGCTGGAGCACTGACAGATGTGACAAATGATTCCGTTCTCCTGTAAAGGCAACAGCTGAAGATGATTTGAACTTGAGCAAGTTCACAGTCGAGGAAATGAGCCCAAATGACGCTGGTAATTAGCAAATAGGCCAGGCACTGATTGAATAAGCAGGCTGCTGGCTGGCAGGGTTGCCTGGGAGTCAGCTGATAGAATGGTGCTAATCAGGCGCTGTCATTACCCAGCGTGGGGAGCAACAGTGTTTTGTTAGCTTTTCACTAAAGACAAAGGCAGACTCAGAGAGGGCTGTTAGCCATGCAGAAGCTGGTGAATAAAGAACAGAGGAGGCGGGAGGAGGAGAGAGGTTGGCGAGGCAGGCAGGAAAGACAGGAGGGTTCTTGTTCATCCTGATGACCTGCTCACCCCTGGGTGACCTTGGTCCAGCATTTTCACCATCTCTCTCCAGGGCTCCATTGCCTTATTTCCAACAGTGATTATACCATCACCTACCTTGTAGAGGTGCTGCATGAAACCGAGTGTCAGCACAGGGCTGTTCTGTTACTTTATAGCAGAGCTTCCCAGGTGAGGCTAGTGGTAAAGAATCTGCCTGTCAATGCAGGAGACACAAGAGATGCATTGATCCCTGGGTCAGGAAGATCCCCTGGAGGAGGAAATGTCAACCCACTCCAGTATTCTTGCCTGGGAAATCCCGTGGATGGAGGAGTCTGGAGGGCTACAGTCCATGGGGCTGCGAAGAGTCAGACAGGACTGAGCGCCTGAGAACACTTGGGCCATGAGTGTGGATGTGTGCCAAGTCGCTTCAATTGTGTCTGACTCTGTGCAACCTTATGGACAACAGCCTGCCAGGCTCCTCCGTCCATGGGCCTTAGGAGCTTTTAAATTAAGTCAGTGTTTCTCAATAGGAGTCCACACACAGCGGCATCAGAATTTCTTGGAGGTGATATTTTAAAATGTACTTACCCAAGCCTCACCCCAGATACACCAAATCAGAATTATTGAGGTTAGTGCCTAGGACCAAGTACCCTAGGTCTCCATCGCAAACTTTTAAAAAATAGATAGCTATGTATTTATTTGGCCGTACTGGGCCTTAGTTGCTGCACATGGAATCTTTCGTTGCAGCATGCAAAGGCTTAGCTGTAGCATGTGGGATCTAGTTTGCTGAGCAGGGATCAAACCCAGGTCCCCTGCACTGAGAGCTCAAGGGTCTTAGCCACTGGAACCCCAGGGAAGTTCCTGCCTCTCAAATATAATGTGCATATGAATCAACTGGGCATCTCACCACAGTGCAGCTTCTGATTCTGTGCCTCTGATAAACGCTCAGTTCATTTTGCCCTCAGGTGATCTCAGTGCTCCTCTGAGGAGGGCAAGACTCTAGACAACAATTATTCTCAAATTAGGAAATCTGTGTTGTTAGCACATCTCTCTCCTCGAGGATGGGGGTGGCTAGCTCAGTGAGGTGGGAAACCCAAGCCAAGAAGAAAAATCTAAGGATCAGTTTTGGCCAAGAATATTCCTCAGAATGTCAATCCCAAGAACTGCTCGGTGAAAAACAGATTTTCTTTTCTTGATCAAATGAGTTTACAAAATGCTGTATCACCCCACCCTTTGAAGACCCAAGATTTACAGAGCAAAGGCCTTGCGAAGTCATCCAGTGGAGAAACCGGTTCAGTTTTCTGTAGCGCCATCCCCAATCCCAATCTAACTGCATTTGGCTGCTGAAATCTTTTTTTCCCCCCTAATATTTATTTATTTGGCTGCATCAGGTCTTAGTTGCTGCACTGAGGATCTTCACCGGGTGTCACGTGGGATCCTTCGTTGTGGCGCACTTGACTCTCTAGTCGCGGTATGCTCTGGGGCACTGGGGCTCAGGAGTTGGGGCGCTTGGGCTCCGTTGCTCCACGGCACGTGCCATCTTAGTTCCCAGACCAGGGATTGAACCCACGTCCCCTGCATTGTAAGGCAGGTTCTTAACCACTGGACCACCAGGGAAGCCCTAGAAATTTTCTGTTACTACTCATTAACATCTCATGGAGATCGTGACCCAAGGAACAACCTGGGGGCACTGCTGCTCCTTTGTGATGTGTTTCTAGATTTTGAGCGTCCCCTCCCTGCCTCCACCCTGGCCCCAAGCCCACCCCCACCACTGTTGATGGGGTGAGGAAGAAGGAAGACTTAGAGAGGGAGAGGGGAAGTAAATAAAACTCATACAGGAGGGCCTCGGGGGGAAAAAAAGGAACTCAGCCTCATCCATTCTCACTCCTCAACCCTCCCACTTCACCGTGTGACACCCCATCATTCAGTGGTCACAGTGTGTGTGGCATACACGCATTTTCAAGAAATAAGCAATAGCTCCATTTCTGGAGTTCCAGATGTTTCATTACACTCTTTACATGTGTTATTTCATCTGCTCCCTATGCTCCTTATCTTTACTTCAGACAGGCGTGGTGGGCAGTTTCTCAACATCCAACCCATCTTCCTCTCCATCCCTCACCACTCTCCTGACTGCCATCTTATCACCCCCAAGCTTCCCCAGCTCCCCCAGTTTGTAGGCAGTGACTCTTGGCTAACGATTGAGCTTCCTGCACCAAGTAATTTTAGGCTTCAGCCACCAAAACCGCTGCTTGAAAAATGGGTGCTTTAGGAGCAGGTAGGAGAACAGCAGTCTGCAGACCGAAGACTTGGAAAGCCTTGTCTCATTCGGATCCAGCCTGGCTCATCTCAGCGCAGACACGCGAGGACCTCGCGTTCCCCTAAGAGGTGGCCGGGGCGTGCCCGTGCACGCCTGCGGGACACTTGGTGAGTGCAGTAGCCAAGGCTGGCCTGAAATGGCAGGATCAGGTCAGGACCCTGAAAAGCAGCACAGCCTCTCACCTGTGCCCGCCCGAGCCACTACCTCAACAGCTAACAAGGAAGAGCCATTGTGAGGCTTCTGAAAGGACCTTTTGTTTGGCAGCATCATCTGTGCAGAGGTCTGTGGGCTGCTGCTTGTCAGGCGGGTTCTTTCACTCCCAGCCAAATGGTTCCAGCATGGATGGACACAGGCATTGGAGAAGAAAGAGCCTCAGCCGGCGAGTCTGGCAGTTTGGCCTTGACAAGCGTGCTTCCACCATGATGTTAGCGCATTCGATGTCTGATGCTGAGCAAGGCATTCAGTGTCTCTGGGGCTGTCCTCCGTATGTGAACGAGATCAAACCAAGGGTCCCCCTCCTTGACTTCGGAGAGTATCATCTTTGACGCAGTGTGTCACCAGCTTTATTGTCTCTGGTCCAAGGTGACCTTTCCTTTTTGCTTAATGAAGTCTTCATGAATTAAAGCCCAGCATGCCTGCAGAGCGGGTATACCTGGCATGGAGAGTAGCTGGAGTTTTGCATTCGTGGGACTTTATCAGTTTAGATGGAGTGTGTGTGTCTGTGTGTCCAGCATGGCAGCAGCTGGGGGTGGTTGTTCAGGGCAACAAATGCCCACAGCTGAGTGGAAGAGCCTACCAGAGACCATTTTAGGAGCTTCGGCAGACGTGTTCTAAAGTGTCACTTTGAAAAACAGCACAGGAATGTGGGATTATTTTCAGTGAACTGCATTGTGCCAAGTCAGTGGGCACAGTGGGGCAAAATCTGCAGCATGTCTTTGTCAGTCCCATTTATTCATCCTTTGCTGATGTCCAGTAAGCTTTTGCTTCTGGTTTGTGGGATGCAAAATGGTTGGTTTGGGGCTTTTTGTTTTGTTTTTGTTTTTTAACTGGGTCAGGGGTGAAATATGGTTTGCTTTATTTCAGGGCCTATAATATAATCAGTTAGAGTTGAATACGATGCCCATGGGGGAATCTCAGCACATAATATTAAGTAATAAAATCAAAATCCAAAACTGTATTGGAAAATCACTTTAATCATTTGTCTATCTACTAGGGTGTCAAGTTGAGTCACCTAATCATAGATGAGAAAGGAAATATGCAAATCCATGCCTATTTGAACTTTTCAAGTTTTCTATCACAAACATGTATCACTTTTATAATAAGCAGAAAAATCAAACCTTATGCTTTAAAAGCCTGACCAACAAAGACCAAAGCTGAACATGACAAGTAGGCTATGGACCCAGGTCCAAGGGCTCTGAGTGAGCTCTCTCCTGTCTCTGGTCATGCCCTCTGCACCCCCTTCTCAGACATGTGGTGATGGAGACATTCAGAGAGACAAGGTGGTCTGCAGGTGAGAGTGATGCTGAGGGGGTGGCCAGTGGTGGGACACGCCCTTTCTGGATGCAGTTGGTGGGGGGGTGTGCACAGTCACGCAGACTAAACAATTTCCCAGGATATGGGGTGGTCCCTCCTGGAGTGGGGAATTCAGCCATCTTTGTGAACACTGAGGTGATATCTTTATAATGCATGCATGCTTAGTCACTTTAGTCTTGTCCGACTCTTTGTGACCCCATGGATTATAGCCCACTGGGCTCCTCTGTCCATGGCATTCTCCAGGCAAGAATATTTGACTTGTTTGTTATGCCCTCCTCCAGGGGATCTTCCCAACCCAGGGATCATACCTGTGCTCCTGTATTAGCAGGCAGGTTCCTTACCACTAGTGCCACCTGGGAAGCCCCATGTTCAGAGTAGGCAGACACTTTTCACGTTGAAGCTCCTCTTCTAAGGAGGAGATGATGAAAGCACATGATGAAACTGTGGATCACCCACATGTAACATGTTCAGCCCTACAGGGACAGGCTTTGCCTGGGCACCTCACTGCAGAGGGTACCATGCATGACTGATGGTTTTGACTGGAGTTTCTCCTATCAAAATTCCTCTGCCTAACTAGATCTAAGAGATTTTTGTTTCTTTCTAAGTTCAAGTTTCAAAAGAGATTTGTTGCAAAGAGATTAATCCATACTGTGGAGTGGTCTATATATAGATTAGTAAATGTAAGCATAAGTGTATGTATTTACAAAAACTACAAATAAATTTTGGCTGAAACTATATTTGGGTCTAGAGTTAATTCCAATCCTTTCTTACTAAGGCATTAGCAAAACTCAAGACTGGAAGTGACTATCCTTGTCTCAATCAGGTTCTTGTTTTGTGCACATTTTTTTCCTCAGAGAGGACCCTTCTCTTTTCCTGTCTCTCAGTTCAGTTCAGTTCAGTTGCTCAGTTGTGTCCAACTCTTTGTGACCCTATGGACTGCAGCACGCCAGGCCTCCCTGTTCATCACCAACTCCCGGAGTCCACCCAAACCCATGTCCATTGAGTCAGTGATGCCATCCAACCATCTCATCCTCTGTTATCCCGTTCTTCTGACTTCAATCCTTCCCACAATCAGGGTCTTTTCCAGTGAGTGATTTCTTCGCATCAGGTAACTAGAGTATTGCAGTTTCAGCCTTAGCATCAGTCCTTCCAATGAATATTCAGGACTGATTTCCTTTAGGATTGACTGGTTGGATCTCCTTGCAGTCCAAGGGACTCTCAAGAGTCTTCTCCAACACCACAGTTCAAAAGCATCAATTCTTTGCCCCTCAGCTTTCTTTATAGTCCAACTCTCACATCCATACACGACTACTGGAAAAACCATAGCTTTGACTAGATGGTCATTTGTCAGTAAAGTAATGCCTCTGCTTTTTAATATGCTATCTAGGTTGGTCATAACTTTTCTTCCAAGAAGCAAGCGTCTTTTAATTTCATGGCTGCAGTCACCATCTGCAGTAATTTAGGAGCCCAAGAAAATCAAGTCTGTCACTGTTTCCACTGTTTCTCCATCTATTTGCCATGAAGTGATGGGACCAGATACCATGATCTTAGTTTTCTGAATTTTGAGCTTTAAGCTAACTTTTTCACTCTCCTCTTTCACTTTCATCAAGAGGTTCTTTAGTTCTTCTTCACTTTCTGCCATAAGGGTGGTGTCGTCTGTATATCTGAGGTTATTGACATTTCTCCCAGCAATCTTGATTCCAGCTTGTGCTTCATCCAGCTGGGCATTTTGCATGATGTACTCTGAATATAAGTTAAATAAGCAGGGTGACAGTACACAGCCTTGACCTACTCCTTTCCTGATTTGGAACCAGTCTGTTGTTCCATGTCCAGTTCTAACTGTGGCTTCCTGACCTGCATACAGATTTATCAAGAGGCAGATCAGGTGGTCTGGTATTCCCATCACTTTCAGAATTTTCCACAGTTTATTGTGATCCACACAGTCAAAGGCTTTGGCGTAGTCAATAAAGCAGAAATAGATGTTTTTCTGGAACTCAAGGGTCAATAAGACCTGTGTTTCATCCTTGTTCACACCATCTGTATCTCTGGATTGATCATTCCTTTGTAAGTGGGTTGATATTCTAATCATTCAACAATTGGCTGCCTGCTTTAAATTTTTTAAGTACAAAATCTTGAAGCATTAGTATATATTAGTAACTCATATTGTTTCTGTTCCCATTTGCTATTACATATTCTGTCTAATTCATAAGTCAGATCGTCTTCTAGCTTGGCAGGTACACCCAATACAGACAGCCAAAGAATACCAAGACCTCTCAGCCACACTCTGCCTTCTTTCTTTACCTTTTGAGAGTGGGAATGGTTTATAGATGGCTTCTGATTTTAACTGGAAGAAAGTCATTTCTAGTGCACATGTGTGCTCAGTTGTCTGACTCTTTGTGATCCCAGGGGCTGTAGCCCGCCAGGCTCAACTGCACATGGGATTTCCAGGCAAGAATACTCGAGGGGATCTTCATGACCCAGGGATCAAACCTGGGTCTCCTGTATGGCGGATTCTTTACCACTGCACCACCTGGGAAGCCCATCATTTCTAGACCACTCAATAGATAATTATTACCTTCTGACTGTGTACTAGAAATTGGGGTCACTACTTTTCAAGGAATTCACTGGAAGTCTTCCTCCTAACCTGTCATTATTTTGACATCCTCCAAAGTATTTCTCCCAGAATCTACTAGTTCTAAGAGAGGTCAGAGGTATTATGTGAAAAGGGGGGTTCTATGGTCCCATAACTATGAGAAACAGTGAATTAATAAAACTATTCTGGTTTTATTAATACCCTAATATGGATCCTAATTCCCCAAGCAAGAGATAGGACATACAGATATATGTGACCAGGGAATTCTTTCTCTCCAGAGTACTTTGTGGATCTAAGGCTTTGAAATACCCTTTGGGAAATTCTAACTATGCAGTCACCTTTTGTATTACAAAGCCAGTCCTCTTCTGGCTGCTGAGGGTCTGTTAATTGGCATTTACTGAAAACCTACTATATGTCAAAGACTGTGCTGAGTGCTGGGGTGACTGTCAAAGACACATCTCCATTCTTTAAGGAGCTCGTGGTTTTAAAGAATCATATCTTTCTACCCACATTAAGTAGAATTGCAGTGTCCAATATACTAGCCACTGGCCACTTGTGGCTATTTACATTGAAATTAATTAAAATTAAATAAAAATTAAAATTAGTTTCTTCCTCTTACTAGCCACATATCAAGTGCTCAGAAGCCACATGTCATATGTCTAGTGGGTATTGTGTTGGATAGTGGGCATCTCCATCATCATGGAATGTTCTTTTGGACACTACTAATTAAGAGAGTCTAGCCTCAAGCATTACTTCCTACAATATTAATACCCTGTCCAATTGCCAGTGGATGCCAGATGTGTTCAAAAGTGTCCCCATGCTGCCTCAATGAGCTGTTTAGCTCTTTGAACATCTACTATGATCTGCTTCTCTTTACTGGACACTTCTCCCTCAGCTTGCAGGTGAAGAATGGATAGAACTCAAAACCATCTGCTTACTGTTTCTCTCTAGGTCTCATGTCAGAATCTCCATCTCAGGGAGCTGCTTATTTCCTCAGGAAGGCTCATAAATTACAAACTGATTACAAATAGTCATTATACTTTACTATGTCTGCATTTTTGGAAATCGCTGCAGAATGTCAGTCACAGCAGAAATTAATTCATCTTCATGAGCATTTGTATGAAAGTGTGTGAATAGTCACTGTGGCTTGATGCCCATATATTCAATATAAGCCTGCCAAATTTTGTCTGCTATGTGTGGTGTAGACTAGTTCAAATTTTCCAGCAGACAAGAGTAGTTTCTTTGTCAAATGAATTAGCTTGGAATTTGAATGCAGGAAGGTTTTACTTATTAAAATATAACCATATATCTTCTCTTACCACTCACCTGTCTGACCACAATAAAAGCATGAGGATAAGGTTATAGACAGTTCTTATCCTAGGAACTTGTGTGGTCCCTGTGTGGTCTTCGGGACACCTCCCACCTTGAATTAAATTTTTTTTTTGGCCTCACCCTGTGGCATGTGGGATCTTAGTTCCCCGACCAGGGATGGAACCTGGATCCCCTTCAGTAGAAGCTCAGAGTCCTAACCTACAGGACTGCCAGGGAAGCCCCTACCATGAAGTAATATTGTGGATAAAGGTCAGCTACCCAGGCCATCAACAAGGCCAGTTAAGCCATAATGTCGTACTGGAACATGGTAGTAATCACTGTGAATTTCATGAGATTGCTATGACGTTGTGAATCTGAGTGTAACTGGACCAGTAATTTAGAATAAATGCATACTGGTAGAGCTGGATGAAGACAGAGAGATGCAGACGGCTTCCAAAGGGAACTTCCTAGAGTTCCTTGAATGAGCCACGTCCCTTCACCTCCAGGCCATAAGTACATGCAAGTCCCTCAGCTTCCACATCTCCTGTGTCCTGCTCATCCTGCAAGTCTCCCTCAGAGACGAAGTCTCTTCCCTCTTCACCATGTAGTTCCCTGCCAGCTGCTCCCAGAGCCCCCAGACCCAAAGAGGGTAACCACAATGAAAGCGGCAGCATCTCCAAGGACTTGCATCGAAGTGACCAGCTACCCTCTCACCACTTTCATTCATTGCAGAGAACTAAGCTTTCTCTCTCTCTTGAAAAGAGGAGTAGCTAAGAATTTTTAGACATTTTTTTAGACCACGACAGAGACCAGTGGTTTTTAAACTGGTGATGTTTGTGTTTGGCCCCTGTATTTGCTTCCGTTTCTCCTCTTACCTGCCACATCCTAAGTTCAGCTCTGCCGCCTCCCCAACATGCTCCTTCCTGCAGAAATCACCTGCCTTGGTGAAAACTCCCCTTACCTCAGTTTGGTCACTTCCTTCTCTTGCTGGCCAAGCTCTTTGAAGAAGGCCGTCTAGCCAGTTGTCTTACTTTCTCACTTCCCTTTCACTTTGTTCCAGGAACCAGCTCTTTTCTCTGGAAGAGGTACCCATCAGGCCTGTGTACTTACTTCTGAAACAGAGAAGAAACATGAACAGTATCATTCACTCGTAATTCATGCTATGGATAACTCTTAAAAACAGTGTGCTGAGCAAAAGAAATCAGATATAGAAAGCTCATGCTTGATCCCGTTTATGTCAAATTCTAGAACACTCTAAACTAATCCACTGTGTCAGAAAGCAGATCAGTGGTTGCCTGGGCCAAGGGTAGGGGGTAGGGGATTGACTGCAAAGGAGTAAAGAGGGAATTTTCTCAGACGTGACAGAAATATTATGTATCTTAATTGTGGTGGTTACCTGGGAGCATATATCCGTCAAAACTCATCAAACTGTGCATTTATTTATTTTTCATGTTTTTATGTATTTGTTCATTTTTGCCTGTGCTGGGTCTTCACGTCTGCTTGGGCTTCTCCCTAGTTGTGGCCAGCAGGGGCTACTCTAGCTGCAGTGACGAGGTTCTCATTGCAGTGGCTTCTCTGGTTGCAGACACAGGCTCTGGGGTGCACGGGCTCCAGTAGCCGCCGCATGCAGGCTCAGCAGTTATGGCACGCAGGCTCTGGAGCACTGGCTCAATAGTTGTGGACACGGGCTTAGTGGCCCTGCAGCGTGTGGGATCTTCCCAGATCAGGGATGGAACCCAAGTCTCCTGCATTGGCAGGCAGATTTTTTACCACCGAATCACCAGGGAAGCCCACACTGTGCATTTAAATAGAAGCATTTTGTTAAAAACCAAGTATACCTCAATCAACTTTATTTTAAAGTACGCTTCGTAAATGTATCCAACATATTTTTGTGTTTTATGTTGGATTATAGTTGATTAATCATTTGTGATAATTCCAGGTGTACAGCAAAGTGATTCAGTTATACATTTATACAATTTCTCTTCCCATTTAAGCTATCACGTAATTTTGAGCAGAGTTCCCTGTGCTATCTACAGTAGTTTCTTGTGCATCCAACCCATTTAAAAAGCAACTTCAGTATTCATATCAGCAATGTTTTGATAAGCCTTTGCTGAAAACTTTTGTCTTTCTGCAGCCTAGGTGGCTAGAGACAAACCCAAAGGAAAAGTAGCAGCTTATCTCTAAGGGCCAATTAGAATATCTGCATTTTCAGTTGGTTCTAATGGCAGTAATTCATGAGATTGGAGACTCCCCTTCCCCTCTGGCAGTGAGTTATGAATGAATGTAAAACCATTCTATCCTACAACACTGGGGGAGATTTTGGAAAGCATCTCAGTTCTCAGGTCCCACCCCAGACCTATTAAATCAGAATCTCTAAGGGTAGGGCCCAAGCAAGGTAAAGCTCTCCAGATAGCTCTTGATGACATCATGGTTGAGCCCCAGGGAGATGAAATATGGTGCTTCTCGAACATTTTCCTGTGCAAGAACATCTGGGAAGCTCATGGAGAATGTAAATGCATGGATTCTACTGCTGGAGATTCTGACTGACTATTTCTGGAGTGGGGCTCATGAATTTGCCTTTGCAGTAAGCTCCCTGGTGGTTCTGATGTAAGTGGTCTGGGCACCACACTTTGAAACTAAACTAATTATCCTTTCCCAAATTTCTGGGCAGAATTGGAGTTCAACAGAATGCCTGGGCTGAAAAGTGGCTCCTTCATCTTGATATTTTTAGATGGTGAAAGTGAAAGTGAAGTCACTCAATCGTGTCTGACTGTTTGCGACCCCATGGACTGTAGCCTGCCAGGTTCCTCCATCTATGGAATTTTCCAAGCAAGAGTACTGGAGTGGGTTGCCATTTCCTTCTCCAGTTTTTAGATGGTATCTAGCCCTAATAGCGATATTTTTGTTTGCTTAATTCAGGGTTCCTTATCCTCACCCCATCACTTCCCCAAGAATCAACCCCATATCCAGGACCATATCTAGACCGTAATGGTATTTTCCTCTCCCATACTGACATCAATCACCACCATACCCTAGAAGCCCATCCCCTCAGACTTCACCTCTGCAGCCTGGCACCTCACCTGTGTTAGAGCCCCCATCACACAAGCCTTAGAGCTGCTAGGGTCCTGAGCTCCAGGTACATGGCTGGGTGCTGGGGATACAGCAACAGTTCAGTCTTAGTCCTTGACATGAACCTTCTTATCCTTGTAGAGATATGAATGCTCTTAATTTTTCCCACTGTCAAAGGAGAGGGCTTAGCCAAGATCGGGAGTCCTTAGCAACAGCTTCTGAGAACATGCTGAGTGAAGCCAGAGCCCAGTTCTGGGACCTCACCTCCTCTTCAGCCAAAGTTGTCACATTGCTCTCATTCATGGCTTTGGTGTTAAGACTGCATTCAAAGAAATGGTTTCTGCTGCTAAAATAAGTTGTTAAATCCACTGGATTAGGGAAGGCTTAGCTCTCCTTCCAGTTCCGGCAGCTTGTGGATCCAGAATGGCATAGACTGTCACTGCTTTTCCTTCTACTTCATATCTTTCTAATAGTATAATTATTTCAAACAGAGATTTATGGTCGTGATTTATGTCTAAGTCTTATGCAAGTCCATGGGGGTCGCAAAGAGTTGGACATGACTTGGCAACTGAACAACAACTTTGAAAGTATTTCAGCTTAGAGGAATGCTGTAAATGGCCTGTAATAACTATTTTAACTACTTTTAAAATTTGGTATGTTGAGCTTCCGAGGATATGATAACAAGGAAATATTTTGAGTAAAGGTGCTGTAGGAGATATGTTTATGTATCACTTCATTTAATCTGCACACAGACCTCTGAGATAAATACTGTTTTCATCTCCACTTGAGAAAGAACGTCAGACAGGGAGCTGAAACAGCTTGTCCGGGGTCACACAGATCTCTGTGGAGGCAGGGCTTGAACCCATGCAGTGTGACTCACAGCCCCGGACACAGCCTCTCCCGAGGAAATCCAAGGGAGGTGGACTTTGCTGAAGGACTTACTAACTCAAATGGGATCTGAGGATCTACAGCAGGTGAATGAGTCCCAAGCTTCTGTCCATCTCTTAACAGCATCCAGCCGTGAGGCCAAGGTCATGTCTACGTCAGCTCTCTGAGCCCGTGGAATGTGCATCACTGGATGACTCAAATGAGATGACAGTGTGTGAAGAGCTGGTGCTGAACCCGGGGCAGCTCAAAAGATACCACCCTCACCCCAGGATGTTGAATATCTATGCGTGTCTTGCTGCGTTGCTGCAGTCATGGCGAACTCTTTGTGATCCTGTGGACAGCAGCCCACCAGGTTCCTCTGTCCATGGAATTCTTCAAGCAAGAATACTAGAGTGGGTTGCCATTACTTCCCCCAGGGGATCTTCCCAACCCAGGGATCGAACCCAAGTCTCATGTCTCCTGCATTGCAGGTGGGTTCTTTACCACTAGTGCCACCCTAGATTTGAATGAGTATCTATAGATGAGCTGAACTCAGACCCTACAGAGGCTAGGCAGGTAGCAAATATGAGTTAGTAAGCAGGTACTGGGAAAAAATGTATGTGAACTTGCCAGGATTTTAAATGGTGGCAGCTGATTAATTCTTGTCTTTTATTTTATGTATTTTCATACTGACAGACCTAACTATTTCTAGGGATGCCATTTGCCTAGGGCCCACTGTTGCACTCCTGCCTTACGTAGAGCCTGCAGTGGGCAGGAGGGGGCCCATCACGACCTGCAAGGCATCTACAGTATCTGTACTTACAGCATTTTTAGAGCTTCCAAGGTGGCACAGTGGTGAAGAATCTGCCTATCAAAGCAGGAGATGCGGGTTTGATCTCTGGGTCAGGAAGATCCCTTGGAGGAGGGCATGGCAACCCACTCCAGTATCTCGCCTGGAGGATCCCATGACAGAGGAGCCTGGAGAACTACAGTCCACAGGGTCGCAAAGAGTCAAACACGACTGTGCAACTGAGCGTGCACTTATCTCAAAACCCCAGCGCCTCCAAGCACAGGAAGGAAAACCTCAGTCCGTGTGTGTCTGTGTGTGTGTTGGGAGGGTGCGCACAGGGTTTGTCTGAAGCAGGCAAGACAGTGGGCGTTTGGCTGAGTCGGTGTCAGCGTCACACCACGCCACCCCCGAGCTCCACCACCTCAGCTGGACTGCCCGACTGCGCTGCCGCAGGCCCCGAGGACAGAGCACATCGGCTGCTTTGTGGCTGGCTTTGCTGGACAACGACGAGTGTCATCTCCAGTCGTCCTTTAGCTGGTTGACTCCATCTCGGCCAGGCCCCGGCCTTGAGCAGCTGTTGTTATTGTGTTATTTATGCTCCTTCCAAACAGTAGAGCCTTCAGAAACCTCACCATGCACCCACTGTGCTCGGGAAACTGGCACAAAGTCCCCCAGCGCTCCCAGCACACACTCAAGGGGCTTTATCTTATTCATCTTTGAAAAACATTGGCAAATGGACAGAAGTCACCTAAAATGTTTACCCACATCTAACATGGGCTGGTGTTAGTTTTACGACCTAATGATTGAGGAGGAAGACTTTTTATTAAGGTTGGCGCTCCTGCTCAGATCTCAATTCCACTTTCAGGATAAGGTTTCTGTCGTGGTTTGCTCTTTTTCTTTTTTTGGTGCTCACTCTTTCCCAGGCAGTCACAACAACTTCCGTACAGATGGACTATAGCCCACCAGGCTCCTCTGTCCATGGAATTGTCCAGGCAAGAATACTGGAGGGGGTTACCATGCCGTCCTCCAATAGATGCTACAGAGGAATCCTAATAGGTGTTCACTGGGTGTGTTTTTTTCCCCTTTGGTGTAATTGGTGAAAATGTTAGGGTTCTAAGAGGTTTCCAAACAGAGTTAGCACTTACTTTGATTACTGTTGCTGTGCAAAGGTGCTTGGTATTTTGCATTGACGGACTGAGTTTATTCTATATAGAAGGACTCCTGTAAACACTTTCATTTACAATATTGATGGTAATAACAGAGGGAATATAATTAATTGGACATAAATTGTTTTCTCTTTTTAATTTCTCTTTTATTGAAGTATGGATGATTTACATTATTGTGTTAGTTTTGGTATACAGCAAAATGATTCAGTTATTTATATATTTATATATACTCTTTTTTACCACCAGGGAAAATATAGTTCCCAGTGCTATACAGTAGGATCTTGTTGTTTATCAATTTTATATATAGTAGTTTGTATCTGCCAATCCCAAACTCCTAATTTATCCCTCCCCCTCTTTCCCCTTTGGGAACCATAGTTTTCTTTTCTATATTGTGAGTCTGTTTCTGTTTGATAAATAAGTTCATTTGTGTCATATTCTAGATCCCACATATAGGTGATATCATGTGGTGTTTGTCTTTCTCTGTCTTGCTTACCTCACTTAGTGTGATAATCTCTTTGTCCCTTTATGTTGCTGTAAATGGCATTACTTCGTTCATCTTTATGGCTGAGTAGTATTCCATTTTATGTATGCCACAGCTTCTTTATTCATTTATCTGCTGATGAATACTTAGTTTGCTTCCATGTCTTCACAATTGTAAATAGTGCTGCAATGAATACTAGGGTACCTATATATATATATATATATATATACATATATATATATCCATTCAAATTATAGTTTTCTCCGTGTATATGCCCCAAGAGTTGGGTTGCTAGCAACTTATTTATGCATCTATTTATTTTGGTTGCACTGGGTCTTCACTGCTGCCTGCAGGCTTTCCCTAGTTGCAGTACGTAGGCTTCTCATTGTGGCGGTCTCTCTTGTTGCAGAGCACAGGCTCTAGGCGTTTAGGCTTCAGTAGGTATGTGCAGGCTCAGTGGTTTTGGCTCGTGGGCTTAGTTGTTATGCAGCAGTGGGATCTTCCCAGACCGGGGATCAAACCCTTGTCCCCTGCATTGGCCAGCGGATTCTTATCCACTGTAGCAACAGGGAAGTCCTGCTTTTTTTTTTGGGGGGAACCGTTATGTTTTTTCCCATAGTGGCTGCACCAATTTACATTCGCACCAACAGTGCAGAAGGCTTCCCTTTTCTCCATACCATCTTCAGCATTTGTTATTTGTAGACTTGTTAATGATGGCCGTTATGACTGGTGTAAAGTGGCACCTCTAGTTGTTTTGATTTGCCTTTTTCTAATAATTATTCATGATCATCTTTTGACATGAATGTTCTCTTGAAAGCACATACACACACACGCATGCCCAAGCGCACACACAAACACACACTGATGGTCTTTTTTTTTTTTTTTTCCTGAAAAGCTTCAGCTCTTTCAAAAGCCCTTCCCTGGAATTTTTATTTTCCATCTTCCTAATGGTGTGTGTGTGTTAGTCACTCAGTTGTGTCTGACTCTTTGTGACTCCGTGGACTATATAGCCCACCAGGCTCCTCTGTCCATGGAATTCTCTAGGCAGGATCACCGCTGTGGGTTGCCATCCCTTTCTCCAGGGGATCTTCTCAACTCAGGAATCAAACCTGGGTCTCCAGCCAGAGCAGGCAGATGCTTTACCAGCTGAGCCACCAGCGAAGCCCACTAACGGAATTATATGTAAAAATCTTCCTCAAAGCTTTTGAAATTGTTTTTTCCCAAAACCTATACCTTTGGGGTCTTTTGTTGTTATTGTTGGGTTGGTTTTACTTTAAACTATGGTGTGTTGTTTTGGTCGCTCAGTCATGTCCAACTCTTTGCAACTCCATGGACCGCCAGTCTCCTCTGTCCTTGGGGTTATTCTGGAAAGAATACTGGAGTGGGTTGCCATGCCCTCCTCCAGGGGAACTTCCTGACCCAGAGATCGAAAGCGCGTCTCTTATGCCTCCTGCCTGGCAGGCAGGTTTTTTATCACTAGCGCCACCTGGAAACAAAATAGGTGGGATTCAGTTTGGGCCAAGGGCTGCAAAATAGGATTCCAAGGGCTGTGGACAAGATGCAGATGACAGATCCTGGTTGAAATTCTTGCTCTGTCAGGTATTAACCATATAACCTTGGGCACTCTGCCAGGTATTAACCATCTAATCCATGTAACCTTCCTCAAATTCAGTTCTCCATGGGAGAAGCACCATGACCTCCCACCCTCAGACAGATGAAAGTTACAAAGTGGGAATGGTGATCAGGCCCTAAACTGTGGGAAGGCTACTTTTCTCTTTTTGGGAGCTTGAGAACACGTTTCAGTTGGTGGTAAACTCCTAGCAGTAGGCCTTATTTTATTAAAATGAAAATTCAGTTTGTTTCATGTTTATTTACCCTATCAACATAATACTTTGTGTCCACCGAAAGAATGAGATTGCTAACAAACTACAAACTTCCTCAATTACAGGCCGACAGAGGAAGAAAAGTCTGTACGTTTTCATTAGACACATGACAGAGGTCTTATTACATGATGACAAGCTGTGTCCTGTGCTGAATTCAGCCAGGCTGACCCTCTTCTATGGAGTCCTTTGTTTTCTCCTGGGGAGGTAAATTCTTCCTCCAGGGACCCATGCCCTTGAAGTTCAGGTCACACCCAAAATGACAAATTATGCTTCTTCAGGATTTTTGAATGCCATCAAGAGCTAGATCCATTAAACTTCTTCATTTCACGGGAAGTATAAAAGTCTGAGTCTGCAGCCTGACCTACAGTGGGAATGCTTTCCCTCTCCACCCCATCCACATGAAAAGGCCAGTGACAGGAGCAAATGGGGGAGAATTCCTTACCTTCCCTCCCATATACAGTCCTCAAAAAGCTGGGCAACCCAACAGGTGGGTGGTGGGTACCGGGCCACACTAAAATCTGTTCCATCCCTCAGAGGGCGTGTGTGCATTTAGTTGCCCTCAGTTCAGTTCAGTTCAATTGCTCAGTTGTGTCTGACTCTTTGCGACCCCATGGACGGCAGCACGCCAGGCTTCCCTGTCCATCAACAACTCCCAGAGCTTGCTCAAACTCACATGCATCGAGTCAGTGATGCCATCCAACCATCTCATTCTCTGTCATCCTCTTTTTCTTCTGCCTTCAATCTTTCCCAGCATCAGGGTCTTTTCCAACTAGTGAGTCCTTTGTATCAGGTGGCCAAAGTATTGGAACTTCAGTGTCATTATCAATCCTTCCAATGAATATTCAGGACTGATTTCCTTTGGGATTGACTGGCTTGATCTCCTTGCTGTCCAAGGGACTTTCAAGAGGCTTCTCCAACACCGCAGTTCAAAAGCATCAATTTTTCAGTGCTAAGCTTTCTTTATGGTCCAACTCTCACATCCATTCATGACTACTGGAAAAATCATAGCTTTGACTAGACCAAACTTTGTCAGCAAAGTAATGCCTCTGCTTTTTAATATGCTGTCTAGGCTGGTCATAGCTTTTCGCAAGCATCTTCTAATTTCATGGCTGCAGTCACCATCTGCATTGATTTTGGAGCCCAAGAAAATAAAGTCTGTCAATGTTTCCATTGTTTCCCCATCTGTTTGCCATGGAGTGATGAGACTGGATGCCATGATCTTAGTTTTTTGAATGTTGAGTTTTAAGCCACCTTTTTCACAATCCTCTTTCACTTTCATCAAGAGGCTCTTTAGGTCTTCTTCACTTTCTGCCATAAGGGTGGTATCATCTGTGTATCTGAGGTTATTGATATTTCTCCCGGTAATCTTGATTCCAGCTTGTGCTTCATCCAGCTGGGCATTTTGCATGATGTACTCTGCATATAAGTTAAATAAGCAGGGTGACAGTATACAGCCTTGACCTACTCCTTTCCTGATTTGGAACCAGTCTGTTGTTCCATGTCTGGTTCTAACTATTGCTTCTTGACCTGCATAGTTTCTCAGGATGCAGGTGAGGTGGTCTGGTATTCCCATCTCTTGAAGAATGTTCCACAGTTTGTTGTGATTCCCACAGGCAGAGGCTTTGGCATAGTCAATAAAGCAGAAGTAGACATTTTTCTGGAACTCTCAGTCACCCTCAGCTCATCTCAAAACAAGTGGCTTAAGGGGTATCTTCTGTAACTAATCCAGTTGTGCTGACCTCCACAGAGTGTGGGAGGCAGGGAGTCAGAACCCTTATAGCTGTGTGGACCTCATACTGGGCTGTGGAGGAGGTGGGGCAGGCAGAGATGGGAAGGATGACAAGGATGACAAGTCTCTCAGCCAACTGCCAGAGAGACTGAGACTGTGCCTTGTTGGGTTATAAGTAGGATCGCTTTGAGCAGCAATTAGGCTGGATCCATGCATTGTCAGGGGGCTTCCCAGGTGGCGCTGGTGGTAAAGAACCTCCCTGCCAATGCAGGAGATGTTAAGAGATGCAGATTCAATCCCTGGATCAAGAAGAAGATCCTCTAGATGGGGACATGGCAACCCACACCAGCATTCTTGCCTGGAGAATCCCTTGGACAGAGGAGCCTGGCAGGCTATGGTCCATGGGGTCACAAAGAATGGGCCATGACTGAAGCGGCTTAGCATGCATGCATGCTCTGTCATGGTCAAGTGCTAAGTAACAGTGCCCCAGCCAGAAGGATGGGAGCGGGGAGGGCGTGTCAGCAGATCTGCAGAGTGAGTCAGAATGTTAAAAAGCATGGGGGCCCACAGGGGTCTGCTGAAAAGGTCTTGAGAAACGCAGTGATGATGAAACATTTTTTGTTCCTGTTTTTAAATTTTCCTGCCTCTGTTTCAGAGGAGCTGACTTCAACCTACCTCCTATTGCAAGAGCCTTTTTAAACAAAACAAATCTATTTATTTGACTTCAGTGGGTCTTAGTTGCGTCATGTGGGATTTTTCTTGAAGCATGCCTGCTCTCTAGTTGTGGTGCACCCGCTCCGGAGTATGTAGGAGGGCTTCAGTATTTGCAGTCTTCCGGGCTTAGTTACTCAGCAGCGTGTGGGATCTTAGTTTCCCAATCAGGGAATCGAACCTGCGTCCCTTGCACTGCCAGGTGGATTCTTAAGCCATGGACCAGCACGGAAGTCCTGATGACCAAGTGTTTTTTTTTTTTTTTTTGGCACTTTCTTTTTTTTTATTTATTTTTATTTATTTATTTATTTTTTTTTATTGTTTTTGCCATACATTGTCATGATATCACCATGGGTTTACATATGCTTCCCCTCCGGAACCCCCCTCCCTCCTCCCTCCCCCCCGGGAAATCTCGCTGTACCAGCCCCGAGCATCAATCCTGGGCTGGCGATTGATTAGACACATGACAATTAACATGCTTCAATGCCCTTCTCCCATATCATCCCACCCTTACCCTCATCCACAAAGTCCACGAGTCTATTCTATACATCTGCGTTCCTTTTGCTGTCTCGCATGTTGGGTTCTCGTTACTGTCTTGATTAATGCTCTTGCTTTCATGATATTCGATGAGGCAGCCGGCCACGCCTCTGTAGCCCATCTTCTGTGGTTAAAGGAGAGAGCTTCAAAAATGTGCAACTCTGCCCTTGTAAGAACTAGTGTAAATCAAGAGGCGGAATGTGTTTACCTAAAGTGGCTTACTTTTCATGTTTGCAGGATTAGGGGAAAGAAGAGCAGTTTGATTCTCGTATGAGTATGAATAAATATTCTCTGTGGGTGGTAAGTCTGTGTGTTTATCTGTGCATACATATGTATGCATGTACTTGGGGTCATGCATACATGTGCCCATATTCACACACACACACACACACACACACACACACACACACACACACACACACACACAGGGGAACTGCCCTGTGTGCCAGTGATGTGGACTGCTGTTTAGGAACAGAATTAATCAAATAAATGTTGTTCTTTCCTGTTTAGGAAGGTCTGGCCTGCCATGTTTCTATTTTTATTTCTTTTGGCTTCTTTGCCATCCACGTTCTGAAAAGAATGCAGAAAGAACATTTTAAATTCTTGTGTGATGGTTGGCTCATGTATAGACTTAAAGTTGGGAGAATTTTTTTAGGTGTTTGTAGTCTGGCTGCCCTGGCTGCCTTACAGGACTTCAGACTTGAGGATGCTAGCAAGGAAAGTCCGCAGCACCCCCAGCCCACCCCACTGTGAGCCTCCCGTGCCTGACTCCACCCTTCATGACCTGGTTCCCAACCCCCTCCCCTCTGTGGCCACTGCTGGTTTTCTATGGCCACCATCTCAAAGACTCAGTAGAAAGCATATACAGATATGAGTGAAGATCTGTTCAGAACAATGCTTTGCACTAAGGTGGACTAGTTAGGAAGACAGATTTTCAAGTTTCAACCCTGGCTACCCTAATGAACTATGTGACTTCTACCAAGGTACATAACCTGTAACCAGTTCTGCCATCTGTAAAATGAGGATAACATCACCCACCCCAGAAGACTGCTATAAGGAATGAATGGAGGAATGAGTGCAAAGCATGGAGCACAACATGCCTCAAAGAGAGAAGGGCCGGAAGTGCGGACACTACTCTTCAGCAACACAATACACTCTTGTTGATTAATTAAAGCTCAGAGACTCCTGCTTATCTTGCTCACTCTGTATTTTGTGATCTGGCACTGCTTCACTCTCTCATTCATCAAGTTATTAATATGTATAAAGCCTTGTTCCAAAAATCACTTAAGGTGACTGGTGTCAGTTCCCCTCTGGTATTCTCTCTTCATCTTTACAGACACAGTGACGGTAAGAATACAGTGGACTATTACGCAGCCATTAAAAAGAATGACTTAATGCCATTCGTAGCAACACGGATGGTCCTAGTGAGTGGCATACTGAATGAAGTAAGACAGAGGAGGAGAAGAACCGTATGATGTCCCTTATGTGTGGAATCTAAAAAGAAACGATGCAGATGAACTTACAAAACAGAAAGACACAGTCTTGGAGAACAAACTGATCGTTGCTGGTAGGAAGGGAGAGTTAGGGAGTTTGGGATAGGCATGTACACACTGCTATAGTTAAAGTGAACAGCCGACAAGGACATCCTGTATACCACACAGAACTCTGCCCAGTGATGTACGACAGCCTGGATGGGAGGGGAGTCTGGAGGAGGATGAATTGATGTATATGTTTATGTATGTATGGTTGAGTCCCTTCGTGTTCCCCTGACACTGTCACAACATTTTTAATAGGCTATACCCCTAAACACAAGAGAAAGTTCAAAGGAAAAAAAAAAAAAGCTTTTAAGTAGTGTTCAGGCCCGGAGTCTGGCCCAGGGCTCTTTGTCCTAAAGGACAGAATCTTCCGGCCTAGAAACCCCGCCCTCAGGAGCACGGGGAGGCGGTGCATCCTCAGGCTTAGCCCAGGGGCTCGGCCCCGAGACTCCGGGGCGGCTCCCAGTGCTCAGACCTGCAGCTCCAGATCGCGGAGCCCGCTCTGAGTGGTCCAGTTCACCCAGGAGACCCAACAGGTCACACTGGCGGGCGCACTGAGAGGCCCTGATGCAGCGAAGGCCGAGTCACCCTCAGTGGTTCGGTTCTGCAGCTTGGGCGAACAGAGGCTTCTTACGGAGCACCCCCCCACCCCTCCCTGGGACTGTCAAGGGCATTGTCATTTCCTGCCACACTTGCTATTTGGATTCTAGAAACCGAGAGGAGAAACCCTCTGGCAGGGAGGGCCGGGTGGCTCTGGTCCTGAGCTTCGCAGCCGCCCTGTGTCTGAAGGTGGAGGGAGCTGCCCCCGCCCTTGTTTCCACCTCTGAAGACCAGCTGTCCCCACAGGGACAGGCCAGAGAGTGGCTGGGGGTGTTTTGTGTTTTCTTGTTTGCTTTCATTTTCTCCTCCTCTCTGTCCCTCATTGGAGGAATTCCCCTGCAGCCTGATATTTTCCTGGGTTCTCCCTTGAAATGAAACACTGCCCTTCAGAGCTCAGGGAGAACAGTCTGAGGGAGTGGTGGCTGCCAGAGCACTTTGTTCGAAGCCAGCTCTGGGGCCCACCCAATCCTCCTTCTCTCTTCCCTCACCCCTGGAGTCCTGTTCCCTTTCCCTAAAAGCTCTGTCTCCCATCTGGAGACACTTAGGCAGGGCTTGAACGGAAGCACAGGTGACTGACTCAGGAAATGGGGCTCTCCTTGCAGAAACAAACAGAAGCAAGGTGTGTGCCAGGCTGGAGAGAGGAGGGGGCAGGCGCTGAAACTCTGCAGTCACTTGAACTTGCTGAGGCTATCTGGTAGGGGATGAAGAGAGATCAGTTCAGTTCAGTTCAGTCCTCAGTTGTGTCTCACTCTTTGCGACCCCATGGACTGCAGCATGCCAGGCTTCCCTGCCCATCACCAACTCCTGGAGTCTTGTGCTTTTTTGATGATCCAACAGATGTTGGCAATTTGATCTCTGGTTCCTCTAAATGCAGCTTGAACATCTGGAAGTTCATGGTTCACATACTGTTGAAGCCTGACTTGGAGAATTTTGAGCACTACTTTGCTAGCGTGTGAGATGAGAAATGGAAAGTGAAAATTGAAATTGTTAGTCATTCAGTTGTGATGGACTCTTTGTGACCCCATGGACTGTAGTCCACCAGGCTCCTCCGTCCATGGGATTCTTCAGGAGTGGGTTGCCATGTCCTTCCCCAGCAGATCTTCCCAACCCAGAGATTGAACTTGGGTCTCCTGGATTGCAGGCGAATTCTTTACCACAGAACCACGAGGGAAGTCTACCTCTGAAATTGTTTTCTCACCAGTGTGGCACACTTCTCACGGCATCATAATGCTAGAAGAGTCCTCATTGAACCCTTGTTCCTGTCTACACTCAGAAATCACCCCATGTTACCCCCATGTTGCCCCATGTGTTTTAGCTGATAATCACGGTTAGCTTGCTGATGTCAGCTAACTTTCCTTTTGGTTCTCTGCTTCTCCAGGAAAATTGCCAGTTCCAAAGGGACTTGCTTTGCTCCTAGTGCATTAGATACTGAGATGAGGAAATAGCAAAATACCTGCTTGACCTCCAGTGTAGAAACATGGCAGGAGGGAAATGGGTATTGACAGGATCTGAGGACCCTGAGGGGCAGGTGGATTAGGGGTGATTCTGGTCAAGTCCTAGTCCAAGCATCAGCCAAGCAGCACATTGTCCGGAATGGATGGGTGGTTAAGGGGGGGCCATGGTTAGCAGACCCTTGAGAAATGAAATTTTTGAGATGGTCACCATTTTCAACCCACACACTTGTTAAGGCAGGGAAAAATAGCCAACAGCAAAAGAAAGAATGGAATACAATTCGGAGGTTTTGAAGTCTTTAAGAAATGGAATTTGTAGGGTGGAAGGCCCACTGAAAGTCATCTTTCGGAGCTGGCTACTGCCCCCACCTGGGGTGGAGGGGGGTCACTAACTGCTGTCAGGAATGAAAACGTGTTCTCAGTCGTAGTGTTTTACTCACATCCTACCCCCCCCCCAGTCTGTCCAGAAATGTGGTCTCTGTATTTCAGGCTGCAATTCACACCCACTGTCCCAAAGCTGTCTGAGAGGGAGACTGGTGAGAGACGAGGCACGGCCGCGCTCCGCGTTAGGGGCCTTCGAGGAACTGGGGTCCTGAGGCCACGTGGCTGACTGGGCTCCAGGAAGCATTTTAGAAAAGGAGCGCTTCCCCACCCCCACCCCGGGCCCTTTGGGCCGGAGTCACCGGTTTTCTTTTGCCTGTCCTGTGACTATAACCTTGACATACTGCCTTTAACGTGTGTTGGTGAAGCTCCATTATCAGAGAAGGAAAGCGCCAAGTGCTTGTGTGCACACGTGTGTGTATGTGTGTGTATACCTGTGCTCTGTTAGCTGAGACATAATCCACTTCTTATTGCAGCACCTAAGGATATTCTGTGCGCGTCACACTGCCTCACTGTGCTGGTGGCTGGTGTGGGCAGGGGCCCGCTGGCACAGAGCTCTTTCTCGCCAAGCTTTGGGCACAGTCTTCTCAGTCTCGCCACACTGCCACGCCTTCCACACCCACCTTTCTTTCATCTCTTTGTGTCCTGTTCTTCCTCAATCATGACTTTATTTCCAGTATTTCTTCCTCCCCCTTTCTCCTTCTTGTTTCTCAGAATTAGCAGAAAATTGGTGAATTGAAAACAAGAAATTGGATTTAAAATGCTGTTGCTGTAGGACTTCTAATCTGAATATATGTTTTGTTGTTGTTCAGTCACTCAGTCATGTCCAACTTTTTGTGACCCCATGGACTGCAGCACTCCAGGCTTCCCTGTCCTCCACTATCTCCTGGAGTTTGCTCAAACTCATGTCCATCACGTCAGTGATGCCATCCAGCCATCTCATCCTCTGTCACCCCCTTCTCCTCCTGCCCTCAACCTTTCCTGGCATCAGGGTCTTTTCCAATGAGTCGACTCTTCACATCAGGTGGCCAAAGTATTGGAGCTTCAGCTTCAACATCAGTCCTTCCAATGAATATTCAGGACTGATTTCCTTTAAGATTGACTGCTTTGATCTCCTTGCTGTGAAAGGGACCCTCAAGAGCCTTCTCCAGCACCACAGTTCAAAAGCATTGATCTTTGACTCTCAGCCTTCTTTATGGTCCAACATATGTTAAAAACACTAGAAAAACAAAGAACCTCACTCCTTTTCTTTTATTTCCCTTCCCAGTGGAGTAATGGAAACAGGATTTGTTTGTTTAATCATTTTTGTTTCTGAGTCAACCAAATCTGGACTAAAACCTTTATTCTTCCCACTTGCTAGCTATGGGAACTTGGACAGGTTACTTCAATCCTCTGAGCCTCTGTTTCCTCATCTGTAAATTAGAAAAAGCATTGCCTATTTCACAGAGTTTTAAACAAGAAGTAAATTCCATGGACAGAGAAGCCTGGTGGGCGACAAGTCCATGAGGTTGCAAAGAGTCAGACCTGCACACATAATAAACATAGGTGCACCCCCCCATAGTAAGGTATTTAGTTTATAGCTCTTTCCACCTCTCATTTTACAGGGACTTTAAGACCTAATGATTGTTCCTCTTCATTCGCTTTTAGCCTAATTAACGAGTATTTTTAAAGCAACTGCTGTGTGCCAGGTCTTGTGCACCAGGGTCCAAACAGGAACAAGGCATGGTTCATCTCTTCAAGAACAATGTCTTGCCAGAACCAGTAAATAATAAACTATCATAGAACAACATGAGAGATGCTCAGGGCATGAAGGGAAACCCAAAGAGGAGCACCTGAGACTTCATGGGGATGAGATGGGAAGGGTGTCCCTGAGGAGGAACACTGATCAAGAGCCTTGAAGGAGGCTGGAGTTGGGAGGAGAGGTGCTTTGGGAAGAGAGGAGCAAAGAAAAACATCTATATGGGCATTGCCCAGGGTTTAACGGCAGAGTTGGAGAGGGACAGCTGAGTGGCTGGATGCCCAGACCAGTGCTAGATGCTATAGCTAGGAACTGGTGTGAATGCCGCGGACATTTAGGTTTCAGGTTCAGGTGAAGGAGAGTCAACATTGTGAGAGGACTTTTATTGGAAGCGTGCGGAGGTGACGCTGAGAAATCCTTGTTTGCACAGATTGCCTCTCAGAGATCAACATGGAGTGCAGAGTCCACAGGCCCGGAGTCCCGGTGGGGCAGTCATCAGCCTTCCCACCTTCATTCAGCAAGGCACTTCCTCCCTCTCAAGGGCTCTTCACATCTCTGGAATGAAGGTGTTGAACAGCAGTCTGTGATTCTGTGATTTTTGTCACTGTTTTTTGGAGCTTGTTTTTATAATTCCTAATTTTAACTTATTCATATGGCTATGCTAGCATGATCGGAGAAGGCGATGGCACCCCACTCCAGTACTCATGGACAGAGGAGCCTGGTGGGCTGCAGTGCATGGGGTCGCTAAGCGTCGGGCATGACTGATCGACTTCACTTTCACCTTCATGCACTGAGAAGGAAATGGCAACCCACTCCCGTGTTCTTGCCTGGAGAATCCCAGGGACCGGGGAGCCTGCTGGGCTGCCGTCTATGGGGTCGCACAGAGTCGGACGCGACTGAGGCGACTGAGCAGCAGCAGCAGCAGCATGTTAGCATGATGACTGACACTTAGCAAATACCACATTTCTTTATTCCATGTGAAAATTCAATGCCTAAAACGTATGATGGTGTGTAGGGAGTCAGTTGGTTTCTTCATAGTCTTGGTCGGGTAAGAAATTATTTGTGTGACCTAAAATAAATCATTTTACTTCTTTGGACCATTTATTCCCTCCATGGCCCGTTCTAAAAATGGCTACACTGAGAGATAAGCTTTGATTCCTAGAATTTATGCAAGTTTGTTCCATGTATATTTTTTTTTAAAAAATCTTCTTTCAAAGGCTGGCAAAGATCTCTCATTTAATTTTAAAATGTTTAGATCAGAACAGAAGTGGTAGAGTATCTTAGGCAAAAGATATGCTGGTTTCATCTATCACCACCTTTCCTCACAAAGACTAGGCAACATCATTTTAACTTAATTTCCAGAACTAAATATGATTGCAAATTGGAGATTTTGCCTACTTCTTTTTTCTTTTAAATGACTAGAGCTTGTTTTTTAGGAAAAATTACACATGTATTAAAAAAATCTAGAGAATATGTAAAAGGCAAATACCAGAAATAGAAAACATTTATTATTTCATTCACCTGGAGGTGAACTTATCATACTGGACTCATAATTTATATATATTTTTATATAATTGGATCAAACCATACATACTGTTGGGCTTCCCAGGTGGCGCTAATGATAAAGAACCCCCTGCCAATGCAGGAGATATAAAGAGACACAGGTTCGATCTCTGGGTGGGGAAGATCCCCTGGAGGAGGGCATGGCAACCCACTCCAGTATTCTTGCTTGGAGAATCCCTTGGACAAAGGAGCCTGGCGGGTTATAGTTCATGGGGTTGCAAAGAGTCAGACAGGGCTGAGCAACTAACACTTCCACTTTACAACTTTATAACTACATATATATAATCACAACATAAATACACACACACATACACACACAAACACACCTTTCTGTTAAGAGTTCATCCATTCACCTTCAATTGTTTAACATAGCCTATATAGTCTTGGAAATTGGAATTTGGTTCGTAATTATTAGTTGTAACCATTCGCCTTCCTTTGTCTTCCAAGTGCCTAAATCATAATATTTTGATGGTTGGATCTTGAAGGATGTCAAATTTTGCCAGGCATAGAAGGGCAGAAGGCATTTCTTAGAAGAAACAGTCAGTGAGAAGCTACCAGAAGCCTTATAGAACTGGAGACCGGGGAAGATTCTAGTTTGCCTGGCAGGTGTGGTGAGTGGGATGGGCTTCAACCGGAGGTGAGCAGGGTTGGTGGGTGGGGCTAGAAAGAGCTTTGTTTGCCAGGCTGCAGAGTGCGGAATTTGTTCTGCTGAGAGCAGGGAATGGGGGACTTTACAGAATTAATTACTGCCTTATGTAAAGCAGTGGCACGGAAGGAGCACAACCAAATCCTGACCTTTTTCTTAAGAATATGTTGCCTAGTCGCTCAATCGTGTCCAACTCTTTGCAACCCCCTGGGCTGTAGCCCGCCAGGCTCCTCTGTCAATGGGATTCTCCAGGCAAGAATACTGGAGTGTGGATTTCTTAAAATCCAGGTGCTTGAACAGTCTTTGTATACAAGCCAGATACAGACTTGAGGAACATTTCTCAGAAAATTCGCACCACCTTTGCAGAAACCTCTTAAGCAGTTGTTCTTTGCGAACGGGCGAGCTCTCGCTTCAGTTGTGTCTGACTGTTTGCCATGCCATGCACTGTAGCCCTTCAGGCTCCTCTATCCATGAGATTCTCCAGGCAAGAATACTGGAGTGGGTTGCCATGCCCCCCTCCAGGTTGGAGTTCTATAGTGGACTTAATATGACAGGTGGGTTCGGGTAACACCTGCAACAGTAAATTCATCCCTAAAGAGCAAACTGCATAGTTGTTGTTCAGGCCACTTTCCCTGTAAGAAAGAATGTGTTTGGCTCTGCTGGATGCCTGCAGGAGGGCTCCAATGGAGAAGAAACCCATGGAACCCAATATTAGCTGGGTTTTTTAAGTTTGAGGGTTTTTTTTCAGAACCATTTTTTTTAAGCCGGCCCATTGGCACCACCCAGTGGGGAATCACTAGAATACAGTAGTGAAAGCCTATAGGCTTTAAAATTTATTTATGTTTTAATTGAAGGCTAATTACTTTCCAATATTGTGATAGCTTTTTCCATACTAAACATGAATCGACTGTAGGTATACAGGTGTCCCCTCCAGCCTGAACCCCTCCTCCCCCACCACCTCCCTCCCCACCCTATCCCTCCAGGTTGTCAGAGAGCATGGGCTTTGGGTGCCCTGCTTGATACATACAAGAAACTTGCACTGGTTACCTGTTTTACATATGGTAATGTACATGTTTCAATGCTATTCTCTCAAGTCATCTCACCCTCTCCTTCTCCCACTGAGTCCTTTATGTCTGTCTCCTTTGCTGCCCTACCCATAGGATCATTGGTACCATCTTTCTAGATTCCATTTATATACGTTACTATATGGTATTTGTCTTTCTCTTTCTGACTCATTTCACTCTGTATAATATGCTCTAGGTTCATCCACCTCATTAGAACTGACTCAAATGTGTTCCTTTTTATGGCTGAGTAATATTCCCTTGTGTATTTGTACCACAACTTCCTTATCCATTCAGCTAATAGGCTTTTGAAGGGCAGATCCAACTGAGCCTTCCTCAAGTTTCAGATGTTGTTCAACCATTCATTCCCTGTAAGAATGTTAAGAAGGTTCCTCATAAACAGTCTTTCTCTTGTGTGTGAGGCTGCAGGGTCTGGTGCAGAAAGCACTGGTCCTGGCTTTTCACAGACTCACTCTACCTTTGCTGAAGTTCCATGTCCTCTCAAACTTTTCAAAAGCCTTCCATATTTCTAGTGTCTATAATTGTGGCATAAGTGTTTAGTATTTAGTGACATGATTGTTTTTGTATTTACCCACTGTACTTGAAATTCGAAGTGGCATCAGTCTGGGTAAAGAAAAAATATCTCTTTGGCATTGTGAATGTTCAGGAATGATTGCAACCATCTGTAATTAATATGTTTTAATTAATAAGTCACTGGCATCCAAATGCATAGTTATAAGAATGTTTCAGAGACTTTAAACCATGATCACACGGTATAGTGGAAAGAGCCAGCTTTTGCACCCAGATAGACCAGAGTTTAAATCTCACTTCTGCCACTTTCTGTGTGACTTTGATAAATTATTCTCTGTTTCTGTGCTGGTTTCCTGATCAGGCCAATGGGGCTGGCAAATCTTACTTCACAGAATCAGAGTTAGGGTTACACGAAGTGATAACTGTGGAGCCATGAGGGAAACCGAGACTGGCGGACAGCAGATAGAAGTAACTGTCACCACTGAGGCTCTGCATTTACCATTCATCTTACCCGTTCAGCCCACCGGTTCACCTTGAGCACGTCACTTCTGCTCTGAGGCCCGGATTTCTCTTCGGTCAAAGTTTTACCCAGAGACAATGATATAACCACCCAAAACATCTTTTCTTTCTGTAACACTGACCTGTTGCAAATAATTACAAGAATTAGTTATAAAACCAAAGTTGTCTTGATGCCATGATCTCTCCTTTGCTTCCTCTCTGTCTCTTTCTTTCACACATAGACACACACAAACACACACACACACACACACACACACACACACACACACACACACGCACTTTGCATTCCCACCTCATTTTCTCTGTCTTAAAAAGTTAACCAAAAACACAAGAACCTTTGGAAGCTTAACAGAGGAACAGCAAATCTCTTTTAAGGCTGTCATCATCTCCATCCCCCACACCAAGTGCCTGGGTCCTTATTCACACATTTGTGTGGTTACCTGTCTCCCCAGCCCTGTGCCCCCATCCTGCCCCAGCCCCTCTGCTCCAGCCACAGAAGCACCCTTGCAGGCTCCGCTTTGGCCAGGCTTCCTTCCAGCAAGCATGCTCAGTCACTCAGTCATGTCCGACTCTCTGTGTGAACGTGTACTGAGTCCATGCATATCAATACTTTCAAGCTTCCCACTCACCTCAAGTAGGCATCACTGTTCCATCTCACAGATGAGGACACCGTGGGCTCATCCACTGCTGGATTAAACAAACCTTTCTCCATCATCATTTGCCAGGCATTGGGAGAACAGCAGAGAGCAGGCACAGCCCCTTTCTCCATGGATTTTACAAGGGATGAATCCAGGAAGCAGGAATGCAACAGATAATGGACTATTCCAATTGTGAAGAAGGGTGTCATGAAAGAGCAGGAGAGGAGGTTTGGGAAGGTTACCCTAGAAAAGGGCCACTTGAGCTAAAACCCAAAGGCGTAGGGAGGTCACTCAGGGTAGTGGCGAAGAGAGACCATGTACTTAGTCTCTGAGTTGTACCCAACTCTTTGAAACCCATGGACTGCAGCCTACCAGGCTGTCCACGGGATTTCCCAGGCAAGAATACTGGAGTATCTTGCCATTTCCTTCTCCAGGGATCTTCCTGACCAAGGGATGAAACCCAAGACTCCTGCACTGGAAGGCAGCTTCTTACCATCTTTACCACTGAGCCATCTGGGAAGCCCAGTGAGGACAGAATGAGATCTAAATGTGGGTAGATTGGGTTCTACTATGCAGCATCCCCTCCTCTAAAGAGTTACATTTATATCATTGGATTTTATATATTTTTCTCCCCGATAAACTGGATACCTCCTTGAGAAGAGTGACCTCATCTCCCAGGTCCCTGGCCCATAGTACAAGTACTGAGCATAACTAAGTGGCCACTTAATTTTTCAGCATATGTATCTTGAAGTAATTGCCTTATTTAGTATTATGAGTGCACAAGTATTTACCTAGATCTGCTCTGTGTACTAGGTTACTTCTTTAACCAACACACTGGTATGGTTTTCTGATGGAGTCTCTGAGCACCTGGCATGCCCGTTTGCAAGGTCCTCTTAGGGACCAAACCTCAGTCTCCTGCATTGCAGGCCGATTCTTTACCATCTGAGCCACCAGGGAAGCCCTACTTCCTCAGATGTTTCCTCTGGGGACGGGAGTGTTGGCTGGAGGGTGATCTGGGGTCAGAGTGCACAGAGAGGTAGCAGCCGCATCAGCTCTGCAGCAGGTGGAACTCGGAAGCAGCTCCTTCGTCTAATTAAAATGACATGAAACATGTCCTAAATGCTACAAGGCACAAGGCGCCTTCCAAGCCTGCAATCCAGGCCATGCTTGGGGATGAAAGAAGAGCCCTTGCCCTGTGCCAGACGCATGACTAGACATGAGGGGTTCCATAAGGATTTCTTCTTCCTGACACTTTGGAGCTCACAGTTGAATAGAGCCGACAGACATGCCCACCGTCCACGAGTGCACACACACACACGACGTACAAACCAGCTCCTTGCGCGCATGACTCCAGGTGGGCAAAGGCGGGAGTTGTGGCAAGTCCCCACTGGGTGGGGCGGGAAGGCTTCCCAGGCAGGTCAGAGCCATCTTGCTGGAACTGGGAAGATGAATGGCAATTAGCCGAGTAAGGAGGACAGGGCCTGGTAGGAGCAGAGGCCCCGAGAAAGAGAACCGATGGCACATTTGAGATCTGTGAATGCCCGCAAGAACCAGGCAGCTGGTGAGGGTGGTGAAAGGCGAGCTGGATATGATTGCCCATCAGACACACTGGGCTATTCCTCATTTCTATTAAGAAATGTCCTTCCTCCCACTTTTCTTGACTTGTACGCACTGAAGCTAGCTTTCGTTCTTCCATCTTTGATCCAATCTTGGGGAAAGAGAAATTGTGCTCTCCTCTAAGAAAAATCCAATTAACCATATCAATCAGTAAGTAATACTTAGACTCCTGATGGGCAGACAGCCGGGAGTGGTGGAGATTGGGGCAACCTGGAGAGAGTATTTTCCATCTATAGAGCACAGCCATTCTCCACTCCAGCTATCCAGTCGCTCTAGATCTTGCAGTTTTTCCTGAAACACAGTGCAACCTGGATTTTTGGCAGGTTGGCTAAGTTTTTAAATCATTGCTCTGATATATTTTTTTTAAAAAAAAAAAGGAAGAAATAAGAAGCCCAGCCAACAGGCACACATCTGTATGCTGAACCTTATTCCGGGGCCACGATAGCACCCTCCTGTTTAAAGGCTCCAGAGGTTGCCAGGGCATTTGCAGAATCCTTCAACAAGTCATTGCTCTGCCTGTGGTTACTCCTAACCATCCTTCTCCCCCTGCTTTCCAGAAAGAGATGACGAGCAGGATGTGTCACTAACGGCCCCACCTTACCCTCCGGAAGGAAGAGGAAAGCTGTTTTCCTCCTGGCATCCCAGGCGGGCAGGAGGGAGACTTCCCAGGCTGGAGAGGCGCACCCACTACCAGGAAGAGGCCGAGCTGGAGACTAGCGGTGACTCCGGAGAGTGGTTCCCTGCTCACCGTGTGTGCTCTCTACCCTCTGAGTGCTGCTAGCGTGACCTGTGGACCCGCCGGGAGGGAAGGACCACCCCTCGCCCATCCCGGAGGAAGGATGCCCTGACTTAAAACGCACAGCACAGTTGTGCCGTTCTGCCTGTGACCTGCCACCTAAGCTTTGCTGAAATTCAGGTTTTGCGCCCAAGGTCCTTATTCCTACTTTTCCACTTACCTGTCTCGTCAGCTGGCTGCCTTTTCTGTAACGTGTGTTCTACGTACCCAGTGAATTTTGGAACTCTGGATGCACAACCGGTTTTTGTCTAACAAGCCTTCCTGTGCGGTCTCGGCAGACTTCGGCCCTTGATGCCGTCGTCTCGGCTGGGAGGTCTGATACCTGCCGGCTCACAGCATCCGCGCAATGTCCCCCCATAAGCAGTTTTACCAGGGACCATTCCACGGGACGGCTTGTCTCTGCCCCAAACAGGGTCTGCACACTTTCACTGCAGGGAAGAGACTGGTCTCTAGCCTAAGGCTGGCTAGTTACCAGTTCACCCTGAACAGAGTATCTTTTTTAAAAAGAAAACAAAACAAAAAGACACACGCCATTCCTTGTCTCTTCCCGTCAAGATTTTTTTTTTTTTCCTGTTTCTCCGAAGAGAGAAATAAAGGAAGTTATAAATGACCAAGAATGATCAGCAGAAGCACTGAGCCAGATTAGCACGGTGTTGGTTCGTTATTAAAGGATGTAGTGGCTGTCTCTACGTAATACTGAGGTTTCGATGGAAAAACCAAAAAGTACGATGGGTAATTTGATGCCTGTAGCTCAGACACCCAGACCATTGACTTGTTCTCTTCCCAGCCGGCCCTCTGAGCTTCTGGATCCAGTCGATGTTTTCTTCCTGTGCCTCCGCACTCCCCACCTCTCCGCCCATTACATTTGACATTACAGCACAAAGTTACTTTGCCCGGGTGATGCTCCTGCCATGGTTGCCAAGGTAACAGGCAAGCTGGAGCCGTCCTTCTTCCATCCTTGCCAATGTTTGGATCCCAGCAGACAGACTCATTCTGTGCTGCTTCCTGCCTTTTGAAAGCTACCTGACTTTTTGCTGAAGTAATGTTGCCTTCATTGATTCATTCGCAAAACTGTGGTTGTCCCAAGAGTCTGTAACTAGGAGGCCGGATGATACTTCCGGTGATCATTTGAATTTGACAAAATAGCAGCTGGTGGAGGGAAGTAGATGAGAATGTATTAGTGAATTTTACTGTAATACTGATTAAAGAATAACTTAACAACTCTGACTTTGTCTCATTACATGTGACGTGTGAAAGCCATCTGGGGCTGCCACAAGAGCCTGGAAAGACACAAAACCTTTCGTTGGTCCAAACTAAGAAAGGACTGACTCTCTGGGCACTGTGGCATTCTGTGTTGCCCTAACCCAGCAAATCAACCCTGCTTTGTGTTTTGTCATGGAATTCAAATGCTGCTACCTCTCTTCATATTGTTGCATTCTGATCAGTAACAAACATACCATTTTTGGGTTTTGTTTTGTGTGCTTCCTAAGTAACTTTGAGAGGACACGATAGAGATTTTCTCAGCATCATTTCTGGTTTAAAGGATCCAGAGAACAGACGAATGAGCCCGTCTTCCTGACTTATGCACTATGTAGTAAGTGCCACATGGGAGTGTTGAGCAGTGGGACAGAGAAATGACAGCACAGAGCCCAGGCCCTGGATGGAACTCTGAAGCTTGGCACCATGGAAAACCACAGGAGTTTTGCTTGAAAAAACTGACATTTCAATAATGCCTAATCAAGTAGGATGCTGGACTCTGAAGACTTTTGTTATGAATTCTTTCAAAGTTTATTTTCTTTTAACTGTGCATATGAAATTTCCACTCAATTAAAAAAAAATCTAGATTTTTTTTTTTAAACTTCCTGGAACAATTTCCTCATGGTTATATTGTTCACTGCACTAATCAGCACTTCTAGGAAAAGTGCTGGCAAGCCACTCTTATTTTTTAATTATTGATGGTTCCTATTCCCACAGGACTTTGTTTAGCAAATTGTGAAGAAAATCACTACAGGCGATTTTTTATGTCTTCGGCTTGACTACATCCTGAGAACTTCTCCCGGAAATGCAGATCTGAGCTCCTGTGACCCTTCAGGCATCTCCTGCTTTCCGAATCTGCAGTTGACACCTGGCTTCTTCCTTCTAACCTGGCTGGCTCCCCCTTGTTCCCCACTATTATTTTAAAGTTGAGTAATACATGCATCTATGATTTTTTTTGAGAAATGTCAAAGTGGGAACTTCAAAAGGAAAAGATAACCCATAGTTGTCAATCTCTTTAGTTAATGGATTAGAGTCCTTCTCTTATCCATGTTATTTATTTATCCATGTCCTTCTCTTATCTTATGTATGCTTGGGGAGTGTGTGTGTGTGTGTGTGTGTGTGTGTGTGTGTGTGTGTGTGCATGCAAGCACGTGGGTCTTTCATGGCGCTGGCATTATTAAAGAGTTCAAGCTGCTTTGAACTCCAGAATGTCCCACAATCTGGAATTTTTTTTCTGATTGTTTCCTCATTATTAGATTCTGTTAAACATTTTTAGCCAGAACACTGCATAAGTGATGTTGTTTCTTTCCTTCTACATCACACCAGGAAGCATGTAATGTTCAGTTGTCTCTTTATATGATAAATACTAAGCCTCATCAGTGGGTTGAGGTGTCATCTGCCTGATGCCTTCATTATTAACTTCCATAATTCATCATAAACCTCTGAAATTCAATATTCATACATTTTATAGAGTGCAAGACTGCTTTCCTTTCTTAATAGTCCAAAGAGGTCCAGAAGTTCCAAAAGATTACAGCCATTGCAGTTAGATGTTGCAGTGACAAAGAATTCATCCCTTCCTGTGTCACAGGGGGAAGGAGAAGCTAAAAGTTTCCTTCTGCAGGTAATGCATGAGTATGCTGGATAGTGAGACTTTGTTGCGGCCCCTGGAACCATAGTTAAAATATATATAACTTTTTTCTGCGAGTCCTCAGTGACCTCCCATTCAAACTGATGGTTTATTTTAGAGAGCACATATTTTCATGAAAGATGATTGCTCAAGAGTGCAAAAACTGATTTAGGTGGGGAGGAAATCTTAGATATTACAATCAGTCATGGCCCTCCCAAGGAACCACAGTATGTGCGCAGATATAAAGTATGTATTTAGTATTAAAATTTCATGGGGATGGGAATGATTAGGAATAGAATGTCTAAAAGGGTTCTTTAGGAAGATGATAGTGAAAAAAATAGACTGAGAAATACTCATCTAGGGTCAGTTTATGCTTCTGAAATTGTTCATTTTCTCATCCTGCGGTGTTTGCTCATTTCTGAGGGCCAGGATAAGTGGAAGCGACTTTGAGAGGTTTTTTGTTTGTTTTTTAGCTATTCCTTCTACAACCTTACAAACCATATCAGTTACTTCCCAGGTGAAAAACCAATTCTCCTCTCAACAGTCTTCAGGCACAGAAATCCTGCCGCATCCTCTGTTGTAACCCCCAGATCATATTCCATGTGAAACCTTTCCATTCAACTGGAGTTAATTATATTGTCTCTGAGTTTCAGCTCACCTTTCCTAGTATCCCACATTAAGAAAATCCAAAAACTCTAAAAAGTAAAACATAAGTAAAAACATACCAAACGAGAGCTCTGTTTGCACATCCACCAAGTATTTGAAGACTCTTACCCATTGTCCTTCTGCCTTCCTTGTTTATCATCTCCCATTGGCTGAATTCTCTCGGAAGTCATCTTGTGCCATTGCTAACATTTCTATACTTCAATCTGAAGCCTTCCCAAAGCTGCCTGTGCCACTGTGCATTATAGATAAAACCAGCTGTAAACATGTACGAAATCACTGCGTGCTTTCTCCATACTGTACTGTGTCTTTGCTAACTCCTGATTTGATTTTATACATTTATAAATTTTCTATTATATTTGCCCATACGAAATCCTTATTTATATTCTGCAACACCATTTTGACTAATCTTCTTGAATGTCCTACTGTTAGCATTCTTTGTAAGATTACACTGAGTTGTTTTAATTCCCTTTTTCATTGGCGAAGCATTAGGGGACATGGATAATTTCTCTCATCATTTGTGGTGTTTATGTCATTCAGGTCGTTGCTGGAAGCATCACTTCCTATGGTTTCTACCCTTATATCACTTCCACATCCCATGGGTATCACACTGTGAATAAAAGAAATATCATAGGAAAAGTACAAGAAATGCATCCAAAGGCAAAATCACTGAAAGGAGTCTGATATGTCACTTGGATAATACTATTGTCCTTTGGTCTTTTTACTTCTTGATGAAATAGGTGACTCTCTTCTAGAATTAGCCAAACAAAGCATGTTTGGGAAATAATGGGGTTTTTTCCTCTGCTTTAAAAATACATCAACAAAAATATTTTATAACAAGCTATTCCCTCTGTGATTTATTAATTCTGGACAAGACTTTTTCAAAGAATAAATAAGGATGTCTGTAACTTTTAGAGGGAAGAGTCCATTTCTAATCTGACAATTAAGCTGTTTTACTAGCTTTGAGTGTTCTAATTTTGAAGGTTTTCAGTATGTTTTCTAATTACATCAGGAAAAATGATTTAGCAGAATTTTAGTTCCATTTGTGATTAAATTAATGGTTTGGTGATAAGAACAAACTAACAATAAAAAGCAATTAAAAATGGAAAATAAAACTAAAGGATATTTATGAAATCAGTTCTTTGTGAGTTTAAGAATTCAAATGTCACAAATAAAAGACACACAGCCATCATGTATTTTGTCTTTTTTATGCGTTTGACTTATTTCTTTAACAAATATATTCTTCATTTTGCAATGATCTTGGAACAGATAAATGAAAAGCAAAGTTAATTTTATAAAAAACTAATTCAGAATTTATTTTAGAACCTGTGCACATATTTTCATTTTAGCAGAAGTTCCTTTGTTCTATGATAAGTTTTCCTAGGAGGGTATCATGTGTATCGTGTAGCTTCTCAACAGATTAATGTTGTACTGCTTTTTTCTTGCAGTAAGATTCAGTGTTAAGTTTGGTTATGATGTGGAATACAAAGATAGAAGTCTAGATTGTAGAAAAAGCTAAATAACAGAGAAGGCAATGGCAACCCACTCCAGTACTCTTGGTAGGAAAATCCCATGGGGTCACTAAGAGTCGGACATGGCTAAGCGGCTTCACTTTCATTTTTCACCTTCATGCATTGGAGAAGGAAATGGCAACCCACTCCAGTGTTCTTGCCTGGAGAATCCCAGGGATGGGGGAGCCTGGTGGGCTACCGTCTATGGGGTCACACAGAGTTGGACACTACTGAAGCAACTTAGCAACAGAAGCAGCAGAGTAAATAAAACTGAAGTAGAATCTCAGGCTTTCCCCTACCTTATTTGTGTGCCATTGGGTAGTATATCTGTCCCTCAGAATCCTAAAGTACAACTGGGCTTATAGATTTGTTCCTATGTAGCTTATAATTTGGGGGGATAATAATATAAGATTAAATGTCCATTATGTCCATCACGAATCCAATGGACATGAACTTGGTCCATCTCTGGGAGATGGTGAGGGACAAGGAGGCGTGCTGTGGTCCATGGGGTCACAAAGAGTCAGATATGACTTAGCACCTGAACAACAACAAGAAGATAAACATATTTAGAAAAGTAGAAATATATAAATTCTGTATGTGCTGTGTGCTGTGCTTGGTTGTGTCCGACTCTGTCCTGTAGGCATGATTTGTTGAATCTACATAGATTGTTGTTGTTGTTTAACTAGCTGCCAACATTTAAAAATAGGAAAACTTGATCCGAAAATCAGAATATCTGGCTTCCCCCACTAAATCAGAAGGTCTGGCAACACTAGGCTTTTGTTTTCTTGTGGCAAGAATTGGCTGAGAAGTGGCTGACCCACTTAGATGGGGCTTTCTCTCCAGTTTGCTGCTGTCCCCACCACTCCTGGCTGCTGCCCAGACGTGGCTGGTTGTCAGTTACCATTGTTCTGACACTGGCATGCTTCACTCATGTACATTTCTTGCCACTCCTCTGAAGGCTTTTCAGGTCACAGCCCCTGCTCTGCTGTGTCTAGAGGGACCATTGAGGAAACCACTATTTTAATTTTCAAATGTATCCCCATTCACATTGAATATTTGCTGTATTACTAGATTCTCTCTAGAAACCTATACTGTATTAATGATAATAAATGGAAAGCTGTCTTAAAGACAATAAATTCAAACCAGATGCCTTTAATCCTTCCACCCAACAACAGCAAAAACTGATACTCCCATAAGAAGCTTACTTCCCGAGGAAGCTAAGCTGATCATTAAGTCTATCCACTCTTTCAATATCCTACATTCTTAAATTTCAACTCTGCTTCCAGGCAGACTTCATTGCTACATTAACCAAAATGATAAAGAACTATCATTGGGAAGTAATTGTAGTGTCATCTGTAACAATTACATATTTTATCTGACTTTTCTTCTAGTTCATTATTAAGTAGATAATAACAGAACACATTATTTTTAATGGAAACTTCTTGTTTTAATGCAGTATTCATCAACTAACTGGGTTTCATGAAAACAAAAAACAAAAATTCCCAGTACTTAATAAATTAAAATCTAAATGAGGAAATCTAATTAATGTAATTAAACTTTGATTGAGCTTGTAAAATATATTACTGCATACTAAATTAAGTTGAATATCTGCTCCAGAGGAAATCGTATCATATAATTGAGACATGACCTCATCTATAACCAAATCAGCAGAGAATAAGACTAAGCATTTTCAAGAAATAAATAGAACATAAACTTCTGTAAAGCAATTATCCTTCAATTAAAAAAATTTAAGAAAGAAATATATAGAACATAGAGGGGGAAAGGTATCAAAAGAATCCCATGTTTATTAACCCAGACATAGTATTATGGGGCTTCTCAGGTGGCACAATAGTAAAGAGTCTGCCTGTAATGCAGGAGACATGGATTCAATCCCTGGGTCAGGAAGATCCCCTGGAGGAGGAAATGCCAACTCATTCCAGTATTCTTGCCTGGGAAGTCCCAAGGACAGAGAAGCCTGACGAGCTGCAGTCCATGGGGTGCCAAAGAGTTGGACATGACTGAGTGACTGAGCACACAATATTACGGATAACTGTTTTTCCATAGCCGTGCATATATCTCAACAGTGATGTATTTACTATTGCTAAGAACTGCATGCTTCAAGAGATAGTGGAGGGCAGAGGAGCCTGGTGGGCTGCAGTCCCCGGGGTTACAAAGAGTCAGACACTACTCAGTGACTGAAAGAACGTGCTGACTCCCATAAGAGGCAGCAACACTTAGAAAAGTCGTATATTGCGACTTGTTTATTTATCCCAAGGCTAATTATTTCGCTTGGGCTTGTCATAATCAGAAGTATAATCACATGAAGGTACAAGGGAGACATTTGGTCCACACAAAGTCTGTGGTTAAGGGAAAAACCTTGGTAAAAACGCTGAGGTCATTTAGACAGGATGAAGTTTGGTGGGAGAAGTTAACATTGGCTGGACGTGAGGGATCCTTGCCTGGTCTGTGGATGAGAACAGATTTCTTTGCTCAAAATCTCAGATTAAAAGCTTCAGCTCCCTCTATTTCTTGCTGGCCTCACACATGCTGGGCACACTCACACTTAGAGCCTCCACACTGGCCATCCCCCTGCCTGGATTATCTGCCCCCAGACAGCTTCATGTCTAACTCCTTCCCCCTCAAGTCTTTGCTTGAATGTCACCTTCTCATTGACCTCTGCTGGTCACATCTACCCATAGGACTCATAGCCCCCCCTTTCTCTGCTTTAATTTTCTTTTCCCCATACAATCTGCATGATATAATTTATTTATCCAGGGATTGAACCTGTGTTTCTTGCATTGCAGGTGGATTCTTTACCACTTGAGCCATCAGGGAAGCCCATTTTTATATAATTTATTTGTTAGGTTTCTTGTGTATTGTCTATCTCCTCCAACTGACTATAAATTCCATGCCTTCAGGGATCTCTATTTTGTTTATTGAGTGTCTGGCACAAAGGAGATACTCATTAGACCTTTGATGAATAAATGAATAGATGAATGAATTCAATGGCAGACAAGTGCCTAATTAAGATCTGCTATCAGAGAGAGATTAATGAAAAGCAAGGTATCATAATGATAATATTAAGTTGCTGATATTAACACCAAAAGTATATATTTAAGTGTCTAAGCACACCCTAAGCATTTTAGGTGAATAATCTCAGTTAAACAACCCCATGATGGTGGTTATCTATGTTTATCCCCATCTTAAAGTCAAAGTTACCTAAGTAATCTGCCTGAGACTACAAGCAAGAAAGTGATGTCACACAGGTGTCTCTAGAGGCCCCACTCTGAACCACAGAAGTCACCCCAACCCATAAGGCATCAGGCCCTCCTCAGATTGTCTCCTCTGTAGATACCGGGTCCATGTAGTTTTGCAGCTCAGCCTTCAGTCTCTTTTCTGGTCATTTGTTAATGTGATTGCAGCAGTAGTCTATGACCGGTCCATCTGAGCTCAGAAAGTATTTCCAGTCACAAGGTATTCATTCACAGTTACAAAGTAGACCCTTCGTCAGAGATCAGTCAGACAGTATATCTAACAGGGACACCAGAGGGTCAGAATAACTAGCCGCCAGAGTGTTGAGTGGTGTGAGGCCAAGAGTGGAGGCCAAAAACGTGAGTCTCTGAGTAGGCAGGAGACACAAATCCAGAAGGGATCACCCAGCGTGGGGTAGGGTGTTCCTACGGTCAATTGAATGGTACATAAGAAACTTCGAGGACTTCCCTGGTGGTCCAGTGGTTAAGAGTCTGCTGGGACATGGGGTTGATTCCATATAGGGGACACGGGTTCAATCCCTGGTCTGGGAAGATCCCAAATGTCAAGGAGCAACTAAACCCAAGTGCTACAGCTATTGAGCCTGTGCTCTAGAGCCTGGGGGCCGCTGCTACTGAGCCCACGTGGGGCAGCTCCTGAAGCCCAGGCACTCTAGAGCTGTGCTCCGCAGCAAGAGAAGTCACCGCGTTACGAAGCTCAAGCATCGCAACTAGAGAGTAGCCCCTGCTTGCTGCAACTAGAGAAAGCCCACACACAGCAATGGGGACCCAGCACAGCGGGAAAAGGAAAAAGAAAGAAACTTCTGGGTTTTGCTCCTTGCTGTGAAATGGTGTGGTGGGGGGGCGGGGGGAGTATGCATTTCACTCATCCTTAGAGGAAAACAAGCAGACTTTTTTAAGAATTAATAAACAGAAACACCCACAGCAGAAGATGAACTTAGACATTAAGAAATTTGAGAACCTATCACAGTTAATTTTTGCTAATTTTTCTTCCCTGTGAAAAACATTAATGCATTAATTCTTCAGCCACAATATAAAATATGTGGTTACATTAGAAATATGTAACTGAGAGACTAGAACAAGGAGTGGCTGGGGGATTTATGTATGCATGTGTTCCTTGAGCTAATTTAGAAATAAATAGGAAACAGAAAAGCAACGTCCATCCCATCCACTTGACTTCTGCCGTTTCCTTTGAGGTACCATATATGTTTACCAGTTTCTGGTTCTATCCAGAGATCATTAACATGTCAGGATATAATGCTGGCCTGCACTTCCCCAGTGGTTCAGTGGTAAAGAATCTGCCTGCAGTGCAGGAGATTCAGATTCAATCTCTGGGTCAGGAAGATCCCCTGGAGAAGGAAACTGCAACCCACTCCAGTCCCAGGGACAGAGGAGCTTGGCAGGCTCCAATCCATGGTATTGCAAAGAGTCAGACACAGCTGAGCACTCACTCAATGCTGGCCTGTATTTGAAGGCCAGATGCTGTGATGAATGATTTTCATCCTCCCGTTCCTAGGGCTCCATGGATATTATTCATGAAATGATTCAACTACCAAATGCAAAAGAAGCATTTGTCATGAGAGGAGTGGATAGTGGGAGTATTTTTTTTTTAATAGTAAATCATTAGATTCAGCAACTACTTAACCATGGAAATTCAAGAAAATTCATCCAAAAAGCGAGCCTCATTTCACACTTCCAGGAAGAATTTTTAACACATTTCCAACCTTAGCATGAGCTTACTGAGATTGTGAGGATAATGCCAGTGTTAAATATGACAGGGCATTAACTGGACATGAACTACTAGAGTTTAGACACAGCTGATCCATGAATGTGGAACGGAGAAAGAAGATACTTCCCATGGAAAGCTTGCCAAAACAGACTAGGTAGCCAGGCGAGAAGAGAAGAAAAAGTTTTTGTTCAGGAAAATTGGAAAAGAAATTGAACCCTTTTCTTTACCATTCGTAGAAAGATGGTCCTAAAGGGCAGACTTTAAAATAAAAATTTTTTAATCTATTTATTTATTTGGCTGTGCCAGGCCTTAAATTGTGGCATGTGGGATCTAGTTCCCTGACCAGGAATCGAACCCAGGCTCCCTGCATTGAGAGCACGGAGTGAGTCTTAGCCACTGGGCCACCAGGCAAGCCCAGGCAGACTTATTTTAATGAGATTGTGGAAAGATGAAATAGCAGATAAGATTCAACAATTCAGTTCAATCTTCGGGGAAAGATTTCTCCAAGCTCTTATGAGAAAACTAACCTCAGAGTCACAGAGGCCCCTCTGCCCCCACCGGCACAGCCTCTGCCTGTCCCCAGGCTTCCCTTCCTCATGTCTGACACTATAAAAGCCAGGCAATGACCGTCCCTGCCTCCAGGCCCCCTCTCCCCTCCCACTTCTCACAAGCTGAAGCCAGGCTGCTTTCTGCAAACCCCAGACCTGCGCCCATCCCCCAGACCACCTTGCCTGAGAGCCCACCCCGCCAGCAGGACCCAGAGTCTCCTTAGCGAGCCCGAGACAGGCTTCTCGTGAGTCAGAAAGCAAGCCCAACAACCCTTGCACTCATCCTCAGGCTTTTGGATGTCGTGGCCTAGAAAGTTTAAAATTAAACAGCAGAGAGTGATCTATGGATGATGCCATCGCCATCTCTCCTCACCTTTATTTCATAGGAGAAAGGACATTTCAACAGCGAAAGGGTAGAGCTCGGAATACAAGCCCGTCCTCTGGGTTTCCCTAAAGTAGTGAAAGCCTCTACAGCTGCAGTCGCACGCCGACTGAGGACCTTGGGGTGTCAGGCAGGAGTCTGACATAGCCATGTGTGGCTTTTGTGAGTTGCTTTGGTGCTGGTGGTGGCGGGCTTTCCTGGCAAGTCCTGACCGCCTAGAGGCACTCGATTGCTTGGGCAGTACCACTCCGCAATATCTGCTCACTCTCCCTCCCGGCGATCCTGCTTGCCTGACCGTCTGTAAGAGGGAGGGCAGGGAGCCTGCGCTCCAGGACAGCCTAGGGCACAAGCACAGCCTACTCTAGCGGCTGCCACCGCCTCTGAGTGACCTGAAGACAGAACCGCTGTGCCCACCCCTAGGGGTGAGAGAGCATCCCCCTTCTCTCCTTTCTCTGCCACGAGTCCAATCCTGATCTGCGGACTGAGAACTAGACCCCTCAAGCCTCCTCCTTGGCTAAGGAGCCTCCTCTGCCACCCACCCCACTCCTAGGCGGCCTCAGGTAGGAGGCCGGCAGCAGCAAAGATAGTCTGCATGCTAGCCAGCGCCTGAGTCTGGAAAAGTTAAGAGGGAAAGTCGCTGAGTTGTGTCCAACTCTTTGTGACCCCATGGACTGTAGCCCACCAGGTTCCTCTCTCCATGGGATTCTCCAGGCAAGAATACTGGAGTGGGTTGCCATTCTCTTCTCCAGGGGATCTTCCCGACCCAGGGATTAAACCCAGGTCTCCAGCACTGTAGGCAGATTCTTTACTGACTGAGCCACCAGGGAAGCCCAGTTCTAATACTTAAAAGACTTTAAATTTTCTGAGTAAAAGACCATCATGCCATCTGTAAATAATAATGATTTTGTTTCTTCCCTTCCAATCATTACATCTTCTATTTCATTTTCTTGCCTTATAGAACTAAATAGCACCTGTAGTACAGGTATTGTAAAAGCACCTAAATATTTACCATTTGGTCTTTATAGAATTTTTACTAATCTATACTTTACACCATAGTGAGTGAAAGTCACTCAGTTGTGTCGACCCTGAGACCCCACGAGGCTATACAGTCCATGGAATTTTCCAGGCCAGAATACTAGAGTAGGTAGCCAGTCCCTTCTCCAGGGGATCTTCCCAACCCAGGGATCGAACCCAGGTGTCCCTCATTGCAGACATATTCTTTACCAGCTTAGCCACCAGAGAAGCCCAAGAATACTGGAGTGGGTAGTCTATCCCTTCTCTAGCAGATCTCCCAACCCAGGAATCAAACCAGGGTCTCCTGCATTGCAGGCAGATTCTTTACCAGTTGAGCTCCCAGGGAAGCTTACGACATAGATTTAAGTGTAAGACCAAAGACACCAGAATGAATGAAACTTAGAGGCCTCTAAACACACACTGAAGAGGCCTCTAAACACACACTGAAGTTAAATGTCATTTTTTATTTAAATTAGTTTATCCCTACTCAAAAAAATGACATTTAACTTCAGTGTGTGTTTAGAGGCCTCTAAGCTTCATTCATTCTGGTGTCTTTGGGCTTCTGCTTGTGTATGTTTCCCTTAAGAAGATGTGAACGTGGATCATCACTTTGAGTTGAATGAGAAGATATGAGCTGGGAGAGAACAGTGACTATCAAGAGCCTAGAAAACGTTCATAAGCTTTAAGGCAGAAATTATTTTTTTAGGAAACTATCCTAAATGAAATCACTATAAATGCTGAAAAAATTTTAGCCATGAATATGCTTATTACTTTATTGTATGTAATAAGCAAAATTGGAAACCTAACTAAGAATAAGTAAATGACCCAAAATAGTAATGAATATTCACTGAATTGGAGGTTATACAGACATTAAAATTAAGTGTATGAGAATGCTTATTTTATAATGTTAAATTATAAATGGAGCATCTGGATTCAGCACGAGTAAAACATCTCACCAAGGTCTGGCTCTTCCTTGCAACTTTCTAGAACCCCTTCTACTACATCGCATGTACCCAAGTGTATATCAATGCCTTGAATTGTGGTTAGATTCTTGCTGTTTCGATATCTTGACTTTTCTGCTCTCAAAAACCATCTACCCTCCTAGGTTTACACCATTTAGCCATTCCACTCTCTACCACCCCCAGCCCCACCCCACCCATCACTATCATCTTCTTGTCATTCTCTACACCTGCCCTCTGGGCTTCTCGGGTGACTCAGTGGTACAAAAATCCACCTGCCAGTGCAGGAGATGTGGGTTCGATCCCTGGGTCAGGAAGATCCCCTGTATAAGGAAATGGCAACCTAGGCTAGGATTCTTGCCTGGGAAATCCCATGGACAGAGGAGCCTGTCGGGATACAGTCTATGGGGTCACAAAAGAGTCAACTTAGCGACTAAACAACAACACTCCCCCTCATTCATGGAAACCAGGGCACCCATTTCCCACAATTCCTCTCATTGCCAAGTCTTACGTGTCTTAGGGAGCATCTTTGGACACAGACAGTGCATCGTGGTCTCTCATTTTACTTAATTTACATACCAGAGCCAGTGTTGTTCTTCCCTTCTAATCCAATTTAGCCATCTAATGTCAGGGCCTTTGGACCTCATTATTACACAGTACTGATCAGCTTTGAAATGTTAAAATTCCAGACTCCACCATAAAACAGTTTTTCTGCTCTTAGCAACTTCAGTGTTCTTATCCCTCTGTTCTAATGCATCCATCCTGTTATTCTGAATCTTTGGATAGCTAGTAATTAGCAACCCCTAAGACTTAGGTTAAGTGGCAGTTTTTGTTTTTTTTTTTTTTTCCAATGAGTTTAAATGCATTTTATTTTTAGACAACCTACATGACACGTTTTCTCAAAAACAATGCCTCCGCTCCAAATAAATCAACGTTCAAAACAAATGAAGAGCTCGAGATGACATCAGTCCCATCTGTCTAAATCCTGGTGTTGTGTGGATGAAAAGCAGTGGCCAGCCAGTTATGATGACAGGTGATTGATCCAAGGTAACTGCCAACTTTGTTAACATTTTTCCATCTCTAAACCATCCTTAAAGAAAATCATATACGGGGTTACACCATCCTCACGGTAGTCCAGCAGAGCAACCATGCCATCTGGATTCATGTTTTCACCAATAAAGAACTGATAGTTTTTGAAATTAGCAAGGATGTGCTTGATTTGTTCTGCAGCCCCTGTCATAAAAGGTTTTACTCTTTCTGGTCTCTGTTCTTCAAGTTTCCCTTTGATTGACTTCATGTAATCTTTGATGTACTTCTTGTAGGCTTCTTTTGTGAAGCTGGTTTCCTGCAAGTGATGGTTCATGACAATATCGACACCAGTGATTACTGTGCTTTCGGTACCTTCGCCCTCGGGGCCTTCAGCGGAGGCATTCCCACCAATGAGTGAGTCATCGATGTTACCCTCTGTCCTACTGACCATCTTCCCCTCCACCTCCAGACACAGCCCGTCCGCGACCTCCCGGATCTTGTAGATGTCGGAGAACATCTCGACATGGCTGATGAGGTCCCGGTAGATGATCATGATGGCGACTGGAGGGAGGCGACAGCGGCGCTGCTTAGCAGGAGCCCGGAGCTCGGAGCGAGCGCAGTGCGGCCGGAGCGGCGCTCGGGGGGAGGGGCTAAGTGGCAGTTTTTGAATAGCAACCTCATTAATCATCCTCAGCCTGGCCAGATCCCATGCAATCCTCCTCTTCTATTAAGCTGTGGATGAAAGATCTGGTTTCTAACTCAAGGTTTGAACATCAACAAATAGTTCTCTTTTACTACATGAGTCACCATGTTAGTAAAATACTCTTACTTCAATGTTTCTATTTATCCAGAAGCTAAAAAAACACTTTAGCTTAATAAAAAATAAAGTAAAATAAAATAATGTAAATAAAAAAGATTTGGACTTGGGAAAAAAAAAAAGCTTGGATACTCAAAATGATGCATGAAAGCATACGTTGGCAATCAAGAGTCTCACTTAACCCAGAAGGTTCTATAAATTCTTGACAGTCCCACAAACAGAGGAAAGAGATGACATTCTGTTCAAAAGAACTTTCTTGTATTTTGAAAGATCTTAGTTCTTTGAAAATTAATAATCCTGAAATGATAACTTCTGTTTAGTTTGAGAAGGCCTGTTAAAGAGAACTTCAGTTCTCTGACTGTTCTGATAAAGCACAGTTCACTGTTCCTGGGTTTTCAAAATTACAGTGATATAACCAGTCATTTGTTTTATTTGATGTTGTGTGTAAACTTGCTATTCAGATTTAAGGAAAATAATATTCAAATTAATATTTTAAGCAAGCTTTGAGGCATCTGTTCATGGATTGCAGCAACTAATGTGTGCCTTGTGGAACTATCTGCATTTAATGGTTTCTCTCAAAGATCAGAGTGACTCAGTTGATGTTCTTTAAGATATAACTGCTTTGGGTCATTTTACAAGATTGTCTCATTTCTTAATGCTTGTGTGTCTTTTACTTCATTACTTGTTCTATTTGTATTTCCTTGTTTGTTGTGCCTCTTAAAAAGCTGTATTTATGAAAATCTCACCAGTACTAATCCTTTTAGGTGTGGAGAAAAATTATCTGTAGAGAAAGTAAATAAATTCTTTGTGAAGTAAATAAATTCAGGAAATAGATTCAACCCAATAAATGACTCAATTATCTACCTGATGTGATATATAATTTACTCATTTTCCAGATGATCAAATTCAGGGTTGGAGAGATGCTTTGCTCATGATCACACTGGTAGGAAGTGATGGAGTGATGACCCAAATACATTCCTCCTTTCTCCTAGCCCAGTGCTCCTTTGGGAGACGACGCAGAAGTGGAAGAGGGACTTATAATGCAGACATGATCAAGAAACAAAAAACAAAGTAAAATCATAGATTAGAAAGTATTTCTAATGGCATCTTTGGTATTAGCAATGGATCCTCCTTAGGGCATTCTTCAAAGACTTAAAATATAGTTTAATAGATAAAAAATAAATATACACTTTTTTAAAAAGAGAATTCTCTACTCTGATTGAGTAATAGAATATGGGAAAGGCTAACTATGGCCTAAAATGATGTTATCCAGTGAGGACAAATTCACTGTTTCCATGATCTTGTCCCAAGAAGTCAAAGAGTTTATCTAGTATTAATTTGCTAGAGTGGCCACAACGAAGTACCATAAACTGAGTTGCTTAAACAACAAGAGAATTGTTGAGATGCGTTTTCATGAAATAATGAGAATGATTGGTCCTTGGATTTTAAAGATCCATTCGCATCGTTGATGGTAAGAAGAGAGAAGGCCTTTTTGGTTTTTGAAGCCTTTACGACACTGTATGTCCTTTGGAACTCACAGTCCTTGGGTCTAGATGTCTGAGATCAAGGTGTCAGTAGGGCTGGCTCCTTCTCTCTCCTAGTTTTTGGTGGTTTCCTGGCGGTCTTTGGTGTTCCTTGATTTTTGCTGCATCACCCCCGTCTCTGCCTTCACCTCCACATGGCATTCTCCGTGTGTGTGGATGTCTGTGTCTGTGCTCATCTCTCCCTTTTTGACATGTTCTGTTATTATTATTTTGGGGTCGTGCCAGGGGCATGCAGGATCTCAGTCTCCTGACCTGGTATTGAGCCTGTGTCCCCAGCAATGGAAGCCCAGAGTCCTAACCACCGGGTTGCCAGAAAACTGCCACCATTCCCCACCCCACCCCTCCTTTTTAAAAAATACCAGTAGCAATCTTGCTGTGTTCGGGACCCACACTGCTTTAGTATGACTTCATCTTAGTTACCTGATAGCTCTTTATTCTCATCTCTTTTCCACCTCCCTGCACCCACGGAAGAAGGGCTGGAGGGCTTAAATAAAGAGTTCTATACACAGAACCCTTTGGTTCACTAAGACTGAACCTGACCATCTTTTCCTTTAGGATAATTCCTCTCTGCTTCCCTTCACTCTCGTAACCAATTTACAGATATGCCCATTCAAGATCACACTGGCTGAGCCTCCTTTGTGAGCCTTCATTATACTGAAAAAACTTTCAAGCCTTTTTAAACTCATGCCCTCTTTCTCCTGATGCTTGTGTCTTTTTAGTTGTGGATATTCTCTAGAGCTGAGAGGCTATCCATTAATAATAATTAGAATTGAGGGAGAGGACGTTAGTTGATCCTTTAGTATGAAGAGCAATATTGGTGGTATTGTCCATTTGATTTCTTGCCATTATTGCTTATTATCTGAGTTACTATAAGAGAAATATGTGTGAATATTATCTAAGCCTAAATATTCTTCTGACTGATGGATAATTTTCTCAGTCTGTATGTGAGGTAGAAGATGGGTTTCATTTTTAAAAGTGTTTTTAACAAAACAAATGTATTTCATAAATAACATAGGTCCTAAAATCCCCCCCCAAAAATGTTTCAAAAATACTCCCTCCTAAAGAATTATAGTTAAGATAGCCCAAGAACCAGAGTTTGCAGGGCATTAGAATTGAATCTTAGCATCTTATTAGTCTTTTTTAACAGATGTTGAGTGGTTATTCAAAAGAACATATAGTGTTGTAAAAGCTCTGAAAACCAAAAAGGTCTGTTGTTGTCTTACTATCAACAACATTAATGGTTCTGTAAAATCCAGGGACTGGATGATTTACATTATTTCATGAGAGCATACCTCTTGTTATTCAAAGAAAATCTTATAATGGTTTATTGAAAAAAAAAAAAGATCCTAAAAATCATCACATGACCTAAGGTAAAGTCATGAGACTGAGTCACAAGGCTTTTGGAAATTCTCCAGCATTCTGACCTGGCAGTGACATCATAATGTCCTCACTAGTTATAGGACCTGCTGGGCAACAGAAGGGAAACTCCGAGACACAGTAGATCACTGGATAAATCACGTTGTTTTCCCAATGAATTTTATATTGCTTATTTTTTTATCTGGGGTTTTCACCCCAGAGACTAGTGGTATAGATCCCCCCTATGAAGAAGGTGAGTAAACATTTAAAACTTTCACTCAAATAGCAGATAAGAAACTTGACCCATTGCCTAGATGGCAATTTTTTAAAAATTTAATTGAAGTATAATTGATTTACAATGTTGTGTTAATTTCTGCTCAACAGCAAAGTGACTCAGTTATACATACATATTCTTTTTCATACTCTTTTCCATTATAGCTTATCATAGGATGTTGAATATTGTTCCCTGTGCTCTACAGTGGGGGCTTGTTGTCTATTCATCCTGTATATGATAGTTCGCATCTGCTAATCTGAAACTCCCAGACCTTCCAGCTCTGCCCCTTCCCCCTTGGCAACCACACATCTGTTCTCTGTTTTGTAGATGTGTTGATTTGTGTCGTGTTTTAGATTTCACATACAAGTGATATCATACGGTATTTGTCTTATCCTTTCTGAATTACCTCACTTAATATTATAATCTTAAGGTTCATCCATGTTGCTGCAAATGGCATTGTTTCATTCTTTTTTATGGCTAATTGGTATTTTTTTTTTAATTGTTTTTGCCATACATTGTCATGATATCACCATGGGTTTACATATGCTTCCCCTCCATAACCCCCCTCCCTCCTCCCTCCCCCCCAGGAAATCTCGCTGCACCAGTCCCGAGCATCAATCCTGGGCTGGCGATTGATTAGACACATGACAATTAACATGCTTCAATGCCCTTCTCCCATATCATCCCACCCTTACCCTCATCCACAAAGTCCACGTTGGTATTTCGTTGTACGTGTCTGTGTGTGTGTGTGTGTGTGTGTGTGTCTGTGTGTGTGTGTGCGCACCACGTCTTCATCTAGTCACCTCTCAAAGCGCATTTAGGTTGTTTGCATGCCTGGGCTGCTGTGAGTTGTGCTGCTATGAGCATAGGGTCCGTGTATCTTTTTGAATTAAAAGGTTCATCTTGGTGTATGCCCAGCAGTGAGATTGCTGGATCATATGGCAACTCTATGTTTAGTTTTTTGAGGAACTTCCATTCTGTTCTCCATGGTGGCTGTGTCGATTTACATTCCCACCAATAGTACAGGAGGGTCCGCTTTTCTCCATACCCTCTCCAACAGTCCATGGCAATTTTCTAAAGGGTGATATAAAGTGCATTGTTGGAAATACAATATAACTTAGATTTTAAATCTCTGTCTCATATCCTTTGTGAAGAAAACGCAGTTTCAAAAAAGTAGTGAAAGAAATCAACACATTTCTGACCTCTGGTCATGCTTTTTTTCAGGGCATGAGATGACGCCCATACCTGAACAGCCTATGGCGGAACATCCCCATACGATGGAAGAAGAAAATAAGGAACATACGCCTGAGAAAACTGGCGATTATTATAAAGATGTAAAACAGTGTAAGTTTTCCAAGTTCATAGCAATACATATGCAAAAGATGATTAGACTGATTTGATTTATAAGCCCTAAAACTTCTATAACCATTTTATTTCCCATTTAAATTTTAATTTACCTTATAGACATTTTGGTGTATGAAATGGAATTCTTATTTTCTTCAACTTTTTCCATGAGATGTTATAAAGTTTAATAAGATTTGGTAACTGTCTATAATTACTATTGGATTTATCCTAGCAGTGTGGTTATTTACTCACATTAGTTAACAGTTGAACTAATTCGGTGGAGAGATAAGCACAATTTATTTGGAGATGTGTGTCCGTTTCCTAGGGCTTCTTGTAATAAAGTACCATAAACTGGGGGACTCAAAGCAAAAGAAATTTATTCTCTTGTAGTTCTCACAGAAGCCAGACATCCAAAATCAAAGTTTTGGTCACACCATACTCTCTCCAAAGCCTCTGGGGCAGTGGTCCCTAAACTTTTGGCACTAGGGACCAGTTTCATGGATGCTGTGGTGGGGATGGTTTCTGATGATTGAAGCCTCCTCTCATCTGATAGGAGGCAGAGCTCAGGCATGACGATTACTTTGATTAAAAAATCTTTCTCACACACACACTCATAACATAAATGGGACTATACTAAAGAATTGTATCATAACCTGCTTTTTCTCATTTGAGAACCCTGGAGCTTTTTTCATGTATACTTCATTATTTTTAATAGATATATAGTATTCCATGATATGATTCCCCATAATTAATGCACTGTCTTAGTAAAGAATTAGATTAGATGGTTTTTCTCTCTTGCCCATTGTTCTCATGTACATTTGAGTGTATCTCTCTTTGGATAGATACCAAGTACTGAAATTTCTGAATCAAGGATAAATCTTTTAAAATATTGATAGGTAACACCAAATTGTACTCTAAAAACACATCTACCAAGAATGCTCCACAATGTCACATATACTGAATAATGTTAATCATGTTTTGTGAATAAGCGAGAATTTTCATTACTGTTTTAATTTGCACTGATTACCTGTGAAGCTGAGAATGTTTCTTTATATTTGTTGGGCATTTTTATTTCTACTTTTGTGATTTACCTGTTCATATGCTTGGCCCATTTTTTCTATTAGATTGTATTTTCATTTATTTGTAGGGGCTCTTTATTATATTTAGCATATTCAATCTTTTCTCTGTGGTAAAAGTAACAAATATTTTCTCCCAGGCTGTCACTCACCTTTAAACCTGTTTAAGTATTCTAATCACAGGGAAAATTTAAAATTTTATAAGATCAATTCTTGATTAACCAATTTCTTTACAACTTCTTCATATTGTATCTTGTTTAGGTAGGCCTGTCCAATCCAAGATATTAAATTATTTTCCAATTCTTTGAATAACTTCATATTTTTATTAAAACTCTTAGGTCTTAAATTCAATTATTTTTGTATATGGTGTAAAAAATAATCATAAAACTTTACATTTTTTGAGGAGGATTGCCAGTTGTCTAATACTAATTCCCTACTGACATGAAACTCACATTTAATATAATTTAAGTTCCATTTGAAATTGGGTCAGTTGTTATTAATACCTTTTCATTGTTTCTTTGATCTGTCTTTCCCTGCAAAGATCCACAATGTTTTAGTTTTTAATACTCTAATAACTCATAGCATTAAATATTGACCTATGACTTTCTTATATTTCTCCATAGATCTACCTCAGAAAATTTTCAAAATTAATGACTGTGTGTGTGTGTCTGTGTATTGGGGGAAATGAATATATGTGTATATACTAAACACACACACACATTCATGTGTGTAAAATTTTCTGTCATTTCATGAGATTTGGGGAAGAGGAGATCTGTGTATGTATGTTCAGTCTGGCATCTTGATCCATTTTACTTTGGCTCTGATTGAATAGATACATCCATTTGTTTTAAATTACAGCCAGCCTCACTGACAGCTCTTTAAGAGCAGGAGTCATTATGTGCATATGTAAATGTGAATCCATTTGGGAGACCGTGATTGTTATTGAAATATGTGCTTTTTAAGCTGAACTATTACAGTCTAGCAGAAGGTTCAAAGGCAAGTGAATGCTTCTTACCTGGCTAAACTTTAACAATGTTAATACAAACAGTAATGATATTACACATCTGCAAACTTCCTTCAGCACCCATTATGCACTTGTATATGTTTTTTGTAATTTCCTTAATAGTTTCTTTTCAGAAAGAATCATTTAGCACAAAGATACTAGTTTGGTTTTCTTCCCCCATGAATTTTATTTTTGACCCTTGCTCCCCTTGTTATTTTACAGCTGAAGAATGTCTCAAATACTTTATTATTCTCTTTATAGAATTAATGTATATGTTTTAGGAAAAAAATCAGGTGAGGAAAAATGTAAAAGGAACAAGAAGTGACTTACCTAGCTGCTGAAAAGTTTTGATCTTATGTTTTCAGATGTCTTCACAACACAAAATCCAAATGGCACGCAGTCTGAAATATCCGTGAGAGCAACAACTGATCTGAATTTTTCTCTGAGAAACTGTAAGTACTGAAAAACAGCACTGCAAATAGGAAAAACACTTCAAGCAAGATTTCAAAATAGCACTGCAGACTATTTTGAAAAAGGTCTTAGTGGAGATAATATCATCAGGGAGTCTTAATTCATAAAATAAGGAGACTCCACCATAGCCATCACACTGGTAAATTCAGAAGGCAAGAATGGTTTTACATTTATTAGCCTCGTATTTTTGATTTGAGTGGAAAGAAAAAGAAAATAACTCAATTTATGACCCCAGAAAATTGTTTATTTTCCTTAAACCCACAGTTTTACTTCTTTCTACTTTGTGCTTTCAGCTTCAAATATTATTTCTTTTTTGCATTTTTCTACCAAGTGTAACTACTGATAGAGGAAATGAGGGAATGTTGTCAGCATGTCACTTTGGAGGCCGTTAAAAAGGCTCTAAAGTATATATACCACATCCTTCACTTTAAAGCGTCAATAGCTCATATCTATGAAACCCAAGAAGAGAAGGAAAAGAGGATGAAAGTAAATAGGGCAAGAGAGAATGTTTCTGACTATGACAATATTTAATATTAGGAAAAACCAGACTCAGCGATGCCTAATAATTAATAAAACTTCTTGACAATAATGGATCATTTTGAGCAATTCCAAAACTTGAAACATAAATATGACATAGGGACATTTCGAGGGCACACATTAATTTAGACAGCTCCCTCATGGGAATTTTGTTTGTATATAGCAGACAACATCTTGAACTGTTTCTTCAACAGACTAGGTACCTAAAATTCCCTTTAGGAGATGGCTTATCAATGACCACAGGACCCACGGAAGAGATTTCAAAACCCGAACTTCTCTTCCCACAATTCGGGTCCCCAGAGGATTGCCAAAGGTGGATTGGGATGAGAAATATTTGGCGTTTTCACTGGGGCTCTAACAGAGACTTGAGTGGTGGGGACATTCTGGAGGAGATGGAAATCTCCAGAATAGTGTTGACTAATTATTCTTCGAGTCCCTAAAATGATGAGGACAAGGCAGTAGTGAGGCAATCCAGGCACGTTTCTCTCAAATCAAGTGGGGGTTGCAAAGCAGCATTTAAGGATTACATCCCAGTCACTCCAGCCCTGCCTGTGTCCATGTCAACTCTGGCAATGGATTATTTTTTTCCATCCTTTCTTTCCAACAAGTTACCTGTAACAATGTTGTCTGTAGGCTCGGTAGAAATCTTCCTAGAGTGGGATTGCCTGTACTTCATATGACACTTCTTCCATTCCTCTCTGAAGCAAAGTTCACTGAAATTGCCAACTTCATAGGGAGAAAAATGGTCCTCCAGTCACAAAATGAAAAGTAAAAGTGAAAGTCACTCCGTCGTGTCTGACTCTTTGTGACCCCGTGGACTCTACAATCCACGGAATTCTCCCGGCCAGAGTACTGGAGTAGGTAGCCTTTCCCTTCTCCAGGGCATCTTCCTGACCCAGAAATCGAACCGGGGTCTCCGGCATTGCAGGCAGATTCTTTACCAGCTGAGCTACCAGGGAAGCCTTCCAGTCACAGCTTCTCCCACATCGACTCTTACATACCTCCAGATGGACACATTATAGACTGAGATACAGCCTCAATCAGGCCTGGAAACCCTTGATTTGTAACCCCAGATTTTAATTGCCCAAACTGATTTGAGTGGTCAACATGCATATGTTCCCAGCTTACCAGGACACTGCTCTAGCCTCTCTCTTCCATCTCATCACACTGAACCAGCAACCAGGTTGTCCCAGGTTGATAGCATTACCTCAAAGCCTGTGCAGGAAACTATGTGAAGCCAGCGTACCTCGCCCAACAGATCCTCCTGAGTGCCAAAGGAAGCTTGTAGCCCCACACTCCCAGTTTTTCCTCTCTTACAAATTATAGGCATATTAATCCCACCCCAGGCAGCCTCTTATTACACAAACTTCATTCTTCAGTGGCTTCTTCTTTCCCCCTCTTTTAAGGTATCTCAGGAAAATGTCAACATCTTTCTCTTTGTTTTGTTGTTGTTGTTATTGTTGTTTTTCTCTCTCCTTTTCTTTGTTCTATTTTTTAGCTTTAAACATACCTAATTACTAATGTTGAGTCAATGTTTTTCTATGCTGATAATCCATTATGCCTTTTCCTAGATAAACTCCTCAATGAAACAACTACGGTGCCACCTCCTGAAGTAGTCAGCCATGAAGAAAGTAAAGAACCTTTTGGAAAAACTACTCACAGTATTAAACTCACAGCATTGTAGTCAGACCTGGAGCATGTCATTATGCGACTTAAACATTTAACTTTCATTACTCTGAGTATTTCATAAAGTGATAACATACTTAAGGAATTCATACTAGTACAATTTAAAATCACTCTAAAATCTTTTAAATGGTAAAAATCTAGAAATCAATTTTCAGATTTATCCAAAGGATAGGAAATGAACGCTTTTTAAAATACAATCTTATTGTAGTAAAATGTATTACAGTTATATTTATATTAAATATATATTTATATAAAATATCACATGTGTATAAATATACATTTATATAAATATATTTAATACATTTAAATATAATTTTTAAATAATTTTAACAATCACATACTTGATAAATAAACTTAACTCTGCTTAGAGCTGATTTTTAGCATTTCCTAAGAATATTAGTGGAGAGTTCAGAGCTAGAGTTTACAAACTCAAAATTATCATTTTACTTTTCTGACAGTACTGTTTCTTATAACATACTTGTGAAATCCTAACAACTCAGGATGGCTTTTCTCTAAGGTCTTGAAAGAGGAGTGGTCTAGTTGAAGACAGTGAACTGTCCTTACATGAAACCCTATACTCTCCAGTTCATGCAATCCAAGCGTATTTCTCGTGATTCCTTTAATATGGTTATTCACTTTCTTGAGTAACCATATTAGAGTAATACTTAAAAATAGAAATCTTTTCATCTTGGTATGCCCCTCCTTAAATACCATCAGTAACTTACTGCTAGGTTTGGGGTCATATTCTAAATTCTTAAGCAGGCATTCAAGTCTGAAGCGATCTGACCACTGAAGAACCTGCCAGTCTCGCTTCTGGTCACAGTCCCCACCCATATTCTCCACGCCAGACTACCTGAAGCTCTCAGAGCTGACCGAACCTGCTCGTAACACCTGCGTTTGCTCACAGTGGAATGACCTCTCTCTCACATAGTTTATCTGGCAAACAATTTCTAGTCCTCTGAGCCTTTATGAGCGCATGGCCTCCCTCGCGAAGTGTTTCCGGCTTTTGAAAGTGAATTCGATCCTTCTGTGCATACCACCTGCGCGTTGCTATGAACGGCCTCATTCTCCTGCAATGTGATGAACAGTGATTCTTGTCTGTCTGCCTCTCAAAGTAAGAGTGTGTTCCTTAAACATAAGACCTGTATCTTGTTCATTTCTGTAACTTTAATGCCACCCACAGGGTCTGGTACATGACGGGGACTCAAGGTATAGCTGTTACATGACTAGACCAACGTGAAAAAGTGAACATTCTCTCAAAACTTTACTAAAGTCAAATTACCTTATTTTGTTATCCTGTTCTGTTTTGTGTTTTAAACAGAAGGAACCCAGAGTCCAAATGAGCCTGCATTTTGGACAATGTTAGCTAAAGGTAAACTCATAGTAGTTAGGTAGCTGGGAAAATGTTTGGGTTTTCTAAAGTCTTCTGTGTGGAAGCCAAGATCAGGGTAAATTTTTCTAATACTAAGAATTAATAAATCAACATTTTGCTGCCATCATCACGTGTAATGGTAAATGCAACACAAACCCAGAAAGTTGATCAAGTATCACACAATTTCTGATCCTCTCACCAAAAGTTTCGTTCTCCTACAAATGTTACAATCTAGCCATTTAATTCATTTATGAATAAAAATTTTAAATAAGGCTCTTGCTCAATAGTATCCCTCTTTGTGTTTGGAGCAGTATGTGTATAAGCACATGGGATGCATGAACGAATGCAGAGTGTATATCAAAATATATGCATGCACAAAAGTAATATGTAAATCATAAATGTACATGCATTCATATATAAATCACATGCATAGCATTTGCATGTATGCATGTATACACATAACATATATATCATCAATACATGCATAGATGCATAAATATAATTCATTTATCACATGCATATATGCATGCATTATATGAATTATATGCCATATTTGATGGGTCCTCATTTGCAGATTCTGTATTTGTAAATTTACCTGCATTTAATATTTACTTGCAACTCTCCAGATCAATACTTGCAGAACTTTCACCATCATTGATGGATACACACAGAGTAGCAAAAAAAAATTTAATTGCCTGAAGCTCTTGTTCTCAGCTGAAGTATAACAAAGGCCTTCTTTTTTCAGCTCTCATGCTGTAAACAGAATATCTTTTTTTGTGGTATGTTTAGTGTAAGGTGTTTTGCATTTTTGTGCTTTCTCCTGGGAATTTTGCTATTTTAGATGCCCTCCAAGTATAGTATTACAATGCTGTTTTGTTCCTAAACACAAGAAGGCCGTTATGTACCTAAGGAAGAAAAATGTGTGTTTTATATAAGCTTCATACAGGTGTGAGGTATAGTGCTATTGATTGTGAGCTCAGTATTATTAATGAATCAGACTGTAGCCCACCAGGCTCCTCTGTCCATGGGATTTCCCAGGCAAGAATACTGGAGTGGGTTTCCATTCCCTTCTCTAGAAGACCTTCCCAACTCAGGGATGGAATCTGGGTCTCCCTCACTGCAGGTGGATTCCTTACCTCCTGAGCCACCAGGGAAGTATAATCAATCAGCCATATACACTAAATAAAGTATCTCTAAACAGAAACATACATAAAACAAGGTTACTGGGTCAAAAACAAGGTCATATGACCAGAGGCTCATAAGAACCTAATCCCGTATTTCCCTTAGGAATGATGATGGTTCAGTATTCACTTAATTCAGTGCTTACATGAGTTAACTACCATGACTAGCATGAAAATTGAGAATGAACTGTATATAGTATACACACACATATACACACACAATAATTTTAGTAAGTGAATTTTGCTTACCATAACACCAATTTATTGTTTTAACAGCTATAAATGCAACCACCAGTGAGGACAACCAACGAGATCAATTATTTCAACCAATTCCAGGTAAGAGCAAAATACTTCAATTAAATGGATACGTAAATACTTGCACACATTTTAGTGTCTACATGATGATACTGTTTTCCTCAGTAAAGTGTGGTATGTGTAAGAGAGTAGTATGGTGACTGGCGTTATACTAGAAAGGACATTTACAGTTGTAGGGAAGTTATGGTTTCTAAACAGTGTTCTCAATGACCATATTGCAGATACTTCCATCTTCCTGCTGTGTAACTTCTATTCCTGGAAGTAAATAGAAACAGTAAACTAAATGGAATTGTAGGCAAATGAACAATACATAGGATGCAGTTTTTTTAACTGACAGGCTTTTGTAGAGCAATTTTAGGCTACATAAAAATTGAGCAGAAAGTAAAGAGTTCTCCTATTCCACCCATTCAGTTTTCCTTGTTATTAACATCTTCCATTGGTGGGGTGCATTTTTTTTAATAATTGATGAGTCAATATTGATACATTGTTATTAACTAAACTTCGCAGTTTACATTAGAGTTCATTCTTTGAGTTGTAAAATTCTACAGGTTTTGACAAATATCTTGTGTCCACCATTACAACCATACAGAGTTAGCTTCATCGCCCTAAAAATTTTCTATGATCTACTTAGCCATCTTTCCCTTCCCCAACCCTGATTTTTCTGTTGTCTCTATAGTTTTTCCTTTTCTAGAAGGTCAAATAGTTGGAAACATACATGTATTCTTTTCAAAGTGGCTTCTTTGACTTAGTACTATGCATTTAGGTTTCTTCTGTGTCTTTTTGTGATTGATAGTTTACTACTTACTCTTCATCACCAAATAATATTCCAGTATATGGATGTACTGGTATGTTTATCCATCCACCTATTGCAGGACATCTTGACTGTTTCCAAGTTTTGGCAATAATGAATAAAGCTGCTATAAACATTCATGTGTAGGTTTTTGTGTGGTCATAAGTTTTCAACTCACTCGGGTAAATACCAAGGATTGTGATTGCTGAATCATGGGGTAAGACTATGTTCAGATTTGTAAGAAACTACCAAACTGTCTTCCAAAGTGGCTGTACCATTTTGCATTCCCACCACCAACAAATGAGAGAATTCCTGCTGCTGAATGTAGTTTTCATTAATGGATTGATTTTATTTATATGAATAAAAGAACTCCTGACTTTGATGGAAAATTTCATAACAAGGCATCATGTTAATTTTCTCCAAACCTCTGTCCTGTGTAAATACATTGAAAAAGAAATAGCATCTGGTAATACATGTAGGGCCTACCACCTTAGTTCTGTGCTGGGTTATTTGACATTTAATGCCACTTGCCTTTCAGTGAGTCAAGACAATGGTGTCAGACTTCTTTATTTAGAAAAGTGATAACCAGTAATGACAATGTTCTAGAAATATTTTGTTTTTTCAAGGAATGAAAGGGAGCATGCTCAATTTTCTACTGCGTATTGAGCACATACTATACTTTACATATGTTATTATGTTAGTCCTCACAGCAATTCCATGAAAGCTGTTATTATCTCCATTTTACAGATGAGGAAACTGTGGCTTAGATCAGGGGAAAAAATCTGTCCCGACTTATAATTAGCTTTTCTATAATTTCCAGTTAGGAATTTCAAACCCTTCTTTAGTTTTGACCATCACCTTGATAAACAAATGTACTATAAGCACACCTCTTTACAAAAGTCCTTTTAATTCAGGGGCACAGCCCATTTTAATATAATTTATGTCCAAAATAATCTGCCTCAAAGTCAAGATATCAGTCATTCACAACTGTATACATTTCTCTCCCCTTGGCCTAGGATTGCACATGGACAATTAAAACTTTTTTAATATAAGAGAGTACACACATGGGAATTTGTCACTGCTTATTATCAAAACATCATTACCTGAAAAAAATCATGAAAAATCATTGAAACTTTTGGGTGGAAAGATGTTGGAGGAGAGGGGACAAATAGCAACATGAAAAGTTACCATTGCATGCCTATTAAGTCAGACATATATTCAGGAAGATATAAAATTTGGCAGTAAATATATATATTTATTCTTTGGTAAAAAGACTTTTGACGTTTCTGGATCCAGACATGATTTTAATTATAGATTTTAGAAAGTTAGCTAAGTTTAACATCAAATACACTAGATTTGATCACAATAATAAAAAGACAAATTCAGTTCTTAAGCCTTGTGGAGGAAGCACTGTAGTACATCATCTTTTTAACTTAAAAGAAAAATCAAGTCCTGCCAACAGAATAAATGCATTTCTCTCCTGAAGGACTAATCCCATGTGTGTAATTTCATCACGTTTTTAATAGTAGTCTCTTCCGAGTCTTGGATTGGTTTTTAATTATATAAGGAGGAAGGCTGATACATGTTTTAACATCTGGTCACCTGGATTTGATACGAGATTTTGCCACTTACTAGCTATGTGCCGAGGGCAAATCCATAAACTTCTGTGATCCTGGAAAATGGAGCAAGGGTCAGCTCCTCCAAGATTGCTGTGAAGGGGAAAGATAAAACAAAAGTTGAGAGTCTTTGTCCATAGGAAGTGGCCTATAGCCTTCTCCTTTGCATTGCATGAAGGTAGAAGGGAGAGCACCGTGACGACTCTGGGTTGCGAAGGCTTCTCTTCAGTTGCTTTGTGGTCCTTATTCCTCCAGAAAAACTTGCTGAACACAGTCACTGTTTCCCACTGCATTTTCTTTCTTTCCTCTCAGACTCTGATGTGAATGCTACATGGGAAGACAACACAGCAAGAATACAGGAAGCCAAGTTAAAATTAATGCTGGGCATATCATTGATGACCCTCTTCCTTTTTGTTGTCCTCTTGGCAATCTGTAGTGCCATGCTGTACAAAATGAAGATGATGAAGTAAGTCTACAGACCTCCGGAGCCTTTAAAACACATGACAGGAAACTCCCACTCTCCTTTCCTCAGTAGAGGGCTAGGCAAACATGACTCCCAGGTTTATAAGGTATTCAGTTTGGCTCCCTTGCCTCTATTTGGAAAGGACCATGGAGCTGTCTCTCAGGGAGTATCCCATTGAACTTGTCCTCAATATTTTAAATAATCATCTGGAGATAGAAACAACCCTAGTCAATTCGGAAGGTGATAGAGAAGCTAATGCAGTCTTTTTCAATAGCCTTGAAATAGAAAGGGTTATGAACTCTGTTCTAAATAGCACATCTGTGTAGGGTCTAATGTTTTTCAATCATTTATCTACTGTAATAATAAATAGACAATATATTGGACAGAACTCATATATTAAGATGCTTTTCTAAGTCAAGCTGCAAATGCACACAAAACCAGTTCTTGATGCCTGTTTCTGTTTTCAGATACAAACAAGCATGTCAGACTGATGAATACTCCGTCAACCCAGAGCTGGCCACCCTATCTTACTTTCATCCATCAGAAGGTGTATCAGACACATCATTTTCTAAGAGTGCTGAGAGCAGCACATTTTGGGGCACCACTTCTTCAGAACTAAAGAAATCAGACACAAGGTCAAAATCCAGGATGACAGACGTGATTTCCACAGCCTCAGAAGAGAACGAGGAGTCAGACATGATTCAGAGTGAGGAGCCCAGCGAGGAACCCACAGACGATTAGTCAACTGTAATATTTGTGTCATAAAAATATCTTTATGATGCTCACGTGATAGTTTGGAAACTCTGCTGAGGCCAAATTTTCTGGTGTCTTCAAAGGAGGGCATATTCAATAAAATTCTCGCAGCTATAAAAACTATTTAATGGAAAAAATATAAGGAAATAAGATGTGAAAAAGTTTATCAAGTAAAAAATGATCCTGGAAAGTGACTTGTGCAAAGTATTCATTCGAGGCTGGCTCTTTTTAAAATATGAGTTTTTCATTTTTGTACCTTACCTGTGGGCATTTTAGGGAATTTCGGGGCAATCACTACTATGCCCCTCCCCACTACCAAAACAGAAAGAACGCTCTCGTTGGTGTTTACTGGCAAAACAGGTGAGCTGTATCAAGAGACAAAACTAGTATTAGAGACTCCTTGTCTTCTTCAGTTGTTTCAAAGTCATCAGGTGCTCTCATGGGACAGTCAGATTTAGGGGAAAATATTTTTTCCATTTTTAAAGTCTCCATAACCATTTGAGATATTGTTTTCCAAAAAGAGAAAGGAAGGAGGGATTCCAGCATCTAATTTCCTAGAGGGGGATTTATGGGTCCTGAATATTTTAGGGCTAGAGGACCCTTCCTTCTCTCTCCTCACCAAGCACCCATGCTTGGTAAGTGGTATTGGGGGTGGGGAAAGCATTTCAAAGACTAATTTATGTTATCAGTGACTTATGAAACTATCTATCCTAGGAGTATTTCAGTTTACAGAGAAGACCAATGGAATAGGGATACTGTTTCCCTTTTAGGAGCGTTTCAACTGGAAGGATTTTAGAGACATGTTATCAGATCCTTTGTGGATATGTGTGGATGATGGGGAGTGAAAGAACTGGGGCGGTGTCATTGTCCTGCTAAATTCTCCCCTACTTTATGCTACCCACTTTGACACATTATATCAGATAGGATTCTACCACCATATGCAAGACAAGTTTATTTGACAGACCAAGAAATGAGAGAACTTGGGTAAGTTGAATACCTTGCCTAAGATCACCTGCTAGAGAGAGGCAAAGTTTAGATGTGCTTTGACACTGAAGTTCTCTCCCTGATCCATGAAGGTTAACAGTCAAATGTAACAAAAGTCAAAGGGTGTTTAGAAACAAGGTAGGCATCCACAAGGCAGGAGATTCCTTAACTCAAATGTCCTTTCAGCTCTTGGGAGATTATTTTCCCTAAATGTAGGTTAGGTTAGGTCTCTATGAACCTCCTTCCCTATAGAAGACAGACGCGGGCACACACACTACACTCACCTGCCACTACCCTACCATCCATTCTCAGAATCCTCCTCCTCTCCCCATTTAGTCCCCCGACATCAGCTCCAGCCTGTCCATTGGCTGGAAAGCTACGAAGCACCGCCTCCGAGTAGCCACAGACTATATAAGGCTGTACTCTGGCGGAAGAGGTAGTGGTAGGCCGGGTGTTCTTGGTCCCGTTGCCACAACGGTGCAGGTGGGTTTTCGGAGCCAGGTGAGGTGGCCTTGAGCAGTAGTCCATGCTACGTGGGTTACTTTTGCCATTTTCCGTGCCCTTTTGACAGCCCCGGGGGTCGGTGCCAACGTTCGTACTGCCAGTTCAGGCACCAGGAAATGCGGTGGGGATTGAGTGAGGCAGGGAGTTGCAGCAGCTTGGAGGTGCTCAGGCTGCAGAGGACTCATGGTGAGTTCATGGGTGGGAAGGTCAGGTGGGTTTGGGGAGGGGCTGGCTACCAATCGTTCCCACCTTTTCCTGCCACCAATCCTTGGAAGAACCTGGGAGGTTTCTTGATTGGAAATAGGTGTAAGAGTTACTTTTGTCTTCAGTACTGAAGTACTGCAGCTTGAGAAAGTTAATCAATATAGCATTACTGTGGCTAAAATAGTATGGTAAGTTTACTGTGGTAAAGAAACTGCCTGCGATGCAGGAGACCTGGATTCCATCCCTGAAACAGGAAAGATCCCTGGGAGAAGGGAATGGCAACCCAGTATTCTTGCCTGGAAAATTCCATAGATACAGGAGTCTGGTGTGTTACAGTCCATGGGGTTGCAAAGAGTCAAACACAACTGAGTGAATTTCACTTTTCATGGCTAAAATGCCCCCCCCACAAAAATGATTTCTCATCCTCCGTTGACATAACTTGTGGACACCTTTGTAGGTATCATTTTAAAATGCACTCAAGGCGGTGGGGCAGTGGGCCTGAAGAATGTCAGGTAGTCCTTACTGATGTCACTATCTTCTCCTCTCTCCCCTAGTCTAGATGTGAGGAGAGGGTCATATAGCCCAGACTGATGTGCATGTGTGTTGGGAGGGGGCGTGTCTTCTGCCCCTGCCAATGAGGGGGGCAACCCTCCAAGCCACTATTAAACCTGGAATTCCTGAACAGGTTGTCTAGACCTTTGATCTGTTTGTTTCTTCTTACAGGACATAGTAATACCAGTTCCTTTTAAACTTGTTTCTCCCCCTATTCTGAAACACCCCTGCGTTTCCCTTCTCTGATGCTCTTAACCTGCCTCTTCCCCAGCCTTCCAAGAGGGCTGTTTACCACCATGTAGCTGCTGCTGCTAAGTCTCTTCAGTCGTGGCCGACTCTGTGTGACCCCACAGACGGCAGCCCACCAGGCTCCCCCGTCCCTGGGATTCTCCAGTCAAGAACACTGGAGTGGGTTGCCATTTCCCTCTCCAATGCAGGAAAGTGAAAAGTGAAAGTGAAGTCGCTCAGTGGTGTCCGACTCTCCGCGACCCCAGGGACTGCAGCCCACCAGGCTCCTCCGTCCATGGGACTCTCCAGGCGAGAGTACTGGAGTGGGGTGCCATTGCTTTGGAGATTGAGATACACAGAGTAGTGAGGGCGCCATGGAGGGTGTTTTCCTGAGAGCCCTTTGGGCGGCCCCACAGTTCCTGAAACCCGGAGGGGAGGACATCCCAGGGACATTTGGGAAGATCGTAGACTGGGCTGGCTCTCCAGGGAATCCCTGCCCGCCTAACCCAGCACTCACCTGGAGCGCGGGCCCTACGAGGGTGGCCCCGCCCACTGCCCCGCCCACGGGGCGGGGCCAAGGTCACGTGGTGGGTAGGCGGGGCGAGGAGCGCGAGGGCAGGCATGTGGTTATTTACGGCTCCTCACAAGCGGGATCCAGGTTTGCTGGTTGGAAGGTGCGGGAGCACAGTGTTGTGTGGTTTTATCCTCGCTCTCTGCCGCCGGTCCCCAGTGTGGACTTACCTAAGGAGTTTCCTGAGTTCTGGTAAAAGGTGGTGGGTGGGGTGGAACCTGGCTTGTGGCAAGGGGTAGTTACAAATCAAAAGAAGCTCTTCCCAATCGCCTCCAGCCTGAGCAAAGGTTGTAAGTCTGCCTCTGACCTCAAAATTTGCCCTCCAAGTTTAGCTCCTGGTGAAGCAAAATCATTTTAAACTTCTGACATGGAGGGAAATAATATTCTCTCCCCCCTCCTACCCAGCCCCCATAGCACGCCAATGCACTGCTTAAACATCCTTTCCTGAATCATGGCAACCAAATAAAACCCAGCTTATGCCAAAATGCAGTTTTGGCTGGTTACCCAGAGTTTACTTCCCCTTCCAAGTTTCTTTCAAGAAAAATCAGAACCAATTATATTTGATTCGTAGGTTAATTCTCATGCTTATGCCTGCTTTTCGCCTTTTTCCTTCTCCATCAAAATGCCCCACACCTTTGTCACACACTTTGCTTTGGCTTTCAGTAGAGTTAATTTCTTAATAGAGAATGAACAGTAAAGTGAAAGGCTAGTGAGCCAAAGGAAAGCTCATTGTGTAAAGAGGAAGCACGTGTGTGTTATCAAAAGGTGTAAGTTATCTAAAATAAATTAAGGGTTTTAGAAAGTATAATTTGGACGATACCTCATATCTGAAATCTTTTGTTTTTGAGAAGGGAGAAGTGTGTAAATTATGCCGTAATTGACATTGGAAAGTATATCTTGGAAAGAGGGAAGAGATGGTAATTTCCTTATTTAAAAAGTCAGGAAGGACCTGCCAGGTATTGTGAAGGGCCATGGCTGGCAACCTTATCTCTTGGCACTGTTCTGGGTTTCCTCAGGAGTGTGGATTCAGCTGCTTTCGAGTTTTATTTGTTAATTTTTTTTTAAGATTTTTTTAATGGTTGGTTGTGGAATGGTGTGTTTTGCTTCATCTTGTGTTTGAGGCATTCTGTAGAACAGAAGGGACCTTAGGACCTTAGAATGTTGAGAACCACTGAATTAAAAGGAGACTCATGCTTTTAAAAAAACTGTTTCTTACCGCAGTGAAGGTGTATTGGTGAGAGACTGTGTACAGTTGCGTATAAGCAGCATTCAGCTCTCCGAACTGTTGCCAAACCGTCACTCCCTGGTAAATAAGGTGAATAGTTTATATCCAAGCCGTGTCACATTTGACACAGTTTAATATGCATAGGCATGACCTGTCACACAAATGTGTAGCTATGCTGGTAATAAGACATGAATATTTTAATCAGTCATAGGAATAAGCTAGACATTTGAAAGACTTAATCAGTGATATTCGTTGTCCTTCTCATTCCAAGAACTGACCTGTTCATCAGCAATTCCCTGTGTTTAAGGCTGGGTTTGGGAAAGTTACTGTCCCTGTGATAGGAAGCTCTTTGTCCAGGATATTTGGGGGTCTGCACTTCATCTTGAGTGATGTTTAAAGATAAACTTATCTCCCATTAACAACTGTAGGCATGACTATGGAACAATTGGAAAGAATCAACAAAGAAGTCAAGTCAGTCAAGACTGAAGTTGAAGAAAAGCAGAAGATGCTCCCCAGGTTTACTTTAGCGCTTGAAGAGCTATCGCAAAGCCCCATGGCCTCCTTGAGTGACACAAATGTGAAAGGAGGTTTTCCTGAAAACAGCCTGCTCCCACAAGAAAAGTGGAATGAACCATCAGAAAACAAAGAGGGTCAGCCTACAAAGTACCTGATGGACCACACATGTCCAGCAACTGACCTTGAATATGATCCCTTGTTCAATTACTCCATAGCACTGCTTGGAGCATCTAAAGGAAGGCAGGGTGAGACTTACAGTCAGCCCTTCTGGAAAAAAATCTGTGGGTAAAAATTGCCACAAGTCCCTGGAGAGTCAAAGACCTTATGTTTCACCCACAAGAATTACAATAAATCTTCAAGATTCTGATGAAGATGACCTTGTAATGGATGTACCTCCGATCATTCCTGTTTCTAGGAAATCTAAACACTTTAGAGGCTTTAAATATCAGGAGATGGAGGAAAGGATACAGATAGTGCCTCTGGAGAAAAGGAATCTTCAGATCAGTGGCACATAAAAGGGAAAAATAGGTGAAATCCTACTAACCACACACAGAGAAGATGACAGTAACAAGCTAGAACCATCGATCACTCATGAAAACCTCACTAGATATTAAAACTAAGATAAATGTGTGGTGTTCAAAACCACATTTCTAAGATGGGAAGCTTTGGTGGTGAGAAGATGCATGTCTGTCTTTCAGGAGAAAATATGTCTTTCGCCCTTCCCAGGGACAAAGAAATCCAGACAGGAAGTCACAGTGAAAGGTATCCAAAGAGGACAAGACATGTAAAAACAATTGATGATGATACTCAAAAAGAAGAGACTGAATGGCTGTCTTCACCAAGCCAACTCCAATTCTCTTATTCAGACGATCACTTGAAAGACAAAGTTCTGACAGCACCAGATGATAGTCAAGACTTGACTCTTTTTGAAGACGGCAGGTTAGTTGAATTTGATTTAGAAAAGGAATACACTGGAGATGACACTCCTGATTCTGATGACACTATGAAGGAATGTCTTCGAATTTTCAGTGAGTTCACACAGAGCTAAGATTGTGAGGGAGAGACTGCTAAACAGGTTGGTCACTTTTATTTCCCTTAAATACATATTCTCTATATTCTAAACTTTATAAAATATATATACCATCTATTATATATTTCTAATATTGTAATAAATATACTATAATAAAAATAAATAAAAATTTTATTTAAATAACATTAAAATAAAAATAATGAAATATATTTTTAATATTATAATTAATAATATATTAGAATGACAAGGCTAAACCTTGGTAAGTGGCCAGCCATTACATCTTGCAAGCTTGACAGTTTCCAGAGGCCATGGTATTATGTACAGTAACTGGTAGTTGATTTGTCAAATTAGAGGAATCTTTTACAGGAATATCTGTGTATGCCAAATTATCCAAAATAAGTTATTTTTTGTGAATTATTTTTTAATAATTTGCCTAGTGTTTTGTATTTTAGATTTCTGTGGCTCTTCAGGAAACATGATAAATTTGCTTTTGCTACACTGAAATTGGATAACTCTTATTGTTTTCCCACTAGGCTTCAGGAAAGCAAATGGAATTAGATATGCTGTATTACCAAAAGATTTCTGGACCAAAAAGGAGAATTGCACACACTGCCAAGGTTGATGTGAGTCATTTTGTTTCTCTTTCTCTCCCCCATCCTTCCTTCCCTCCCTCCCTCCGGCTTTCTTGCAGCACTTAATATAAAGTTATATACTTTGTCATTTCAAGCTTTAAGTACATTCTAGTACTTGTCATCTTTTATCCACTAGGGGGCACAAGCGGGCAGTCAATAAATACATTGCCTACTTCTAAGCATTTTTCAAAACCTTCATTTTTTCCTCATCTAACATTTTCATTAAAAACAGGTATATTGTTTTTGTATAACCTTTGAACTATCAATTAATATGGTCAATCCTCATTATTTTCAGATTCTGTTTTTGCAGATTCATCTATCCAGTAAAATGAATTTGTTATCTTTAAAATCAATACTCACGCTTTTGTGGTCCTCTGTAGACACACACAATGGCCACAAAAAAAAAATTGAATTCCCTGACTACACAGTCCCAGCTAAGACTAAACACCGCAACACGGCCTTCTTGTCCAGTGGTCATACTGTTAATCTTTTCTGAGTCTATTTAGTGCCATGTTTTCCGCATTTTTGTGTGTTTTGTTGGTGACTTTGTTATTTAAAATGGTCCGCAAGTAGAGTTCTGTCTGTTCCTTGGAGCAGGACGGTTGCACTGTGCCTGACAGAGAAAATGTGTGTTAAACAACTTTGTTCAGGCTTGAGTTATTAGTGCTATTGACCACAAATTCAATACTAATCAGCAGTCTACTAAATGAAGTATTTTTAAACAGAAACACACGTATCACAAGGCTATGTATTGACTGGTGCAACTGTTGAGAGAGATACTGGCAGCTAGGAGCAGTGGTTTGGTAGTCTCTAATCCCTTGTTTGCGAGACTCTGTCGAACTTAACTAGAGTGAGTAAGGGGACTTGACTGTATTTTTTCAAAAGTAATTTGAACCTCTTATAAATTTATATTATAAATGTTGAAGTTCTTTTATGAGATGGAAAAATGTTATTTAACGCAAACTTTATTTCTCTGCACTCATCTCTGTATTACTTGTACTTGGTGTATACTCACAGTAGAATCTTTTGCATGTCATAAAAAGAATTTATGCTTCCAAGTCGCAGATGACAGCTTAAATTCCAGTTCTTCTCAGAAGAGTTGAATGTCCTTGAACAAATTATTTAATGTCTCTGTGTTTCATTTCCCACGTCCATGAACTGGAGGTAGTGAATGCCGGCCTATCCCAGAGCCAGATATTATAGATATTTACTAAACTAGTTTCTCTCCCCTCTGTCATATGAAAAAAGTTTTTCTGAGGGCTTATCTTGTTTCCTGTTCATTGCAAATGCTGTGATATTTATAGTTTTCATTTTATAATAGTATATAGTTTTAGCCATATAGTATCTCTCCAAATTCTTATATTTAAATGATTGTTGGTTTCATCCATGATTTTTTTAAAAATAAATTCTTACACATGGAATTAACTAGACAAAAGATAAATATTTTTATCATTTAAAAAATATATCGCCATATTGCCTTCTAGAAGGGTTGTGACAGTTTACAGTCCTATACAGAGTTCAGAGTTCCCTCCCCACAAACCATACAATAAGTGGATATTATTTTTTTAAAAAAAACCCTGTAAATCTGAGTGAAATTTTATTTCCTTATTTTATATTACATTTCTTTGATTACTAGTGAAGGTGAACATTTTGTGATATGTTCCCTTCTAGTAATGAATGTTGCTGTGGAGAAGTCTGATGCTACCTTGCTATTACTCCCAGTGTGGGTCACCTGATACATTTGCCTGGCTATCTAGAGGATTCTCTCCTTAACTTTGAATTCCAGTAACTTGAGTAGAATGTATTATTAACACTTCTACCTGCAGACAAAGTGTCTTTTTCTTACAAGATTTGATTTTCTTATTGCAAGAGAAATTTCTTATTTGCTTAAATAGTTGTTCCGTTTTATTTCAGTTTATCTTGGGGTATACTCCAGTTATGTGTGTGTTAGAGCACGTGTTCACTCAGTCATGTCCGACTCTGCAACCCCAGGGCTCTGTACAGGCTCCTCTGTCCATGGGATTCTCCAGGCAAGAACACTGGAGTGGGTTGCCATGCCCTTCTCCAGGGGATTTTCCTGACCCAGGGATCGAACCTGTGTCTCCTGCATTGGCAGGCCGGGTTCTTTACCACTGAGCCACCTGGGAAGCCCATGTAGTATCATAAAAGTAGGCATTTCCAAAGAGCTTTTGTGTGAAGAGGATCGTGAAATTATCCATTTTATCAATTCTTAAAATCAATTTTCTTTGTATTATGTTGATGTTTATAGATGTCAACCTGAAAAGAGACCACTAGTCTGTTCAGGGGACTAATCCTGTCACTAATTAGTCACATGGATCTTTCAGGCCCAACTGCAAGTAGGGCAGACAATGACTGCCCTTGAGGATGGGCAGGCTTTTGGTCCTGCCACTTCAGAACAGAAGAAAAATACCTTTGTATGTCCAGCCTCTCAGAGCCAGAGGAAAACCTTAGGAGGTCTGAGAAAATCTTTTTTCATTAATAAATGAAATTTTACTTTATTTAAAAAAAATTTTTCTATAAAGTCCATATATTACCAATTATATTCCCTAAAGCTTTACATGAAATAGTATGATTGGCATGGTGTTTATATGCTAGTCATATTTTGCATGCATTCTTACATGAAGCAAGTTTCTTTATAAATTAAATTTGCTCTTCTAGGTTATCCTGGAGTTGGTCACTTGGAAACCTTTTGTGTTTGCATTTTGTTTTCTTCAAGGGAAAAATATATATTAATACCTCAAGCCTATAAGCAAAGCACTGTGAAATTCTGAGTTGATTAAAATAAACTCAAATCATCTGAGACTAACGACATTAAAATATACGTTTTCCTTTTTATCTCATTCATTTTAAACTTCTTAGAAAATTCATGTACATCAAGCCGCCTTCATGAGGATGTAGTTCCTTCAAAGGAAAATCCAATTGCAAAGCCAAATAAATCACATATTCCTGTGAATACTATTGCTTCTTTTCCTGTGAAGGTACTATAAACTCAGTCTGAGGACCAGAATTTTATCTCTAATAACTGCCTTATCCTGCCCACATATTGATCCCCTTAGAGGGTGGCTGTATTCTTCTCTCTTGGAGATCTCTAATTCAGATAAGTGCCAAACCAGCCTTTTTTGGTGACCCTTAAATAGAGTTATTTATGCCTATTTGTCACTTTCAGTTAATTTGGTTTTCCTGACGGGCTGCATTCCAAGGGATTCAAAGAGTCATACACAAGTGAGCAACTGAATGGGCACACGTGCCTCCTAGGACATGTTAGGCATGTTTTGGTCAGCCCTGTGTGTGTGCTCGGGTGCTCAGTCGTGTCTGACTCTTGGTGACACCATGGACTGTAGCCCTTCAGGCTCCTCTGTCCATGGGATTTCCCAGGCAAGAATACCAGAGTAGGTTGCCATTTCCTGCTCCAGGGAATCTTCCCAACTCAGGGGTCAAACCCCCCATGGAGCCACCTGGGAAGCACCCCACATCTATAGCTATGATTAATTGAAGCCATCTCAGATTTTTTTCAGAGCAGAGATTGACATTGGAATATGCCTTTCAAGGCACATGAAATGAGGGGTGTATATGTGTAAGTATGTGAGAGAGATACCGGGGTATGTGACAGAGAAACAGACCTTCAGAAAATAATGCCCACGAGACAGTACAGCCTTACCTCTTTAGTCATTTTCCCCTAACTTGTGGCAGTGATTTTTTTTCTTTTTACCAAGTATTTTTTGTCAGGAAACTGTCAGTTTTAAGGCTTTCTCCCTCTCTAAAAGTGAGGTAGATTAGCTCATCCTTGAATTCCCACAGTCTCTTAAAATCCTTCAGAAGGAATGCTCACCTTGTTTCTGGCTGGGACCATTTGACATTTTATTAATTTATTTTTGACTGTGCTGGGTCTTCGTTGCTGCATGAGCTCTTCTCCAGTTGTGGTGAGCAGGGGCTTCTTTCTAGCTGCGGTGGGCAGGCTTTCCATCGCAGTGGTTCCTCTTGTTGCAGAACTTGGGCTCTGGGTGTACGGGCTTCAGTAGTTGTGGCATGTGGGATCTAGAGCTCGGGATTAACAGTGGTGGTGCCTAGGCTTAGATGCTCCGCATCGTGTGGGATATTCCTGGATCAGGGATCGAACCAGTGTCTCTTGCATTGCAGGTGTATTCTTTACCACTGAGCCACCAGGGAAGCCCCTAGTTGTGGTTGTTTTAATATTGAATATGCATGGATCTTTCATAAATTTTAAGTCCAAACATTTTTTCTCAACGCAATGGTAACTGAAAGGCATTAGGATATTTGTTTTAAGAATGATAAACTATGCACCTTCCTACATGCTGATCTGAGGACCCAATCTGGATGTGGAAGCAGCAGAGGGATTAGATGAGTAATCAGATCAGCCTTAATAATGGTGAAATTATTACATTGTTAATCAGTATGTTCAGTCATGCCTGACTCTTTGCGACTCCATGGACTATAGCCTGCCTGACTCCTATGTCCGCAGAATTTCTCAGGCAAAAAGACCAGAGTGGGTCACCATTCTCCATAATCGACTCTACTCAATACAAAATAAAAAGTTAAAAATGATGGATGTATAGGCAGCCGTCTCACTTCCTCTTTTGTGAGTATAGATAATTTATACCTTGCATTTATTCTACTTTTAATGAACTTAAAACTTTAAACAATTTTTAAATTTAATTTTGACATAAAGCTCACCTAAGATAGCTTTACCCCTAGACACATGGTTGGAATGTTAAACAGAAAACACATGTATTCTTTTTTCCTCTAATCAGTAATTTTATATTTATCAAGATGGTGAAATACAAGGTGGCTCGTCAGAAGCAGGCTTTAGGAGCATCAAAATCCACATCCAAAGTTCCTGATGAAGTAAGACAACATTATGGCAACCTCTTTTTTGAGAAGTATTTGAAAGTTTATAAAACAGAGGGTGAGGCATTTAAGAAGGTCAGTACTACATAATATATCTGAAAACACACACACACTCTCTCAGTAACAATTGCGCTGAATAAAGAACTCGTGGGGCACAGTTACCAAAGAAATTTATTCAGTTTATTTCCACTGCTTTTTTGAAGCCAGGCTGTGGGCCTGGGTATTCCCTCTGTCTTAAATGGCTTCTCTGGTCTTGCGTGCATGCTAAGTCACTTCAGTCACGTCCGACCCCTTGCAACCCCATGGACTATAGCCTGCCAGGCTTCTCTGTCCATGGGCTTCTCCAGGCAAGACTAGAGTGCGTTGCCATTTCCTCCTCCAGGGGCTGCTCCCAACCCCCGGATTGAACCCACATCCCTAAGTCTCCTACATTGCAGACAGGTTCTTTACCACTAGTGCCACCTGGGAGAGTTGTAAAAAGTACTCTGGTAACTTTTATTGCTAAACACTGTCTTCATCCTGTGAATTGCCATCTAGGCCAGTAGTATATTAATCTGAATTGTGTCTCCCCACTTCATATACTGTCTCATAAGCCACAGTCGTCACCGCTCCCCATTACATACACCTGCTGTGCTTATGTATAAGCCATGCCTGGCTTCTTGCAGCACCTGGGTTTGTAGTTCAGTCACTCACTTCACTCGCTCAGTCGTGTCCGACTCTTTGCAACCCCATGGACTGCAGCCCGCCAGACCTCCCTGTCCATCACCAACTCCCGGAGTTTACCCAAACTCATGTCCATAGAGTCGGTAATGCCATCCAACCATCTCATCCTCTGTCGTCCCCTTCTCCTCCTGCTCTCGGTCTTTCCCAGCATCAGGGTCTTTTCCAGTGAGTCAGTTCTTCACATCAGGTGGCCAAAGGATTGGCGTTTCAGCTTCAGCTTCAGTCCTTCCAATGAATATTTAGCACTGATTTCCTTTAGGATGGGCTGGTTTCATTTCCTTGCAGTTTAAGGGACTCTCAAGAGGCTTCTCCAACATCACAGTTCAAAAGCATTCAGTGCTCAGCTTTCTTTATGGTCCAGCTCTCACATCCATACATGACTATTGGAAAAACCATAGCCTTGACTGTACCGACCTTTGTCAGCAAAGTAATGTCTCTGTTTTTTAATATACTATCTAGGTTGATCAAAGCTTTTGTTCCATGGAGCAAGTGTCTTTTAATTTCATGACTGCAGTCACCATCTGCAGTGATTTTGGAGCCCAAGAAGATAAAGTGTCTCATTTTTTCCATTGTTTCTGCATCTATTTGCCATGAAGTAATGGGACCAGATGCCATGATCTTTGTTTTCTGAATGTTCAGTTTCAAGCTAGCTTTTTCACTCTCCTCGTTCACTTTCATCAAGAGGCTCCTTAGTTCCTCTTCACTTTCTACCTTAAGGGTGGTGTCGTCTGCATATCTGATGTTGATATTTCTCCCGGCAATCTTGATTTCAGCTTGTGCTTCATCCAGCCTGGCATTTCACATGATGTACTCTGCATATAAGTTAAATAAGCAAGGTGACAGTATACAGCTTGACGTACTTCTTTCCCGATTTGGAGCTTATCTGTTGTTCCATGTCCATTTCTAACTGTTGTTTCTTGTCCTGCATACAGATTTCTCAGGAGGAAGGTAAGGTGGTCTGGTATTCCCATTTCTTGAAGAATTTTACACAGTTTGTTGTGATCCACACTGTCAAAGACTTTGGCATAATCAGTAAAGCAGAAGTAGATGTTTTTCTGGAATTCTCTGTAGTTGCCACTCAAATTTTTTTTTTCTTACCAAATTGAAACCTTTCAAATCAGTGGCGATAGCTATAGTAGCTACCCCGTGCACTTTTTAAAAATCCAGTGTGGAGAGGTGAGGACTGTGGCTTACTAGATAGAGTCGTTGTTGTTGTTTAGTTGCTGAGTCTCATTTGACTTTGTTGTTAAACACACGAACTGTAGCCCGCCAGGCTCCTCTGTCCACAGGATTTCTCAGGCAAGAATACTGGAGTGGGTTGCCTTTTCCTTCTTGAGGGCATCTTCCAGACCAAGGGATTGAACCCACATCTCCTGCTTGGCAGGCGGATTCTTTACCACTGAGCCACCCGGGAATCCCATTCTAGATAGAGTGAGTCCCATCTAAAGGCAAGCAGACACTTCTCAGCTCCATCTGATTATTGCAGTCTGGAAATTCAAGTTCAGAATTTACAGATTTCTAATCTTTCAGTACTTTCTATTTTATTTTATTTTTTAAAATTTTCTTTATTGTGTTGGTTTTGCCATACATTGACATGAATCCGCCATGGGTATACATATGCTCCCCCTCCAGAAACCCCCTCTCTCCTCCCTCCCGATTCCCTCCCCCTGGGTCATCTTGAGAAAATACTTTCTATTTTAAAGTCTCTGTTTAAAACACTGTTAAACACATGTCTGAGCACTAGATTTGGGCTTTGTGCTGCCCTTCCTCTGAGGCAATTTCAGATGACTCTGGAGGTTATTTTTAGTTATTTATTTATTTTAATTATGTTTTATTTTTGATTGGAGGATACTTTACAATATTGTGATGGTTTCTGCCATACAGCAACATGAATCGGTTATAGGTGTACCCAAGTCCCCTCCCTCTAGACACCGTGAGTGGGCTACCCTGGTGGCCCAGTGGTAAAGAATACGCCTGCAAGTGCCGGAGACATGAGTTCAGTCCCTAATCCAGAAAGATCCCGAGTGCCTCAGAGCAACTAAGCCTGTGCCACAACTACTGAACCTGCGCTCTCGAACCTGAGCTCTGCAGCAAGATAAGCCACCACAAAGAGAAACCCGTGCGTGACAACTATAGGGTAGCCCCTGCTTGCAGAGTAATGTCCCTGCTTTTCAACGAAGGACAAGTCATGCAGCAGTGAAGACTCAGCACGACCAGAAGACAAAAAGACAAGAAGGTAACATTAAAATACACATCATGGGTGAATGCAGGAAGAGGCAGAGTTCAGATCAGTATGAAAAAGACCTTTATAACCGGTAGTGAAGTGAAAGTCGCTCAGTCGTGTCCGACTCTGCGACCCCACAGACTGACTATACAGTGCATCGAATTCTCCAGGCCAGAATACTGGAGCGTAGCCCTCCCCGTCTCCAGGGGATCTTCCCAACCCAGGGATCGAATCCAAGTCTCCTGCATTGCAGACAGATTCTTTACCAGCTGAGCCACCAGGGAAGCCCCCTTTACATATTCTGGATACAGATCGCTTTGATAAACATTAGCAAAAGTTCTGTCTGTGGGTTTTCTTCTCACTTTCTTGATGTTTATCAATTGCAGCACAAAGTTTTTCACCATGATATATTCTAATTTATTCTTGTGGGTTTAGTATCCTATATAAGATAACTAGGTCACAAAGTTTTTTTATTTTCCTCTAAGAGGTTGATAGTTGTCGTTTTATACTTAAGTGTATGATTGTTTAGAATTGATTCTTGCATAATGTGTGAGGTAGAGGTCCAACTTCACTCTTTTGAATGTGGATATCCAATTTCATAGCATCACTTATTCAAAATATTGTTTTTTCCCTCAGTTAATTTCCTTATCACTTCTGTTGAAACGTAGCTGTAACTATAAGTGTAACTGACCATAAATTTTTTTCTATGATTCCTTTCCATTGATCTCTATTTCTGTTCTTATGCAAGTACTATACAGTTTTAATTACTGTAGCTTTGTAGTAAGTATTGAAATTGAAAGTGTGAGGTCTTTAAATCTGTTCTTTTTCAACACCATTTTGGTCCCTGGCCTATCCATGTAAGTTTTAGGATCAGCTTGTATTTCTCAAAAACATTGAGTTAGGATTTTGATAGAGGTTGTTTTGTATCAGTAGATCAATTTGTGGAGTATTACCGTTTAACATTATTCGGTCTTAGAACCATGAACATGGAATGTCGTTTTATTTATTTATTTTTGTTACATTTATTTAGATCTTCTTTAATTCCTTTCAACAGTTTTTCTATTTTTTCAGAGTACAAGTCTTGAAGTGCCTTTGTTAAGTTGATTCCTATGTGTTTTAATCTTTTTTAATGTTCCTCATGTTAGGGGGGAAAGCTTTCTGTCTTTCTTCATTAAGTACAATAGTAACTATTGGGTTTTTGTACATGCCCTTTCTCAGTTTCATTTAAATTTTCTAATATTGGCATATAGTTGTTTATAGTATTCCTTTATGACTCTTTATTTCTGCAAGTTCTATAGTGATGTCTTCTTTCATTATTGATTTTAATAATTTGAGTCTTCTCTTTTCTCTTGTCAGTCTAGCTAGTTTTATCAATTTGGTTGATCTTTTCAAAGAATTCAACTTTTAATTTTGTTGATTGTCTCTATTAATAATTATTTTTTAAAGTTTATTTTTAACTGAATGATAGTTGCTTATAATATTGTGTTGGCTTCTGCCATACGTCAACTTGAATCAATAGGCATACACATGTTCCCTGTCTCTTGAACCTCCCTCCTACCTCCCACCCCTTTAATTCTTTATTTCACTTCCACTCTGGTATTTATTATTTGATTCCCTTTGCTTTCTTTGGGTTTAGTTTCCCATAAAAATTCTAGTTTCTTAAGGTGGAAGGCAAAGTAAATGATTTGAAATCTTTTATTATAGCCATTTACAATATTATTCTTATGCTAAGCATTATTTTAGGTACATCCTGTAAGTTGTATGTTGTGTTTCCATTTTCATTCATCTCAAAGAATTGTTTCCTTTTTATTTCTTCTTCCATCTGCTTGTTATTTAGGAATGTGTAATTTAATTTTCACTTATTTATGAATTTCTTAAATAGTCTGCTGTCTATAATATAGTGCCGTTGTGGTCAGAGAACACTCTTTGTATGGTATCAGTCCTTTTAAATTTACTGAGGATTGTTTACGACTTAACTGCTCTACAAAAATGTTTTATGATCTGCCCTAGAAAATATTCTATGTGTACTTGGAAAGTATATGCATTTTCTTAGAAGTATATGTATTTTCTTGCTGTGTGGAGTATTCCATAGATGTCTATGAGGTATAATCGCTTCATAGTTGAAGTATTGCACTTTTCCTTGGTTTTCTGACTTGTATCTATTATTGAAAGTGTGGTATTGAAGTCTCCAGTTGATTGTTGAATTATTGTTTACACAATTCTGTCAGTTTTGCTTTGTGCATTTTGGTGTTTTGGTAAAAGATGCATTTGTTTATAATCATTTTGTCTTCCTAATGGACTGACCCTCTTAGCATTACAAAATATATTTCTTTGTCTCTAGTAACAACTTCTGTTTTAAAGATTATATTGTCTGATGTTGGTGTAGCTGCTCCAAATATCTTTGAGTTAATGCTTACAGAGTATCTCAATTTGCTTCCTTTTGCTTTCAACCTCTTTGGTCTTTGAGTTTAGTGTGTGTGTTGTAGACAGCATATAGTTAACTCATATTTCCCCCATTCTTCCAAATGTAAATGGAGTGTTTAATCTATTTACATTTAATTCAGTGACTAATAATTAATAAAATAGGATTTTACTGTGTGATTTTTATGTCTTGTATCTTTTTGTTTCCTCTACAATTGTTGTTTCTTTTGTGTTAAATATTTTCTAGTTTACTGTTTAATTGCCCAGGTCATTTCTTTGATTATATCTTTTTTTTCTTTCTTTCTTTATTTTTTTACTTTACAATATTGTATTGGTTTTGCCATACATTGACATGAATCTGCCATGGGTGTACATGTATTCCTCTTCCAGAACCCCCCTCCCACCTCCCTCCCCATCCCATCCCTCTGGGTCATCTCAGTACAATAACCCTGAGCATCCTGTATCATGCATTGAAACTGAACAGGTGATTCATTTCACATATTATAATTTACATGTTTCAATGCTGTTCTCCCATATCATCCCACACTCGCCTTCTCCCATAGAGTCCAAAAGACTGTTCTATACATCTGCGTCTCTTTTGCTGTCTTGCATACAAGGTTATCGTTACCATCTTTCTAAATTCCATATATATGCGTTAGTAAACTGAATTGGTGTTTTTCTTTCTGGCTTACTTCACTCTGTATAATAGGCTCCAGTTTCATCTACCTCATTAGAACTGATTCAAATGTATTCCTTTTAATGGCTGAGTAATATTCCATTGTGTATATGTGCCACAGCTTCCTTATCCATTCATCTGTTGATGGACATCTAGGTTGCTTCCATGTCCTGGCTATTGTAAACAGTGCTGTGATGAACATTGAGGTACACGTGTCTCTTTCAATTCTTGTTTCCTCGGTGTGTATGCCCACCGATGGGATTGCTGGATCATATGGCAGTTTTATTTCCAGTTTTTAAGGAATCTCCACACTGTTCTCCATAGTGGCTGTACTAGTTTGCATTCCCACCAGCAGTGTAAGAGGGTTCCCTTTTCTCCACATCCTCTCCAGCATTTATTGCTTGTAGACTTTTGGATGGCAGCCATTCTGACTGGTGTAAAGTGGTACCTCATTATCGTTTTGATTTGCATTTCTCTGATAATGAGTGATGTTGAGCATCTTTTCATGTGTTTATTAACCATCTGTATGTCTTCTTTGGAGAAATGTCTGTTAAGTTCTTTGGCCCACTTTTTGATTGGGTCATTTATTTTACTGGAATTGAGTTGCAGGAGTTGCTTGTATATTTTTGAGATTAATTCTTTGTCCATTGCTTTGTTTGCTTTTATTTTCTCCCATTCTGAAGGCTGTCTTTTCACCTAGCTTATAGTTTCCTTTGTTGTGCAGAAGCTTTTAATTTTCATTAGGTCCCGTTTGTTTATTTTTGCTTTTATTTCCAATATTCTGGGAGGTGGGTCATAGAGGATCCTACTGTGGTTTATGTTGGAGAGTGTTTTGCCTATGTTTTCCTCTAGGAATTTTATAGTTTCTGGTCTTACATTTAAATCTTTAATCCATTTTGAGTTTATTTTATCTTTTGAATTGTGTTCTTAATGTTTATAGTAAGGATTACAGTTACCATCTTAATTTGTGACAATCTAGTTCAGATTAAAACTAACTTAATTTCAGTAGCATTCAGAAAATTGCTCTTGTACATCTCCCTTTCATTCATTTTTACCACTAATGTCATATAGATTGCATCATATATTATAAACCTATAATTCAATTTTATAATTCTTCCTTTATTTTATCATTTCTTAGAGATTACAAAAACATACTTATTCTTTTGTATATTTTCCTGTGGAACTACATTTACCAGCGTCCTTCATTTATTCATGTGGATTCAAATTACCTTTTACTGTCCTTTTCAGACATAAAGAATCCCCTTAGCATTTCTTGCAAGATAGATCTGCTAGTGACAGACTCCGTCAGAGTTTATCTGTGCATGCTAATTCACTTCAGTCATGTGCAGTTCTTTGTGACCCTATGGGCTGTAGCCCATCAGGCTCCTCTGTCCATGGGATTCTCCAGGCGAGAGTACTCAAGTGGATTGCCTTGTCCTCCTTCAGGGGATCTTCTCAACCCAGAGATTGAGCCTATGTCTCTTACATCTCCTGCATTGGCAGGTGGCTTCTTTACCGCTAGTGCCACCAGGGTTTATCTGGGAATGTCTTAATTTCCTCTTCACTGTAAAGCAGAGTTTAGCTGGATATAGAATTCTCAGTTAATAGTTTTTTCTTTCAACACTTAGAGGTGTCATTTCACTGTTCTCAAGGTTTCTGATGAGAAATCAGCTTTTATCTTATTAAGAATCCTTTAAACATGATGCCATTTTTCTGTTACTACTTTCAAGGTTTTCTTTTTGTCTCTGACTTTACTCAGTTTGACTGTGGCATGCCTAGGTGAAACTCTCTGTAAATATATTCTGCTTTGAGTTTCTTGAGCGTCATGGATGTCTGGATTAATATTTTTACATAATATTTGGGAAGTTTAAGACAATTATTTCTTTAGTATTTCCTCCTTTCCCTTTCTGTGCAACTCACATTATGTGTATCTAGGTCTGTTTGATGCTATCCCGTAGGCATCTGACACTGTTAATTTTTCTTTGTTCTTTTTTCTTATCCACAGACTGAATAATCTGTATTGATTTGTCTTTAGGGTCACTGATTATTTCTTCTGCTAGCTTACGTCTGTAGTTGAACCCCTACAGTGAATTGTTCCTGTAATTTTTATACCTTTTAACTCCAGGACTTCAATTATTTTTCTATTTCTCTTTATTGGTACTGTCTATTTGATGAAACATCATTTTCACACTTTGCTTTAATTCTCTAGATATTGTTCCATTAATTTTTAAACATATTTACAATGGCTGATTTAAAGTATGTGTCTTTTGTTGTTCAGTCACCCAGTTGTGCCCAGTTCTTTGTGACCCCATGGACCATAGCATGCCAGGCCTCCCTGTCCCTCACCATATCCCGAAATTTGCCCAAATTCATGTCCATTGCATTGGTGATGCCATCCAGCCATCTCATCCTCTGATGCCCTCTTCTCCTTCTGCCCTCAATCTTTCCCGCCATCAGGGACTTTCCCAATGAGTTGCCTGTTAGCATCAGGTGACCAAAATACTGGAGTTTTAGCTTCAGCATCAGTCCTTCCAATAAATGTTCAGGTTGATTTCCTTTAAGATTGACTGGTTTGATCTCCTCACTGTCCAAGGGACTCATAGGAGTCTTCTCCAGCACCACAGTTCAAAGGCATCAATTCTTAGGTGCTCTGCCTTCTTTACAGTCCAGTTCTCATAACTGTATGTGACCACTGGGAAGATCATAGCCTTTATCATACAGACATTTGTCAGCAGAGTAATGTCCCTGCTTTTCAACACACTGTCTAGGTTTGTCATAGCTTTACTGCTGAGAAGCAATCATCTTCTGATTTCATGGCCGCAGTCACCATTCATAGTGATTTGAAAGCCCAAGAAGAGGAAATCTGTCACTACTTCCACCTTTTCCCTTTCTATTTGCCATGAAGTGATGGGGCTGAATGCCATGATTTAGTTTTTTTTAATATTCCATTTTCAGCCAGCTCTTTCACTCTCCTCCTTCACCCTCATCAAGAGGCTCTTCAGTTCCTCTTCACTTTCTGCCCTTAGAGTGGTATCATCCGCTTAGCTGAGGTTGTTGATGTTTCTCCCAGCAATCTTGATTCCAGCTTGTAACTCATCCAGCCCGGCATTTCTCATGATGTGCTCAGCATATAGGTTAAATAAACAGACAGCCCTGTCGTACTTCTTCTTAATCCTGAACCAGTCAGTTGTTCCATACAGGGTTCTAACTATTGCTTCTTGACCTACATACAGGTTTCTCAGAAGACAGGTAAGATGGTCTGATATTCCCATCTCTGTAAGAGCTTTCCACAGTTTGTTATGGTCCACACAGTCAAAGGCTTTAACATATTCAGTGAAACAGAGGTAGATGTTTTTTTCTGAAATTCCTTAGCTTTCCATATGATCCAGTGAATGACGACAATTTGATCTCTGGTTCCTCTGCCTTTTATAAACCCTACTTGGATTTCTGGAAGTTCTTGGTTTGCATAATGCTGAAGCCTAGCATGCAAGATTTTAAGCATGAGGAGAAGAGTGCCATTGTCCACTGGTTTGAACATTCTTTAGTACTGCCCTTTTTGGAAATTAGGATGAGGATTTACCTTTTCCTGTGGCCAGGGTTTCAGTACTGTGGCCACTTCTGGGTCTTTCAGATTTCCTGACATACTGAGTATAACACTTGGATAACATCATCTTTTAGGGTTTTGAATAGCTCTACTGAAATTCCTTTGCATCCACCTGCTTTATTGACAGTGGAGTTTCCTAAGGCCCACCTCACTTCACACTCCAGAATGTCTAGCTCTGGTTGACTGGCCATACCATCGTGGTTATCCAGTTCATTAAGATTTTTTTTTGTACAGTTCTTCTGTGTATTCTTTCCATCTCTTCTTGATCTCTTCAGCTTCTACTAGGTCTCTACAGTTTCTGTCCTTTATTATTTTTCTCTTAAAAGACCAAAAGTCTGTGTCTGTTAAGCCCAAAATCTGGGCTTTCTCAAGAACATTTTCTCTTGGCTGCTTTTTTTCCTGTTTGTGATATATTTTCCTGCTCCTTTACATGTGTCATGACTTTTTGTAGAAAATGATACAGTTAAATAATGAAATAAATCTAACATCAGATAGATATTTATTTTTTACTAGGTTTTTGTTAACTTTTTTCTTGTTGCTTCTTATTTACTGCCTTTTCTGATATAATCTTGTAGATTCTATATTGTTTCCAGTGTATAGCACAAAGTTCTCTGGTGGCATTTTTAAAATTCTTTTATTTTTAGTCTGGGCTTCCCTGATAGCTCAGTTGGTAAAGAATCTGCCTGCAATGCAGTAGACCCCTCTCATTGGAAGGCAGTACATTTAACAGTTAAGAACCTGGACTCTGAAGGAGGCAGCCAGGCAGATCTGGGCCCGGATGTTGGATCAGTCACAAGTGACCCTCCCAGCATCTGAAGAATGAGATGATGGTTGCTACCCCTGTCAGGTTCTTACGAGAGTCAGTTAAAATTGTGCAGCTGAAATGCTTGGCACAGTGCTTGCTTCAAAATCTCATAAAAGGCACTCAAATAAGAGTTGTCACCATCATCATCACCACCAGAACCAGCTTGAGGGTTATTAATAAAAAACAAGTATTCATAAATGGGTCTTCCCATGGTGATCCAGGACTTCTGTGGTGATCCAGAACAGGGTGTTCAGGTTCGACCCCTGGTTGGGGACTCTAAGGTTCTGCATGCCTCATGACCATGAGCAAAAAAATTAAAACAGAAATGGGTCTAGTGAGAAAGCCCAGATATACTCTTAGTGACTTAAACAGATCTCTGTGTCTAAAAGGAAGGCACGGGTCCTAGTTCAGGAGTTACTATGTACTAGTGAAAGTGAAATTTGCTCAGTCCTGTCTGACTCTTTGCGACCCCATGGACTATAGCCTGCCAGGCCCCTTTGTCCATGGAATTCCCCAGGCAGGAATACTGGAGTAGGAAGCCATTCCCTTCTCCAGCTATGTCCTAGAGTGGATGACAGTTCAAATTGGTGACCGTCAGATTGTGGTGCTGAGAGCACAACGGCCTGGTGGAGGGCTGACTCTGGAGTCAGTCAGGAGAATGCCTGTTTTGAGCCATGTCATTCCTGATGCAGGAAATGGCTCACCTGTAAGCACTCCTTCACACAGTCCTGTTCCTTTTCTTGGTACTTCATGATCACATGGAGTCTGTGTTCATGTCAGGATCAGGAATGCAGAGGCAAGGCCCTGCACTCAGGTCCTCGTTTTTCCTGCCATCGGTTCAGGAATAATTCTCCTGTTTTAGCTTCTAGGAAGACATGCTGTCAATGTGGGAAGATCTATGGGGTCACTTCTACAGGCAGACACAGCAGCACAGAGGAATTTCACTACCACTGTGGCGAGTGTTGAGTCATAAAGGTGAGTATCTGGTGGTTCTGTTTCATTTATTTGACAAGCTGAGCTGGTGCCAAATCAGTAGAGAGAAAGGTGGGATATTCAGTTCAATGTGTATTTGTTAAATACAACCTGGGAGAGAGAAACTGTTGATTATGAAGTTTCCATTACAAACACCTACTTCTGACCGTCACTTCCTAACTTAATTGGAGCTCACTGGCTTAAGAGGCAAGTCTGTGATGACTCCTGTGCCTTTTTAGGACCTCAGTTCAAGCAGCTCGGGCTTCCCAGGTGGCACTAGTGGTAAAGAATCCTCCTGCCAGTGAAGGAGACATAAGAGACTTAGGTTCCATCCCTGGGTTGAGAAGATCCCCTAGAGGAGGGGAAATGGCAACCCACTCCAAATTCTTGCTTGGAGAGTCCCATGGACAGAGGAGCCTGGTTGGCTATAGTCCATGGGGTCACAAAGAGTCAGACACAACTGAGCTTACCATATACATCAAGCAGTTACCTGTTGATTTTACCTGCTTCTCACAGGCCAGCATTAGAGTAATTTCTTTGCTAATAGCTTCAATTCCTTGCCCCTACCCCGTCCTGAGAGAGAATGAACAAACACTCGATTCCCTGTCATGGCCCCCGCTTTCTCCTGCAGCACAGTAAACTCCCAACAACCCCCTCAGATGGTGGATTTTCCCTCCTCGAAGCAAAAAACCTGGGCACTGTCATCATCATCTCCCTTTGGCACACTCTTTAAAATTTTACTTATTTATTCATTCATCTGTTTAGAATTCAAGGGTTTTTCTTTGGCTGTGCCACATGGCTCATGGGATCTTGGTTCTCTGACCAGGGGTTAAACCCCGGGGCCACGGCCGTGAAAGCACTGAGTGCTAACCACTGGGCCACCAGGGAATCCCCTGGTGAGCCCTTTCATCTCAGAGTGGCCACATCCCACTTATGCTACCTCAAAAATGTCCCTTCTCCACCCCTGCCGCCGCTGCCAGAGCCACACCACCCTCATTTCCATCCTAAACTGCTGCGGCATCCTTCCAGGCTCACTCCATCCGCTATGCCTTTTCCTGTCTTCACCGCCCCTCCCCAGTCTACTTCTTGCCCAACAACCCCTAGAATAATTTTTACTTCACAGTTTGTTCACCTCACTCCTCTGCTTTCATGAAAATTCTTTAGTAACTTTGTCAGCCCTGCCAGATTTGACCTCTACCCCCCACCCCCATCTTGTACCCTTTCCATGGTTATCTTCATGCCACACTGGCTGCCTCGAAAGGTGCCTTCTAACCTGCTGTCTCCTGTGCCTTTCACACGGCTGGTTTCCTCTCATCCTTTGTTGCTGATTAGTCGCTAAGTCATGTCCGAATCTTTGCGACCCCATGGACAGCAGCACACCAGGCTTTCCTGTCCTTTACTATCTCCTGGAATTTGTTAAAGCTCATGTCCATTGAGTCCGTGACGCCCTCCAACCATCTCATCTTCTATCACCCCCTTCTCCTGCCCTCAGTCTTTCCCAGCATCAGGTTTTTTCCCTAATGAGTTGGCTCTTTGCATCAGGTGGCCACAGTATTGGGGCTTCAGCTTCAGCACCAGACCTTCCAATGAATATTCAGGGTTGACTTCCTTTAGGATTGACCGGTTTGATCTCCTTGCTGTCCAAGGGGCTCTCAAGAGTCTTCTCCAACACCACAAATCTCATTCCTTAGATCTCTGCTTAAATATGATCTTCTCGAAGTTCTTTCCCAACCCCATGATCTAAAATAGGCCCTCCCTCCTAAATGGGAAGGAAATCTAAAAAGAGGGGATATATGTATACATATAACTGATTCACTTTGCTGTACAGGAGATACTAGCCCAACATGGTAAAGCAACCATACTCTAATAAAAGTTAAAAATAGTTTGTCCCTCTTCTATCTCAACATGCTGTCAGTGGCTTTGGTAGCACATGACTGCATTATTTTTTAATGATTTAGTAATTTATCTGCCATGCCTGAAAGACTGCATGGTTTTGGAGAGTCCATCCCTCTTTTTTTCTCCCCATCATCAGGCTGTCACTTAGCCTGGTACCTATACATACAGACCATAGGTAGCTATTTGGATAGACTGTGAACAGATGAATCATTTGTGTAGATATAGACACCAGTAGAAATGCTGTTATCATAATAAGTGATATGAATAAAATAAAGTAGCACAGAGGAAGTAAAGAGGAACAGGGATATGATTGTATTACAGAAGAAATCTAAGAATAAATAATATAGTAAAGATTCCCAGCTGGCTTAGTGGTAAGGAATCCACCTGCCAACATAGGAGACAAAGGTTCAATCCCTGGGTTGGGCAGATCCCCCAGAGAAAGCAATGCAACCTGTTCTGGTATTCTTGGCTGGGAAATCTCATGGACAGAGGAGCCTGGCAGGCTACAGTGGGTTTGCAAGAGTCGGACATGACTTAGTAACTGACCGACAATGAAGTAAAGATTAAATACCAAAGTAAAGATTAAGTAAACTTAGATTTGACCTGAGTGTTTGGGATTAGCTTTAGAGGGTGGCGGGGGGAGACTGTAAATTCCAAAAGGGAGGAAGAAAGAGGAAGACACTGCCAGAGAATAAGAGAAGCAGACTGCGACTGGGTGGAATCACTAGATCACACAACATCATGAACAGAAAGGGTCTTTGGAGCTGGTGGACGTGAGATTTGGGTCTGTTTCATCACTTACTTTCTCTGAGACCTCGGGCAAGTTTCTGACGCTCTCTGAGCTTTTGTTTCCACATTCATCAAAAGAGCTTTACGTGGCAGTTCAGTGAGCTGATGGGCCCCTGTCCTGGCTTACAACTGTGCTGTTAACACAGGTTCTTGGCTTTCTTTCTCATCTCAGGAGAAGGTAAGATAAAGCTGTGAGGTGTCAAAATTGGATAAGTAAGCCAGAAGTGCAAGCATGGGAAATGTGCATTTGATCAGTAGTGTACAAATGAAGCATTTGAGGAAAGTAATGTAATTGACAGCATGCTTGAAGAAGCACATTTAATCTAACCGCATTTTATGCTGCAGGCAGAGGGGGTTGTAGGGAACAGTTGGGAGAACATTTCCTTGGGCCAGAGGGAAGAAGGGCTTGGGATGGATATGGGTGCAGGTGATACAGAAGATTGGAGAGAGAGAAAGAGATGAAGGCTTGGCATTGTTGCTGTGAAAATGTGCAAAGTGTCTGGCCAAAGGAGTGGAAGAAGAGAATGTTGGGATTTCGGAGACAGCATCTGTGTTATGATCTCAGGCCATGTAACTGGGTGATGTTTCTTGGGTCAGATCAACAACTCAGATACAGAAAGGGAGACGGGGGTGGTTGGAGCCACCACAGGGCTCCAGCAAAGAGAGAAAGAGAGTAGAATATCTAGAGAGGATGGCTGAGGTAGCGTTAAGCAGGGTAAAGAAGGGCCACTAGGAGAGGAGGTGCAGATCAGGACAAATGATAGGGGAGTGGAGGGAAGAAGGGGAAGAGGGCATTCAGGACATGCGCAGTTATAACTCACTTTCAGAATCCAACCCCTGGCAACTTCCCCTTTGGCCCAGTGGTAAAGAGTCTGCCTTACTGTGCAGCGGACTGGGGTTTGGTCCTGGTCAGAGACCTAAGCCCATGCACCACAGCTACTGAGCCTGTGTGCTACAACTAGAGAGTGCATGCGCCCTGTGGAAAAGATCCCGCGTAATGCATTGAGGATCCCGCATGCCCCAACTAAGACCCGGTGCAGCCAAAAAAAAAAAAGCATCCCCCAGAATTCTGCTCCCAGGAATCAGTTTTTCCTGTTTGTTACATAATAGCTAGAAAAGTGACTATACAAAGTAACTATACAGAGTTTAGACCTTACATCAGATCACTTGCATGGTAAAGTCTTGATGGTCTTTGAGGGTAAGATGCTCTGGGAGTTAGCCACTCTGCCTTGTCAAGCTTGCTCATTTGATTTTTCTTTTTTGTGTGGTTTGCAGTCCTTGGTGGCTTAGAAAGGCAGTATAGCTGTTGCAAAGGTGTTCTGGGATCCCCCCGGTATCAGGTCGCCAAGGTAGGGCTTGTTGCCCAGAATTCTGTTTGTGTCAGAACCAGAGTTGCTGTCTGCTGCACAGACCTGGAGGATCAATGAACATTTGGTCTAATTAATTCACTGACTTTCAGTTGGTGAAATTTTTATGAGCTTAATTCCTCTTGCCAAAATATACGGTAATGGCAATACCGTGGCAACTTATTTGGCAATGTTTGTTTCAGCATCATGTTCATAACCAAAAAGGAAACCTAGGGGGCTTTGTGAAGACGTTGGTCAAGTTCCCACCCCTCGATGGGAATCACCGTGTATTTGCCGTGAACTGTGAGATGGTACGTTGGTTGTATGTTTTATCTTATGTATATGTGTGTAAAGAACTTTCTCAGGCTTTCTCTCTCCATCCCACATAGCTCTGCAGTGCTGTTCACATATTTTGGGTGAAGCAACTGTAGCTGAAAAAGCTAAGTGACTTGGCCGGCTTCCCTGGTGGCTCAGATGGTAAAGCATCTGCTGGTTGTGTGTGAGACCCAGGTTCAATCCCTGGGTTGGAAAGATCCCCTGGAGAAGGAAATGGCAACCCACTCCAGTACTCTTGCCTGGAAAATCCCATGGACAGAGGAGCCTGGCAGGCTACAGTCCATGGGGTCACAAAGAGTCGGACGTGACTGAGCAACTTCGCTTCACTTTCTGCACTTAGTGATGGTGCCAGGGGTTGGCCAATGATCCTTTTCCTATTACCTATTAATTCTTTTTATACATAATCACTGCTCATCCTACATTGCTGAAATTACATGGGTGGAAAGTGTTATGAACACTGCTGTTATCCCCCAAACCATTATAAAAGCTTTAATTTTCAACAAACTATTGTTTATCGAGACAGTAAAATATTTATAGGGATTTATCTTCTTTTATATGAGAATCAGTACCAAATAGTAGGGGGAAAGCAAAACTTGGAATCATGAGACCTGGGAAGCTCCAGGGCTTATCAAGCAAGTCTCCTAGATGATCCAATCTGTCAATTATGAGGTTAATGATAATTGCCCAGTGACGGTGAGAATCAGATATACGAATATCAGATATCAGAATCAGCACACTGATATATGACAGAGTGATTTGTATGTGTCATCATGTGAACAGTCATCTTTAACAAAACATAAAATTAAATTTTTATTCCTTGTGGCATATTTGGAAAGCAGATTTGTGGACTATAATTATAATAAATATGGAAGAGCAGCATACAGTTTTAAACTTAGATTTTTAATTGGAGAGAGTTCAATTAAAACTTCAATTTGCTTCTGGCTTAGAAATCAAATATCGTTACCATGTTGTCCTCTATGGTGCCATGTTTATGTAACCATAGTTTGGAATTTTTTTTTTCCCATTCAACGAGGTTTATAACTGTGTTGTCCAGTATATCCACTAGCAAACAAACATGTTGATGTAGTGGGCAGAGTAGCCATTACCAGAGGGAAAGCAGGGGAGGGCAAAATGGGTAAAGGGGGTCAACTGTACAGTGAAGGATGAAAACAAAATGGTGGTGAAGCGTACTGTAGTGTATGTAGAAGTCAGAGTATAATGTTGTAGATGTGAAATTTAAATAATGTTATAAAACAATTTAACTTCAGTAAAAAATTTAATTAAGTTGAAAATTCAGTTCTTCAGTCATACTAGCCATATTTCAAATACTCAGTAGCCCCTTGTGGCCAGTGGCTATCCTATTCTAGGACAGAAATAGAACATTTCATCTTCACAGAGGTTTCTATTGGATAGCATTGATCTCTAATGAAAATACTTGTAAAGCCTAAGCTAAGAAAATGAAATTATTTTTTTAGCAGAAATATTACTAACGTTGAGGAAAGAAAGCTTGGAACATCTTTGATCAGACTGTCAGATCCACTCACTGGCTTTTGTTGGCAAAACTGAATGACAGGATTAAATTGTATATTCTAGTCAGAAATATTCCTTTATTATATCTAAGATGTTAAAGTAGGTTTACTCAATGTGGTATATAAATTTAATATCTCTGCCTTTATAGTGTTATACAACCAAAGGTTTGGAACTTACTCGAGTAAAGTGATGGAGCCCAGCCTCCAAGTGGTCTATGATACATGTGTGAAACCAGATGAAGAGGTCATTGACTGTAACACCAGATATGCATTATACAAGGGGTTTGTTTTACAAATTATAGAACATTCAACATGTAGTGTAAGTTTTTGCCTAGGTACCTTTACTAGAGTCAACTTTAGAGCATGAGTTACACTGTTTTAATTTATTTATTCAAAATTATTCATGTTCTGTTGAATACCTTGCTAGAATTATGCAGGCACTGTTTCAGGCCCTGGGTAACTCTTTAAATAAGAGATATGGCCTCATACCATCATGATGTTTATATGTTGGAGCGGTAGGTAGGAGGCTAGCAAGATAGGCAAAAATAATGAATGAATTATTCATTCATTTATTCATTCAACCATTAATAGGTTTCTTCTGAAAATAACATGCTATGCTATTCCCATTAGATGAAAATTTCTGTAATCCTGTAGACATGTTGCTAAGTATACACAGCTTTTATACAGCATGCAGAACACTGGTTCAGTGCAAATTCTATGTAATTAATTATTATTATTAAAGTATAGCATGTTTCTGATCCAAACTCAATGGTAACTTGAGATAGTATAAGATATGCTTTTAATTTTTAAAAACCTCATATGAAACACCCAATAATATCATTGATTGATTGAATTGAATTTCCTAAAGGCATATAATTCATATGACATACCACATGTATTTAAATATAAAATAGAAGACACTGATCTTATTCTAGAATGAAAATTTAGAAGTGTTACTGATATGATTGTATTTATTCTATTTTCTTTAAATAACAAATTTTCTAATGGTACTTAAGTCTGTCTTGTATGTGTGTGTGCCCACCCAGTATTCTTGGGCTTTCCTAGTGGCTCAGATGGTAATAAATCCACTTGCAATGCAGGAGACCTGGGTCCATCTCTGGGTTGGAAGATCCCCTGGAGGAGGGCATGGCAACCCACTCCAGTATTCTTGACTGGACAATCCCATGGACAGAGGAGCCTGGTGGGCTACAGTCCATGGGGTCACAAAGAGTCAGACACAACCGAGCAACTAAGCATAGCACAACACGGCATGTGTGTGTACACATTTGTATATGTATATATAAATAAACGCACACATATGTATACATGTATATGAACAAATATGACTTTATACACATACAGATTCTTTACTGCTGAGCCACAGGGGAAGCCCATATATATATTATACACATTATAGTATATAGTGTATAGTACATATATTACACATGATTTATATGTGTGTATGTCCATAATTTTGGAGCACAACAAGGTAAAATGGGAGTGAATTAAAAGTGATAAGTTTTGAGAATAATTACAGAGAATTCTGCTACCAAGCACTTTTTAGCAAATTCCCTCACGTTCATAAAAGTTTGTATACATAAAAACTCAATAAAAGTTCCTGTTATCAGAAAATGCATTTTGTTACTAATCTCCTGACCTCATTTGATGTTTTTTTCCTACTCATTTTGGCCATATCCTAATAGCCCCATCTATTTTACTCTTTTTTTTAAACTTTATTGAGCTATCATTGGCAGAAAAATCACACTATATTTAAAGTTATTGTACTTTTATTGGTTATTGTTCTTCCATGTGTTTAATGTAATCTTTTCTAACTCCTTTTTGGAACAAGTCAGGAAATGTTTTGGTAATTACTGATAGTCACAGCAGCAAAATGAGAATTGAAGGGCTTGCATTAAAAACAAAAGAACTTTCAAATCTTAAAAGGTTGAAAGGATTCAATGGACGACATTTTTTAAGAACTGTTTTAAAACAAACCCGAGTACTCTATCCATGATCATTTCCTCTTAATCCAAATACTTGATTATGAATCACATTCCTTAATTAAGCCAGATGATGGAGCCAGCTGTCTTTTTTTCGTTAAAGGAGACAATAATATTAATATATGGCTTAAGTTGAAAATACCTTTGCAGTATTTTTCTTTTCTCCTAATCTGCACTAAGGCACAGCAATAGCCATGTTTCTGAATACTTATTTAGTATGTGCTTCATGAAAACCACTAGGATAGTCAGGTTTATGCATATTTTCACTGGATTTTCCTAAGCCATTGAAAAGTGAAAGTGAAGTCGCTCAGTCATGTCTGACTCTTTGTGACCCCATGGACTGTAGCCTGCCAGGCTCCTCACTCCATAGAATTTTCCAGGCAGGAGTACTGGAGTGGGTTCCCATTTCCTTCTCTAGGGGATCTTCCCAACCCAGGGATTGAACCCGGGTCTCCCACATTGTAGGCAGACGCTTTACCATCTGAGCCACCAGGGAAGCGATACACATGGTAGTAGTGTTATATGGCAATGCCAGTCTCTCAGTTCCCCCTAAGGCATTAAGATTGGTAATTAATCCTAGTTTACAGATGGGAAAACTGAAACTAAAACGTTAAGTAACTTGTTGAAAATCAAATATAATAAGGAAATGGCAGAAACATGGCATAGTTCAAACTTAAGTTGTCTAGACTCTGCTTAGGGCTCCATTTGCTTTTCCATGTTCCCTATGTTTCATCTTTAGCTTTGTCTTAATGTGAGATAGGCTAACTTTACTAAATTGTAATTAGTAAGTTACAGATTTATACAAAGATGAGAGTTCACCAAGGAGCTTTGTCAGTTTGTAATAATGTCTCCTCCAGCCTTACATGATTGATCCAAATGATAAATTTTGCCAAGTTATACCACTATAACCTAATAAAGGGACAGTTGACAGCCATACGATAAGATCTTTGTTCCGTTCATCAAGTGTTTGTCTTATTGAGTCAGTAATGTAGTCTAACTGTAACTGATGAAATCTACTGAGCTGCATTCTTTACTTACATGCATTGTGCATCTTATTGGGGCAGGTTTTCCAGTGTGGTTGAAGATGACTTGAAGAACATGAAGACCTCAGTCCGCGATGTGCAAGCCATCTTATTGAACCTCTTCAGTGCTGACACTATACTAATTGGGCATAGCTTTGAACACAGTCTCTATGCGCCTAAGGTAAAGAGTTACAGGCTCATCTTCTTACAAAACTCGTATGTGTTAACCTGGTAGTCATTATCATTGTCTAATCACTGATGCTTGATTTCCCCTTTTTTGACAAGACAAGGAAGATAAGAATCACTGTCTGTGCCAATAACACTGTCCAACAATGGTAAACCAAAAGCAATGTAAGATAGCCCAAGTAATTTGGCTAATCAAGATCAGAAAGAAAGTCCATCATCAACTGTGATAAAGTCAAAATCACTGCTTGTTTTGACATGATCTTTGATCATTATCATTAATATCCAAATAGGTATGACTAAGTTGATCCAACAAGTTATTTTAGTCACATCCTGGAAAATACTTTTTCATGTTAAGTCAGGTAGGCCTTATAGGTGGGCTTAACATCAGAGATATGCTAATTTTACTTGGCATGATAGACCTAAAGATCTCCCCTTTAATATACTCTGGATTAAAATGATCTGGTTTTTTTTCCTCCATGTTCTAGTTGTTCACACTCTGTGGCTCATGTCAGCCACCTGTTTTTGCAAATATTTTTATTGGAATAGAAGCGTCACACACATTCATTGATATATTTTCTGTTGTGTTTTCACACTACAAGGGCATTGTTGAGTAGTTATAACTTAGAGGTGGTGTGGGCTGCATGCCTAAGCTGTCTATAATTTGGGACTTGAAGAAAGAGTTTGGTGGCTTTCCCTGGTCTAGAACAGTGCCCTGCGATACAACTTTCCATTGTTTTAACTATCCAAGATGGTGGACATCAGTTGTGTCCAATTCTTTGCAACCCATGGATTGTAGCCCTCCAGGTTCCTCTATCCATGGGATTCTCCAGGTAAGAATACTAGAGTGGGTTGCCATGTCCTCCTTCCATGGATATTGGACATCACAGATATCAAATGTCTGATTGACCGAGAAAATGATTTTTTCAGTTTCTTAATTTTCAGTAGTTGCACGTGGCTCATGGCTGCCACACTGCACAATGAAGCTCTGGAACTTTGGGGACCTTGACTATTTGTTTCTGCCACCCCTAGGACTTAACCTTCATGCAGAGAAGGGTTAGTTGTTGTTTTTTAATTTTATTTATTTATTTTTAATTAATTAATTATTTTCTTTACATTATTGTGTTGGTTTTGCCATACATTGACATGAATCTGCCATGGGTATACATGTGTTCCCCTTCCAGAACCCCCCTCCCACCTCCCTCCTGATTCCATCCCTCTGGGTCATCCAGGTGCACCAGCCCTGAGCTGTTCTTTAATGCGAGAATACAAGCAAGCTTCTTGAATTCTCCTGAGTGAATGTCCGCCTCTTTCTCTGCAGAGCTGGCACCGTAGTATACAAGTTGTCCCCACAGCAGTGCTGTGTGTACATGACGGAGGAGATGGAGTGTCCTTCCACCAGACCCCACCCAGATGTGTGCAGAGAGACGTGGGGACGGAAGCTTTCTGCCGGAAAGGTCTTCACAGAGATGTCTCTCTGTCACCTCAGAGACAGCACCTCTCAAACAGTTTCTCACTGTGACTTTCCTGCTTCTCATTTTCTAGGAACTGTTTCACTGCCTCCCAGACCAGAAAATTTCAAACCATCGTGTTTCTTTATTGCTTGTAATCAGTCTGTTTCTTTCTTCCAGATTATTCACAGATGTCTGTTTTCTTATTTTCTGTTTCCACAACCACCTTATATTTTTGCTCCATCTTCTGCAGCCAGGGACAGTGTCTAAGAAGTGACTGATACATTGAGAATCTATAAAGTGTTTCTGGACAGAGCATCATAGGGGTTAAACATTAAATTTCCAACCTTTTTCTTCTTGATCAGTCTTTAAATGACTCTTGTCCTGAGGCTAACCTTGTTTTACGCCTTTTTAAATTACAGGTCTTCTAATGAAGAATGCAAATGGCACCTGACTGTCTAGACTCTGTGATCTGTCCTCGCTCCCCCATATCCATCCTGTTGTAAAACTTACTCCCTTCTTCCATGTGAAAGCACAGGGAATTTGAACCTGGATGGGACTAATCCTTTTCCATGCCCCCTCCCCAGAGATAGATAAATAAACCACTGAAATGGGACTTGCACCGGAGTGAGGTGTGTCCCCCTCAGTTGAGCCCCGAGGTGGGAGGAGCCTGGCTCACCCCCTGGCTGCCGCCACCCCGCCAGTAACTGTTGGAACCGCTCTGAGCTCATGCTGCTTCCTCTGGGATCTCTTGGTAGGCAAGCAGACTCGGCAGTCAGGCTCTGAGGTTGGATTTCTTTCTGATGTACTAACTTGGCTGAGGCAACTTTAACCTCTCCAAGCCTCAGTTTCTCTGGCTGTAAAGAGGGGACAATGACATACCTACAGTGCTAGGTTAGTCTGCACCTCGTAAAGTGCTCCGTGACTGAGCTGGCGTAACTGCTCGTGTCCTCGGTTTTGCAGTGTTTCTGCGGCTGCAGTTCCTGTTGCTGCCATCGTTTTTCTCACTTTTTGGGAAGAATTTCTAAAGCGGGTTTCTTTTCCCTAAAGCGGGTTAATTCATACTTGAGTTGTGGACGCGACAGTTCTGTTCCCTCATCCGCTCTGCTTGCCCCACAGAAGATCCCTGAAGGGTTTAGTGGCTGACTGCCTGCAGAGAGTCATTCCGGATGAAGGTAAGAGCCTGCTGGTTCGTGATAAATATCAAGCTCCTAAGTCTGACGGGAGTGACTACATCACGAGGTTCATGGTAGAGGTGTCCTGTTTGAAATACTTCCCTGTGGGGTTTCTCCTAGGGTAGAGAATCCCAAAGTATCTGTTTAAGTAAAATATGTTCCCCGCCCACTACCTGGCATAGTCCTAGATGTTCCACAGGCATCCAAACAGCAGTTGGGGCAGACTGGTGACCCGATCATGGTTCAGCAAGTTGCCAGGCCTTGGAGTTCATGCATAAAACTTTTGTTGGTGTAGAGGTCTAATTCCATCCTAAGTGTTGCTGTATACCTCTTCTCATATGTGATTTTCATTTTCTAATGAGAGTCTAAAATTGATTGGGTCAGAGTTATCTCAGTGGCACTAGTGGTAAAGAACCCACCTGCCAATGCAGGAGATGTAAGAGTCATGAGTTCCATCCCTGGGTCAGGAAGACCCCCTGGAGGAGGGCATGGCAACCCACTCCAGTATTCTTGCTTGAAGAATCCCATAGACAGAGGAGCCTGGCGGGCTACAGTCCATGGGGTCACAGAGTCAGACACTACTGACGGGACTGAGCAATCATGCAGATTATCTCACCCAAGGTAAATAATGAGCTTTTTGTAGAAGGAAGTATAACTCAAATTCAGTAGATTTATCGATCATGCATGCACTTGCTTTGTAATGGATTGGTAGATCTTGCTCTCAGAACTTTTTTTACTTTTGGTATTTCTGATGTAATGGCCCAACATTAAACAGGCTCATCAAATGCAACAAGTACAGCCGCCAGCTATCCTGCTAGTGGCATTACCATAAGCACGAGGTATGTGTCTGACTTGGAATGGAGGTTAATTACTCTGTACATTTCATGCAGACCCATATAGGCCCCTCTATTGCACAAGACAGAAAAAAAAGTTAATTTTGAATGTTAAAATGTTATTATGCTATGTTTCTGTTTCTCTGATCATGTCATTTATTGTACAAGGATTCAGATTTTATCTTGTATTTATTCTTTCATTCGATGTCTGTTAGACACTAACCAATACCATCTTACACAGGATCTTTATATTATCTGCTTTGTTTAAAATATTCATATCTCAAATACCCAGAAAATGCTGTTATAAAATTCACATATGTTCTGCTGAAAACAACCTGGGACCGTGGACACAAAAATATTTCATCTTAACAATACAAAATACCCTATATAAGGCAATCACACCACAGTTCTCTCAGAATAATGCAAGGAAACAAAAAATAATATACCATTTTACAAGTGTAGCCCATATGATTTTTCTCAATCTCAGACATCACTTATTATTTTCAAAAGAATGGTAGGCTTGGTATTTTGGGTAGATTTCATCTACTTTTTAAACCCATGTCATCTCGTATCTAAGGACATGCTTTGTCTAGAGAGGAATATTTTTTATAGCATCTCTGTTTCTGGCTTCTTGTCAGAGCTGTCATTCACTGGTGTCTGTCACTTTCTTGCTGCATGTCCCTGGAAAAGAGGCTCATGGAGAAGGTACTGATGTGCTGTCCCATCAAAGGAACGTGGTGACCATGTGACTGAGGACAGGGTACACAGAAAAAGGGAGATGTGTGTTCATCTAGATCTATGTAAAACATTTCTAAAGCAACCAGTGGTGGTTCTAGGTGTGAAATAGTGATATACTGATAAGTGGCCAGTGTTGATTCTGTTATAAACTCAAGACCGTTTGGAGACCTCCAATGGGCAACCTCACAGGGAATTGTCTAACTTTTTACTTTTTATCCTTTTCTATTTGGAGGTCACAGTTCCAGTGAAAATGCAACCACCTGCATGGAACTGGTCCTCTGAAAGGTAAAAGATGACCTGAGAGGAAAGAAGTAACCACTGGCCCAAGAATATCTTAAACCTCTGCACGACTTCCGTGACTCCTTGGCCACAACTGCTGGCAGTAGAGTTTGATGTATAATAACATGAGGTTTCCCCACACTTTCAGAGAAGAGGAGAAAGAAAAGCACTGTCAAGGTTTATGTATTACATTTTAAAGGTTGGATTTCCACAGCAATTTCTAAAGTTGTGTCTGGGGAGGGGTGGGGAAGGAATTAGGTTGTTTGAAATTTGACTTATCTTCATAGGCAGTGTGCAAATGACCAGGGAAGATGCTTTAAAGTTGAAGTAATGAGTCCAGGACTTTCACAAAGTTCATTTCTCAGATTACCGAAATTTCTTTTCCTCTTTAAATACCTGGAACCATTATACTGCTAGGAGTCAGAAACATCTTTTCCTAACAAAATCGTAACAGTTTTCGTCAGATCACCTATATAGAAATAGATGTAGAGATTTTTCTCACAAAATATACGGATATGAATGTAAACTTTTCAGTGTACTGTTAACATATACAGTCTGGTCATTGGGCTATTGTGTAAGGTGTTTTCATTCTAAGTGGTGTACTCTTGCCTGATTTTGATTCCTGTCAACCACTCATTGATCTTTCTTTTAAGGCAGTATCCTGTGGATCTTCTGGTACACTGAAATCTAATCTATATTCCCAATACTGGAACTATCTAGTTCCTTAAAGGGGTTGGTTCTTCCCTTCTTAATTGCTTTTTGATAATACGCAAACTGGCCTGTGGAAACGACACCAATTCATTCAGTTTGACTGCTGACCTTTGAGTAAGTATGAATTTTTAGTATTAAATCTGTTACCATGCTACAAAGCTACAAAGGTTTCTTTGTCAACAGCCTGGTTGAGTCACAGAGATGTCGGTCAGATGGCCACTGTGCCAGAGGTGAATTCGTGGCCTTCTGACAGTTGTGATGATGAGTCAGTCCATAGCACACCTTAGGCTTACTGCTTCAGCATTTTGAATTTATGAGTAAGTCTTGGTGTCACTGAATTCCTTTTTCTTGATGCCGTCCTTTCGTAGTCATCTCTTCTACTTGATGTGAAGTAAATTCATAGTGATGTAAATTTAACTATATATAATCAAGAAGGTCAAGCTGTTACAGAGAAGGCAGCTGTTATTGTGTATTCCAAAGCCACATGCAACGTTTGAAGACATTATCTACGTTTCTCAGAGATACATTCATCCCTGTTCTTGTTTGGTTCCATGTACATACAAACCAAGAGTTGTCAGGAGTATCTTCACAACATTTGGGTAAAAAGCAAAAAGGAACTGTTGTATACATATTTGGACCTACTTTCAGTGACTCTTCATTCCAGCCCCTGCTCCCTTGAAGAATAAAGGGTGCGGCAGCAGTGTTACTTCTGCTGTGTCCCCACCGCCTAGCCTGCTGTGGATGAAGAGCTTTTGGACAAATGCAGTTTCCTGGTCATTGTTTCTGATGCATGAAGTTGAGCAGATGGCAGGAATATGGAACATTATGCAGTATGTAGAGCACTGCAACACAGTTAAAAGGGGTTCCAATTTTAAGCCCTCAGTTCATACTGGAACAAGAGGTACAGGAAAGCAGAATATTTCTGGGAGATGTTTCTAATCTTGTGAGCTTGTGATACATCTGGTTGAATATACTCACTGACTGCTGTCTGCATATTGCCAACACATTAGAGGATGCTAATTTAAAGTTTTCTTCAAAGTATAATAGAGACATTGGTAATATTTATGAGAGACATTCCTAGACAAAAAGTGGGTAGGCAAGACATTTATTCACTTACTATATGATCTCAGTATAGCATGTGCCTACAATATAAATGGTAAACTCACAACTGATCAAAACTAGAACTTTTTACAATGTGCAAGACAGGTAGGGATGTTAATCTGCTATGAAACATGTCACATGTCTGTCAAATATAACGACAAGCTTCCTGTTTTAATTTCTTAATAAACACATCGATGTGATCCGAGAAACTAAAACCTATTAGCTTATCAAACTTACACTTCCTAAAGTTCTTAGGCTTCTAAGGAATGAGATTTAAGTTGGTTTTTCAGTGTCTATGTTTAGGACCGACTTGTTGGCTCTGGAAACACATGAAAAAGTTGTTCAGTTAACAAGGGAATCAGGATGGCTTCTACAGGTGACGGGAAATACTTAGAGATAGAAAAAGCTCTTTTACATCACTTAGATTAACATTTAAGAGACCTAAATCCATGTCCTGTTAGAACTCATACCTCTCCCCTACTTTTTCTCACCTGTGCCGACAGGTTTACTAATAGTATTTTCTTCTACACAGTGAAACATCTGAGAGCATCCAATATATAGGTAAATATAAAAAAATACCTAGGACAATAATGAGTTATGCTCTACAGTAATTGTACCCTCACACCTTCCCATAAAGTCCATGTTTTTAGAAAAATATATTATTGCATATGAAACCACAAACAGGCATTCTGATTCCAGCACATTCTTACTCAAAATAGTATATACAGTCCTAGTTGAGTCAGAGGGTGCTACAGATTCACACACGGGTCTTACGGTCAAAGTCCCAGGCAAGTGCCCATCTATATACATGTCCATTTTCTGTCCCCTCTCTTGGCAGAGGCTTGCTTGCTGAGTATCAAGGTATGAAGGGCCTCTCACGCCAGTGAAGGGGAAACAGAATATACAGATGAAGGTGGTCAGTCCTAGGCTGCTTCTTCTGCAGAACAGTCGATTCCCGCGTAGGTGAACTTCTCATAAAGTGTGGTGTTCACATAGGTCTAGGAGAACAAGAGCAGTTCAGAGACACAAGCTGGCTCAGTCCTGCCTCTACTGGGAGCAGTTACGGTCATACCCCGGTTTCCTTAGCTTGTCTCAGCTCAAATACAGATGCTGTGCACTCAGTCGCGTCTGGCTCTGTGACTCCGTGGACTGTAGCCTGCCAGGCTCCTCTGACCATAAGATTTTCCAGGCAAGAATACTGGAGTGGGTTGCCATTTCCTACTTCAGGGGCGTTTTCCTCACCCAGGGATGGAATCCCCACCAGGGACTGAACCTGCCTCTCCTGCACCTCCTGTATTATGGCAGGTAGTTTCTTTAGCTCCACCTGCTGCTGCTGCTGAGTCACTTCAGTTGTGTCCAGCTTTGTGCGACCCTATGGACTGCAGCCCATCAGGCTCCCCTGTCCGGGATTGTCCAGGTAAGAATGCTGGAGTGGGTTGCCATGCCCTCCTCCAAAAGCCCCCAAATACCGATACTGGGGCGGGGGGATATTTCTCTATCCTCATTCCCTCTGTTGCATTTAACCACTTTCTTCCTGAAAAGCACCCTTGACTTCTGCAAGTGAGACTGCTTCCTCTCACTCTTTTCAGCCTCCTGGCTTCTCTAGCCTGTGGTCTCTCACTGGTCCCTTCTGACATGCCCCGCATCCTCCAGGACCCCTTCTCTGTCTGCTGCTCATCCTCACATCTCCTGCTGTGTGATCTCACCCATATCTCCGGTTTCATTAGCAACTGGGTTTTGATGACCTCCAGCATCTTCCATGACTTCCAAATTCCCTAACCTAGATTTGCCTTTTGAATCTCAGATCTGTGTAGCCAATTAACTACTACAAGTTTTTACAGAATTCCTGACCCGCCCGTAGTAACCTGAAAACTGCTTTCTTGTCACTCTCCCGTTTGTCCTTGGGCAAGTCACTTTCTCCTTTCTAAGTAGGCTCCTTCATCTATAGAATGAAAAGGTTCGGCTGTGTGACAGATTTAAGATTCCCCCTAGCTCAGATAAGCCAGTTCTGTATGTTGTTCTACAGTGTCTGACTATATCTTATATAGGAATCTGGTTTCCTCCAAAATTGTAACTTTCTCAAAGTTGAATCCACATCTTTTATGTCCCTGTAGCACCTCAGGTTGGTTCAAAAGAACGTGCTGACCTGTACCAACTATTAAACACAGTGGACACATGAGGACTTCCAAGGAAAGACCCCATGCTTTGAGTTCCAGACTCACCTTTCGTTCTTCTAACATCCTGTTTAAGGACACCAGGATCTGGGCGAACGAGGGCCTTTCGTAAGGCTTCTCCCTCCAGCACTGTCTCATGAGATCATACCTTGGAAAACAGAGGGAGGGCGTTTAGTCTCCAGCTGTGCTCTAGTCCTGGGCACAGCCAGGTGCAGGGTTTGGAATGAAAGAGGATGTAGCCATACAATGCACGGTCATGAAGGTTCTAGGCGGCCTCGCCCCTCCCCACCAAGTCTCCTTTCTTCTCCCAGCAGCTCTAGTGCCTACTTTGGGTACATTCCCAAGAGATCTTGGTCTCAGCTATCCTGATCATCTGCAAAGAACTGAGTTGTGTGTCTAGGGCAGGCTTTGCCTCAGAATATTACACCTCTCAAAATGTCAGTGTTTCATTTCTAAAAACTGGCTCTGTGTGCAGATAAGTTTGCAAAACGCTACCTGTTGCGCCTCCCTCTTAGTGACTGACTTCATGAAATCTTGAAGTCATTCCATTAAAAACCAACAACCTTTTAAACCAGGTTTAACATAGAAGCTTCCCAAACATAACTGATCGCAGAACTCTTTCCCCTTGTGTTATTTATTTACATCTCACACATTCCACAAACACACGAAATGCTAGTCTAAGTTCTTTCTCCAGTGTGGCCAGAACTACATGTATTGTTAAAATGTGGATTCCTGGGACCCACTCCAGATTTAGTCATCATGTCTGAGAGTGGGGCTCAAGATTTCACATGCTTAACAGCGTGGTTCCTCACTGGGAACCAGAGTGCACGGAAGGCTCTCAGCCATCAGCCTGGGGTGGTAGAGATTATAGGCAGTTTATACTTTAACAGAAGTTTCATAAGTGACTGAAAGGCATGAAAACATCACTCCTTAAATCTGGGATTCAGGGACTTGGTCCAGTGATGGCTCAAGTACATTCAGGTTTTCCCAGGATGGTCTAGGTTTGTATTTCTTGTACCAGAGCACAATAGCACCCTCATCGACTCTTAGAGATGGCTTGGTTTGGGCAATAAATTCTTTGTTCAGCCTAGAGCCTTGCACTCTTCATATTATGTCATATAGGTAGCAACAACATCAGCTGGTTCTGGGAATGGCAACATCAACAGAGAATCATTCTTTCCAGGAATAAGAATATTTATTCCTGGAAAATAAGCCTTGTAGAACCAAGATTTTATAAAGAAAAGCTTCTCTTCTTTGGTGTAACTGCTCTGAAATCTCTACCTTCAAAGTTAATCTCAAGGTTTCATACATTTATTCATGGATAATTTCATGAATACATGTATTCATAAATAATTAATTTAATAAATTATTCATACAAATCTTCCCTGCATTTGTTGTCCTTGCTTATTTCACCCTTAAGATTCAGCCAAGAATCACCACCTTAAAATTCCTCCTGAATTTCTATGCCTGGAAAACTCTTTATTTCCTGCTCACTGCCTTACAGTCTTAGTTTCAAGGTTCTGAAATCTTGAACTCAAAACTCTTGTTTCCTGAGGGAAATGCTCCCCTAGACGCATGACACAGACTCTTGTTTCTGACTGTTTGGGGTTTGTGTGGGTACACATACATGCATGTTTGTATGTAGCAGATCGCTGCTTCACTACAGTCAGTTCAGGAGACCCACGGAGGGGAGGTTAGCACAGAACGGCCCGCGGGAGGCCGGACTTACACCTCGTCGTCACAGTTGAGCGGCTTCTCCAGTCTGTAGCCCTGGGGCAGCTTCTCGTAGAGTTCCGCGCACGTCATCCCACAGTAAGGGGTGCCGCCTGAAAGACAGGAAACGTGCGCCCTGAGCCCCCCTTGGATGCGGAAGGCCTGTCTCCTGCCCTGGGGCTCTACAGCCAAGCGACTGGGAGAAAGAGGGGGTGAGTCAAGCGACGACAAGCACCCAGAGTCGCCACCCTCTGGGGCAAACCCACCGCGCGTCACAGCCGGCCTTGGCTACAGACAGCGCTCCCGAGCAGCCGCTGCTTCCTCACGCGCCCTGCTCGTCCCCAAGGCTGTCTACACACAGCAGGTCTCTTGACGCGGTGCCAGTGTACCAATGACATGGATCTTTTTCCCAATTAGAAATCTGTATCTACATAATACAATTCCTGTTTGAGCTATCTTAGTTACTGTCCCAATGTTAACCATAAAAGCAATATATGTTTATTGTGAAAAGAACAAAAAATAATGAAAAAAACTACTTTGAAAAAATCCTGTGTAGTCTTTTCAGTATTTTTTTTTCATGTGTGATATTTATAAAACGAATTATGGTATATGTGAAATTTTTCTGCTTTTTGGCATGTACATTTTCACATGGTATTAAATGGCTCTTGACGTATATCCAGACAAAAGTATAATTCAAGAAGATACATGCATCCCTGTGTTCATAGCAGCACTATTTATAATAGCCAAGTCATAGAAACAATCTAAACATCCATGAGTGGATAAAAGATGTGGTATACAGACACACACACAGGAATATTACTCAGCCATCAAAAAGAATGAAATAATGCCATTTGTGATGCTATGGATGGACTTAGAAATTATCATACTAAGTGAAGGAAGTCAAAAAGAGAAAGGCATTGCCATGTTACTTATGTGCAACCTAAAATATGACAAATGAACTTATCTACAAAACAGAAGCAGACTCAGAGAACAGACTTGTGATTGGGAAAGGGGCTAGGGCAGAGACGAAATGGAAGTTTGGAGTTAGCAGAAACAAACTATTACATATAGGATGGATAAACAACAACGTTCTGCTGTATTAGCACTGGGGAGTGTATTTAATAGCTTGTGACAAACCATAATGGAAATGAATATGGAAAATTATATACACATGTATATAAAACTGAGTCACCTTTGTATAGCAGAAATTATAACTCACTTTAAATCAACTATACTTTAATAAAATTTAAAAATGCCTTTGAAAATGTGACTTTTCATAGCAGCACAATATACTGTCTTAAATTTGCAGAAGTAAACTTCTAACAGCTTTATGACCTCTGTGCACATGTGAGACAACTTAGAATGAAGTTCTTGGCCACCAGGTCAGACACTAGGCTTTCATAAAGAGAGCCACGGGGATAAACACACTCCTACAGGAAACCCGTAAGGTTCTTTTCCCAAGTGGCATCTGTCAGCACCAAATGCGAATGTTACCCATGAAAGTAGATGGTGAAGGAGCCTGGGAGGGCCCACTCCCTTTGCACAGAGCTTCACCTGGTAGGTGGACAAGGATACTCACCCAAGCTAACAATCTCCCATAGTAACACGCCATAGGACCACCTGTAGAAGGGATGAAAGAGAAAACAGTAATCAGCACACACTTTGGCCAGTCAACTTTCTGCCCACAAAACTGGGGTGACTGACTGTAGGTCAGAAGAAGGAAAGTTCCATGTCTTTTTCCTAGGATTGGGTCTTGCACACAGCATGCGTTTATCTCCCCTTCAGCCAATGGAAGGATCATAACAGGGGAACACTGTTAACACTGGCAGAGCCCCCAAGTGCTTTAGGTAGAGAATGTGGGCTGATACTACAGAAAGCAGGGGATTCTAGGCCAGACAGATTTGCATCAGATCTCCTCTCTGCCACTGGGTACTCATGTGACATGGGACAAGTGACTAGAACTCCTGAGGCCTCAGACTGTATTCTTCCCAAAGTGAGGACACCCATTTCTGCCTCAAAGTTAGGCAGAGATGACATGAGATAACATAAAAGCACACAGTGAGAACACAGTCATCACCCGACCTCTCCCCATCCCCAGGCGTAACAACCCTCCCCCAACCCCCTGAATAAGTCAACTCAACCCTCTGGGCCTCAGTTCCTCCTCCTGAAAATAGGGAATGTGAGCAAGAGGGCTCAGGTCTCAATCCCAAACCTTCCTCCCCTGCCACCAGCCTGAGACTTGTCACGCAGGCTGCAAGCAGAGATGGGCCCCATTGACTGCCTTCTGTGGGGCTTCCCAGGTGGCACTAGTGGTAAAGAACCTGCCTGCCAGTGCAGGAGACATAAAAGTTGTGAGTTCAATCCTTAGATCGGGAAGATCCCCTGGAGCAGGGCATGGCAATCCACTCCAGTATTCTTGCCTGGAGAATACCATGGACAGAGAAGCCTGGCGGGCTACGGGTTGCACAGAGTCAGACATGACTGAAGTGACTTAGCATGTGTGACTGCCTTCTTTCCCTGCCACCTCTGACCCCCAGCAGCTACTCTGGGCCACCTCCTCACATCTAGGTCCTTGTGCTGAGGTCAGTCTGGGGAATGGAGTCACAGGAAGGCCAGGATGCCCCTGACTCCTCTGGAAATAAAGAATTCACCACTTGAGATCACTTCCTGACATGCAGAAATAAACCCAAAGCCTGCCATCAGGGGAAATCATTTCCTCTGTGGCTTCGTTCAGTCTGTTAATTTATTTCCTGGGCTTAGTGATTAGCTTTATTCCGCAGAGGGATGCAATATTCCTGCTTCTCTTCAAAACCTTTGTCAAATGGATATTTTTCTGGGTCCAAAAAAAAAAAAAACCAACAACACTTAGCAGTGAGAGGCTTACTCACACGTCACTGTTGGTTGTATACACGCTGTAGTTTAGTGACTCGATCGCCATCCAGCGCACGGGGAGTCTTCCCTGGAGAATACAATGAAAGAAGCTGCTTAGGCTCAACAGGGGCCCCTTCTCAAGGCTCGCCGGTGGCCTGAAGCTGGGGGTGCTCACCCCAGTTCTCAGGGAGGTCCCCAGACAGAAGGCATGGCAGAGTCAGGGGATATGTTTGCATGTCCCACCCACAAGTCTGCTTTTAAGTTCAAAGCCCTGCAAATTATGTAAGCCCCATTTACCTCAAGGGGTCACTACCACAGTTTCATGTAAAGAAAAATAATGATGTGTGTGTATGTGTGTGTCCTTTCAGTGGTCATGCAATTATTCACTTCGTGGCTGTCAGAGGTGCTCAGAGGTTTGAAAAGAGAGACGGGCATAGGAACCGAGGATTAGGCTATAATGTGGGAAAGGCTGAGCTGGTGGGGGAGACCAAATGCCTGGAGGAGAGGCTGGAAGGGCTTCCAGGGGAGGGGACACACGAGTTCAGTTCTAGAAGCTGTGTAGGTGCCACCAGGTGGCTGGAGGAGGAAAGAGCACTCAGACCAAAGGGCAGAGAGTTTGCGCGTCAGCGAGCAGGTGATGACTTCCTCCGGTGCCCACCAGGGAGGCCCCTCGGGTCCGCATGCTCGGTGCTCTCTTCAACATCCGCTCCCTTCCACTCCTCGCCTCCATCTCCCACCTGTTATTCTCTCTTCTCCTTCACACCAGGGCCTGGGACGAGTTGACTGCATTTCCTGTTTGGTCCTTGCTCTCATTTACTTCCCCTCTCGCTGGCCTCTGACCCCGTATTTCCTAATTATTCATTTCCATGCACACTTTTCCATTCTTTATGTGACCGCTTCGATCTGTCCACCTCTGTCTGTCCCTGCCGCTGTCACCGTGGTTCAGGCCACCACCATCTCCACCTACCCGCTGACAACCACCTCTCCGCTCATCTCCCCGCCTGTGCTTCCGCTCCCTAATGACCTGTTCTCTGCACCACGATCACTCTAAGTGGCAAACCCAAACATGGGGTTCTTGTCCTTAAAATCCTGTAGTATCGCTCTTGTTACAATATCCTCAGTCCTTAGCTGAGTCCCCAAAAGCTGGCATCCAAAGCTTTCAAGACCTTATCCCCACTTTCTCCTCCAGCCTTGAGTTTAATTCTTCCTCTTTTTTGCATCACCCTCCAGCCATACTCACTTTCTTTTTTTTTTCATATTTACTTTCTTAATTCCCCAAAGTTCCGTGCTTTCCTCTGCCTCTCGGTTCTTATATATATACCGCATCCTCCAGGTCCTCCACTTCCTCCTCAAGTCTCCGGTATCTATGTCACATTTACTGGAAAGCTTCAGTGTGCTTCCTCCGAGCTCCCGAGGGACCTGCACTTTCCTCCTTTCTCAGCCTTATCCACCGTTACAACTGTTATGTGTCTCTGAGCTCTTTGAGGGAGATCACTGTGTCTTAATATTATCCCCAAGCCCTGTACAAGCGTAAAACATTGTAGTAATAAATAAATCCATGCTGAGGGGATCAATAGATTAATCAATGGTAGTAAAACCTCAAATCACTTAAGTCCATTATTTTGCAACACTTCCAGTACTAGAATCGCCCTGGGAGGAAGTAAAACACTAATGCAGGATGCCCTCTCCACAATAACTGAATCAGAATATCTAAATGGTAGCACTTAGCATCTGTCTTTTTTAAAGTTTCCCAGACAATCTAGGTGCAACAAGAATTGACAAGCTGACTTCCATAGTAGGCCAGAGAAAGTAGCCACTCTGCCCTCTGATGGTAACTTGCTACATTGCACCCTTCTTGCCGGGGGCTTGCTTCTCTCCAATCCCTTCTCTTTTCTTCCCCTACCTTCACCATGTCCTTTTCCTTCCCAGATGCCATGCTGCTACTGAACGCTTTGCCCTTCCACTGAGAGATACACTAGAGCCGTAACTGGTGCTCTGCCCCTCTAAGCATTTCCCCGAACTCCATAAGATACAGAAATCCCTGCCCTTTATGAAATGTCAAGCAAACCAACCTTAGCCTTGGAGTACTGAGGCAAGTAACCAAATTAAATGGGTAGATTATGGGGCTAAACTGTGTTAACCTCTTCTCCTCATCATCACAGGGCTTCCCAGGTGGCACTAGTAGTAACGAGCCCACATGCCAACGCAGGAGCCATAAGAGACATGGGTTCAATCCCTGAGTTAGGAATATCCCCTGAATATTTCTGGAGCAAGAAATGGCAACTCACTCTAGTATTCTTGCCTGGAAAATCCCATGGACAGAGGAGCCTGGCGGGCCATAATCCATAGGGTCACAAAGAGTTAGACATGACTAAAGCCACTTAGCATGCATGTGGCACCCCCTCATCACGGCATCCCATTCCCAAAGTGCCAGAGAGAAGGAAGAAGAGAGATTCTGTAGTGGAAATAAGAGGGTTCCACGTGGCCCAGGAGGAATGGGGAGAGCTGGAGCAGATGGGTGAGTGGTGGGTCTTGCTTCTGTAAGACCAGCCCAGTCACTTCCCAGAGAAAGGTCTGCTTTGAATGGGGCGAATCTGAAAAGTTTAGGGGAAAAAGTGCTGCCTGGAAACCAACCTTCAGGGAGTCACTGGAGACTTCCTGAGGTGCTGATGTCAATAAGTATCAAGGACCAGGGGCATGGTAGTCTCTAAGAACCAAAGGAGGCCCACTTCAAACGCTAATCAAAAAAGGGAGTGGAAAGTTGCAAGACGATTAAGTTCACTGTGATCATAACTATGGAAAAGATTGTATGCTTGTGGAAGGAAAAGAGTACAAATAAAATAAACTGTGTCAAGGTTGTGAACTGTGGATCATTTCCTCTTGAAAGCATTCTTGAATATTGTTTCTGTGTTATTTTGTCAGTAATTGAAATAAGTATATTGAAAAGAAAGGAAACCTGAGCTTGAGGATAAATGCAGAAGCCTGAGCCTTGCTAGGAAGCAATTTGATATCTACAAAAGTAAAAGGACTCTCTCTCTATGTTACAAGAACTGGAGTCATCCCAAGAAAGTTGAGCCCGAGTAATGGTGGGAGAGCCATGCCATCAGAGAGACCTGCCCGACGCGCGCAAAGCCCATCGGTGCGTCAGCCCCAACACCCTGCACTGCCCAGCCGCAGCAAAAGCAGAGGGTGGTGGTATGTTGAAAGACCAGCACTAATGTCCAGGGATGTGGCATTTCCAGGGCTTTATGATTCCAGGCGGACAACAAGAGCAGAACAAGCCCAGCTTCTCTCTGCTAACTCTGCGAGGCTCCCCTGGGATCTTTTATTTGAAGGTAAAATTTGGCTACTTGGGAGGCTAGGTATCATTAGGTGAAAGTGGATTTGATGGGGGCTTGACAAATGAGCAAGCTATGGTTTTTTCCAGTGGTCATGTATGGATGTGAGAGTTGGACTATAAGGAAGGTTGAGGACCGAAGAATTGATGCTTTTGCACTGTGGTGTTGGAGAAGACTCTTGAGAGTCCCTTAGACTTCAAGGAGATGCAACCAGTCCATCCTAAAGCAGTCAGTCATGAATATTCATCAGAAGGACTGATGCTGAAGCTGAAATTCCAACACTTTGGCCACTTGCTGCGAGGAACTGACTCATTTGAAAAGACCCTGATGCTGGAAAAGATTGAGTGCAAAAGGGGAAGGGGATGACAGAGGATGAGATAGTTGGATGGCATCACCGACTAAATGGACAAGAGTTTGAGTAAACCATGGGAGTTGGTGATAGACAGGGAGGCCTGGCGTGCTGCCATCCTTGGGGTTGCAAAGAGTCGGACACGACTGAGCGACTGAGCTGACAAATGAGCAGAGAACATTCAGAGAAGAGGGAACTCTTATATGAGCATTTACAACTTATGAGTTTCTTTCTAGAGCATCCTTGTGACTTAGGAAATCTCGTTGACTCACTTCTTTAATGTTTTAGAAAGTAGGTTAACTGTCTTTTTTCCCCTCCTATGTTTGCTGTGTAAAAGGGGACTGTGGGAGCTCCCCAGAAGATTCTGAGTGAGACCACGAGGCTTGCATGTTCAACAACTTCACCATATGTGACAGAGCCTTCTTCACTGGTAAATGCAGACCCTCCAGACATTTTAGGAATCAAAGCTGAGAAAGGACATTTGCTGGGCTGAGGCCTTATGAAATGGCAGAAATGGTCAGAGGCCTCCATCAGCACAGAAGGATGGAATTCTAAGAGAAGCAACCTCAGGAGATGGAGGGGTGCCCCCGAAAGGGTCTCATCAACATCTGAACTTACCATCGTCTTTTTCACATACACTTCTTGACCTCGGGATAATCCAAAATCGGCTATCTTGGCTACGTAGTTTTCACCAACTAGAATGTTCCTGGCAGCGAGGTCCCTGTGAATAAACTGAAATTAAAAAAAAAAAAAGTCATGTATTTTCAGCATCATATTTGGTTTTTCACTTCATTTTGTTTGCACAAAGAGCAAGAGCTTTGGGAAATTTAGAGGATAGTATGAATAAGTGTTTTTTAAAAGCTACCAGAATCCAGTTCCCTTTTCGTTCCTCTTCTAAATGCTCTCAGTAAGTGGATTCTGCTGAACAACCCATAGATCTTTGGAGGAGCATTTCAGGAAGAAGCACCATGTCATACAATATTCCAATTAACATGAAAGGCCTCTGCTATGTGTGTCATGTGGAGTTACATGAAGCTAAGAGGAGCGAAAGACCTCACCAAATGCATATGATGAGATTCACTAGATAAACATACCATTAGCATGGAGCATGAACTTCTATATAAAGAGATAGAATATTAACAAACAGTAAAATTAGGGAGAGTTTGAGAAGGAACTAAGGAAGAGAGGTGAACGGGGGGAAAAAGAAAAAATCTAAACTCTGATATCAGAGAGAATTTTGGAAGAAAGATGCTCAAAGCAAGGTTTCCAGAACAAACCTGTTTTTGGCTCAGGTAGTCCATACCCCGGGCTACATCTGCTGCGAAATGGAGAAGCTGCTGGGAGGAGAGCGTGGAGGCGGTGCTGTTGGCGATGGCAAACGCAGGGTCCGTCTCTAGCACTCTGCTCTTTCGCAGGAAGTCCAGGAGGTTGCCATGGGGGGCGTACTCAATGGCCAGGTACAGGTAGCCTGTGGGGCAAGGGGGGAAGCATCACTTTATCAGTAGCCTTAAACCCCGGTGGTATTTCTGAGATGTGCTTTGGTCCTCGGGGACTGCTTATAAAATTCCATTTTATCTTAAAATAAAACATATAGTGGTACCTACATAGGTAATGCTGGGGACAGGAGGAAAACAAGTGACATCATTCCTGCAAAAGGGGGCCATGCCTGCACTTACGGTTCCCCTCTCCACTCCTACCAAACAGTAGGCTTCCCGAATGCTTCACCTACTGGGTAACACGAGTAGAATGAAATCGAAACATCTGCTTCCACATGACCTAGGATAGCTAGTCCACATCACCTTTTATTTTTTATTCAATATTGATTGAGAACCTAATATGAGCCAGACATGTTATTCTAGTATGAATCTAGCTTCTCCTGAAGTTATTTTTTAAAACAAACAAATGATTAAATACCCAAAGCAGAAGGACCTACACCATGTCACTTTCTCTCTCTTTTGACTTCTGCTCCTTCCTAAAATCCAGACTAAGTCATTAGATTGTTGAGTGCATCACTGGTCAGCAAAGCCTAGTGTCAAGGATTGCAATTTTGCTTATAGAAATCAGAAATGTCAACCTTTTTAGGAAAAAACAAAATATTTCCTAGAGGAAAGTATGGTTCATTGTCTTAGTTTTATTCCAAATTGTTTTCTCCCTTTTCTTATTTTAATGAGATGTAATCTGCTTTGATAACAATTATTCATCTTTGGAGCCAATGAAACTATAGTGCTCTATTTTACTATTTTTTAAAAGTGAATTATTTGGTATATACTTTTTATATCAAATGAACTTAAACTTTAAAGATATTCTAAGAAAGTGAAATTCTCAAAAAAAAAAAAGCAAGCTTCTAGCACCGAATCCTGTTGTACTATAAGGAAAGATATAACTCAATTCTGGTATGAATGTATTTTCTCACTTTACTGAACTGTACAATTTTAAGAGTCAACCAATTATGTGACAACAGAGCAAAATTTTAAAAGGCATATATTCTTCTGTCACTATAAGTTTTTTTTTTAACACTCATTTACTGATGTCCCATGCTGATTACTGTTCTCAGGAAATAGCTCAAAAATAAGTGTCATTACTTCATTGTTTAACCTAAGAGACATTATCTGGCTTTCAGAATTACACCCTTATTGGATCACAGAATGATATATCATTTGAAATACCAGTATTTTTGGTTTAATAAATTGAGGAAAAGGAAGTAGTCTCTTTTCCATTGTTGGTATTTGTGCTGCAAAGTCAACAAGAGGTTGTAAAGTTTGCAAATAATTACCATGTGGAGCTTTTTCATTGGAGCAAATTTTTCCATGAGAAATTAAGAGTAAGCATGGATTTAGAACCGCAAACCCAGGTATCATGCAGAGGTAAACCCATAGATTTCTTATTACCTAGTCATTCACAGCTAACTCCACACATTACAATAGTAAATACTCAATAAATATTTGAATTAATAAAATAATATAACATAATTTGAACTTAAGAGTGTGTGTGACATAGGATAGTTGTAAAGCTTCAATGTAATTGTACAGGGCACTGTTTTGGATAAAAACAAAGTACTATTAGATATAGGTTTATTGTTATTCTTTTAACCTAAGTATCATCAGTCCTTTCACATTACAGTAGATTACTGGCATTCACAGATTTAACATTTGGAGTATTGGTTACTTGGGTTTGGAGAGAAAATGAAAAGGCAACTAAGAAGGACCAATGTACTTCACTTTTCCTGGGGCAGAGTGTGGCCTCCATCCACCTAGTAGTGACTGAGAAAACCTCTGGATTAGCAAAGATGGGAGCATGTAGGAGCTGTGCGAGTCTTTGGGCATTACTAACTGAACTGCATCAGAAACCAAAAGACTCACTCTTGGGACCCACCTTCAAAATATGCCACATCTCAGCACAGTCTATTCATGAGGCCAGACATTCAGACTGAAATTGCAACTTAAAAAGTAGGTACCAATCTTAGATGACTTATCTTTCCTAACTTCAATATGGAATGTGCCTGATTTTCTTTCTTTAAAAAAAAAAATCTGGCAAGAGAAACAGGAAAAGAGCATCTTACCACGATGTTCACATGCTCCCAAGAGATTGATGATGTTTGGGTGGTGTCCAAGTTTACAGAGAACCTCCAGTTCCCCAGCGAAGTCCCTGTGGTCATCTTTGGAAGCATATTCTGGGAAGAAAGTCAACAGTCATGACCCCTTTCTGTGATGCCTCGTCAGAAACAACTGTACCTCCTGACCCCCATCACCTTCACGTACACTCAGCCATCATTGGGTCTGGAAAACGTTAGAGAAATCAGAGAGATGGCTCTAACGCAGGGGCTTGGCTGTCCACATTTTGGGCCAATGCTTCTTGTTGTTGGGGGCCGTCCTGTGGCAAGGAGGATGTTGAGCTGCCCCCCTGACCGGACCCACTAGTGACCAGTAGCCCAACCAAAAATGTACCCAGATCACCAAATGTCTGCCCTGGAAACCAAATCACCTCTGTTTGAGAACCACTGCTGAAGCCCTCAAATATCCAGAGAAATGGTCTGGTTGAGATGGAGCTGCATCCATTCTCAGACCCTGGCTCTCCAGAGACAAATACGCCAAGGATTAACACCAAAATTTTAGTGAAACATTGCTAGTAGTGAACACACCTTACTTTATTATAATTTTACTTTGCTTTTTACATAAACCAGAATAGAATACTGTGCTCAGTTGTGTCCAACTCTTTGCGACCCCATGGACTATAACCCACCAGGCTCCTCTGTCCATGGGATTTTCCAGGCAAGAGTACTGGAGTGGGTTGCCATTTCCTTCTCCAGGGGATCTTGCTGATGAAGGGATCAAACCTAGGTCTCCTGCATTTCAGGTGGATTCCTTACCACCTGAGTCACCAAGGGAGCCCACATAAGCCAGACTTGCTGAAAACACTCAAATCTCAACGACACTTTTATAGAAGTTGCTTCTATAAAAGTTGCTTCATAGTCAGGAAACAACTTTTTGTGTTTCTTTCTGTTCTTGTCATTCTGTCTCTCCATAAGCACTTTGATCAGAGGCAGAACCACCAATCAGGCTGAAGAGAAAACTCTTTGGCTGATGTGCAACTGGTTGGTCGGCCCTGAGTTGGTGACAGTATGCTATAACTGCTTTTTGAAGAAATAGCTTTGGGGGAAAGAGTGATGGAGAGCTGACAGCCATGTGCATACCTGACCATGCTTGGAAATTACGGGAAGGTTTCATATGGGCTAAGGGGACTCATGAGGCTGACAGGTAACGATTCCAAGTCTAGTACCCTGTTTATACCACAGGAGCCTGAGGGTCAATACCTTGGGAACATTTTAGAAACAAAGCTCCTTGTAATAGGTTGCTGCTTCACATCAGTAAGTGCCCTCTTTGCATGCATGACTTTTCCTGCAAAACTCTTCTGCCCTGGTGCACTGTTAAATTATTCTACCTCTTTACATGGACATGAGATGGACAATCAGCTCAGGTCAGATCTCAATAAAAACTGATGCTACAAAGTTCTACACCCTCTCTCCTCTCACCATTTTTTACTGCTTCCTAAAACTCCTGTGACTAAAGTTGGAAAAGGAAAAGGAATTTCTGGATTCTAGCAGGCTTTGTTTGGGTGTGCGTCTGTGTGTGTGTTTTGAAACATTACTGTCTCTAAGCCTAAATAATATTGTGTTTATTTTGTTTTGTTCATTTCCTGACATGTGTTTTCTAGTAATGCAGAAAGCAGTGATGACTTAATAAGATTTAGGGTTGTCATCTTAGGCTTAACGTTGCAGTCAAGAAGAAGGAAAACTCATCAGCAACCTTAGCTAGTCCTTATTATGGAGCTGCCCAATAAAAGTGGCAATTACCTTGCTGGCTCTAATATATCACTTGCCGAGCCTGTGTGCTGTAAAAACAACAATTAAGCCATCTGTAAACTGCCGTTTCACACGCAACAGAAGACAGCTAGTATTGCCAGGGAACACATCAATCTGCTTTCTCAGAAGACCTTATTCAATGAGTGGGCTCTAAGCAGTCTTGAACACAACTGGAAAAGATCTGGTTTTGTGACCATAGATCAATGGTTTCTAAACCTGAGTGTACAGAAGAGCCACTGAGCAAGTTTAGGGACCCCAATTTTTCCCTGCATCATCCCAGAAATTTGAATAGAGTAGAACTACAAGGAGGAAAAACTCAAGTAGAAGCATTTCTAACTATTTCCAGGAATGTTGATGTAGATAATCCATGAAGATAGTGATTGGCCAAGTGTGGTCTCCAAATGCTGAGACTCAGCATCCCATGAGAACTAACTAGAAATGCAAGCCCTCTGGTCCTGGACCAGATTTGCTTAATCAGAAACCCTAGGGTGGAGCTGAAGAGTCTGTTTTTTAACGAGTCTCCCAGGTGATTTGGATGTGTGATAAATGTTGAGAACCACTGCATTAAGAGAAACAGTAATGCTTCCTAAAAGTCAGCAGCGTGGGACAGAGAGTCTGTGTTCTCACATCCCGATGAATCCAGACAGTGGCGTCTAAACAGTTCATGCCTTCAAGTTTACATCCTGACCCTCAAAGGAAATACCACCTTCAGCTGCACAGAACAGCTCCATCTAACATCATGCCAATGTTTTGTTTAAAAGAATATGAGACCTTAGAGGAAAGATTCAACAGGAAGTCAAGCTGTCCCCCCACCCTAGTAAAATGCTGACTTGATCGGGGCATGCACTGACCTTTCATTCTCTTGATGGCAGCGTCCATCCGTAACCCATCCTTCTTGATGCGAGCCTTTAGAACCTGGCCAAAATTACCCTCCCCGATCACATCTTGAAATTTGATGTCATTCCAGTCAAGCACTGGATAAATGGTAGGATCCGGGTTGTTTTTGGCCTTCCTGCTCAGGGCGAGAGTTCCTGAGTTGAACTGCACAGCTGGTTCTTCCCTCTACAAAAACAATGGTTTTGTGTCAGGATTTTTCATAACTGTTAAGGTACATAATACCTTCTGGTTTGTGCCTACACTAGGTGGAAAAAAGAAACAGTATACCCAATTCTAGAATGAGGATGGAAATAGGGTTCATCTAATAGGCGCACTTGGATGAAGGGGCAGCCAACAGAGCTGCATGGGCATGATCATAGGCCTCGGTGGGAAAGCATGCCACAATAGACCAGTTATGTCTGCAGGGATGGGGGAGGGGAGGAGACTAGCATGTATGTCATGACACACACTTGAGTTACTTGAGTTATTCACACTTGAGTGTCTACCCTGCTGTGGAATGAGCAGCTATTCAGTTCTGATTGGGGAAAGAACTCAGAGATCTATCTGGAGGTCACAGAATCTGCCTCTGTGAGAGCTTTTTTCCTAGCTTCATCATGGTCTCCTTGGCTCTTACTCTCTCCCACTTGTCTTAAAGCTCAGAGTCTCTCAAGCCCAAGACAGTGTCTCCTTTTCTCCTGGGTTTTGGTGGCTGCTGGCAGTGTCAAGACAAAGCATCAGTACCATGATGAGCTCCAGCACTGTCTACCCCCTGCTGGACCTTCCTCTCTACAGACAGCCTGAAGGGCATCTCAGGGACTCGTATCAGGAAGATTTACCTCATTTGGAATATGTAATTGTATTCAGTGCCTCATATACAGAATCAGTAAAGTTGGGTACAGATTAATCTTACAGAGCTCAAAATCATAGAGAAATGTTCAGGCTATAGCATCTTAAGGATTCAAATGGGGTGCCTGTCGGTAAAGTATGATTTTGTAAACCTTTGCAACTGGTCAAAATTTCTAGATGAAAGAAAAAAGTAGTGCCAAGTGCCGTGAACTCTGACTGCAGACTGAAGGGTACATAGGGATGGAGATCCATACATAGATATAACTCATATATATATGGGGGATACTATTAGAAGTACAAAGTGAAAACTGAAAATTAAAAAAAAAGTGAAGAAAACTGATCTCGTATCAATATTCATGACTTGTCACTCTGAGGTATGGTTCCCCCCTCATGCCCTTCATTACAATAGTGGTCACTTTTTATATTGCAAGATTACTCTCACTGGTGACTTATCACTAGGATGAGTCTTCTCTTTTTGATGGGGCAGTAGTCCTGCTTTAGGCTTAGTTTTCTGCATAATTATTAAGAGTAACCTTTTCACTCTCGGAATTGTTCTGAATTGGACAAGAACTTCTAGAGTCATGCTAGTTATCTCCCATTTCATAACGGACGACAAAGAAAAGATGAAACTTGCCTAAGGGAAATACTTCCTTTACAAGTAAATTTTCTGACCCATATCTTTAAAACACTGCTTGGAAGATGAGACACTACCACGTTTTGGAAGGCTTGGGCCATTCTCCTTTGGACGTTTGCCCTCTTCAGCTGCAGCATGATCAGGAAGGCCAACAGCACTGTCAGGCAGGTCATTCCGGCTGAGCCGAGGATGGCGATAAGCAGCATCTTCCTGCCTCCAAGGTCTGCTGGTGCTGAGCAGAACGCAGGAGAAGCAGCAGGTTAGTCTAGACGGAGAGATAGGCCACGGCCATTTGCAGGAGAAGTCACAGTGTAATGGGAACAGCATGGCAGCCTAAATACTAGGTGACCTGGTGCTACTCATTTATTTTCTGGAACTCACTGGAGACAAACCTGACTCACAGGGCTGTTACAAGTTCAAAGGAGTGCAAAAGGGCTTTTTACAAGTCAACATGCTAATCATCAAAGCTGCTAAGCGCCAAAGAATTGATGCTTTTGAACTGTGGTGTTGGAGAAGACCCTGGAGAGTCCCTTGGACTGCAAGGAGATCCAACCAGTCCATCCTAAAGGAAATCAGTCCTGAATATTCTTTGGAAGGACTGATGCTGAAGCTGAAACTCCAATACTTTGGCCACCAGATGTGAAGAACTGACTCATTGGAAAAGGCCCTGTTGGTGGGAAAGATTGAAGGCAGGAGGAGAAGGGGACGACAGAGGATGAGATGGTTGGATGGCATCACTGACTCGATGGATGTGAGTTTGACCAAGCTCCAGGAGTTGGTGATGGACAGGGAAGCCAGGCATGCTGCAGTCCACGGGGTCACAAAGAGTTGGACATGACTGAGTGATTGAACTGAACTGATGCTAATCACTAATTATTGCCTTTGTTCAACTTTCACTTCCAAATACAGGCCCAAGCAGAGGAATATTATCTCATAATAGTGAGACTGACTAACTATATCTATCACTTTGGGAAAGTGACTAAACCTCCCTGAACAATTTCCCCACCTAGAAAAGCTTGCAAGTTCTATGATGCTAAGAGCACAGAATCTGTAAGATATTTTGATTTGGGTTTTTCTTGAAAGAGATGAAAACAACCTGAGGATACCAATGGGAGAAACAAAGAAGGAAAGAAAGAAGAGAGGAAAGAGAAAAACTACTGAATTTAGGGCTCAGGTCAAAATGGACTATTAAAGACTATGGTTTAACTCTTCCACTTCCTTCCCTTGTTTAAACTAAAATACAATTAAATTCAATACATTTTTATGAAAAGCAGCATGTAGAGTATGATCTCATCTAACAATTATTCTTTTGATTAGCTATCTTTCCTTCTATCTCCACGCATATGTGCATAAAGAGATTTCTGAAATGGGATGGTGAGGGGGTTTTAGTTTTGTTACATCTTGTTTTTAAATTTTTCTCTTTGTATTTTATTTATAGCTTGGATTTAGGGCCTGTATGTGTTTTATGAAAACACAAGTAATTATAGAAACGATGTGTTTATTTAGAGTGTCATCTGAAAACTACAATTCTCTGTAATTTACAGACTCAACATTCCTTGGATATTTCAAACATATTCCAAAGAATCAGCCCTGAAGACAGAGCTTGTTGGATTTTATTTCTTAAGCCCTAGGTAGCCCTCAAAAGAACCAAGAAGTTTTTAGTGTTCTGATACTATCTGTAAAAATAGGCTGGTCTGAATTATAAATTTGCAAAAATCATCATTTCCCTCTAAAGTCCCTCTAGCTACACTCCCTTGAACAAGCTGTACAGTGCATAGGGTGAGGAAATGCAATTTCAGACTAACCTCAAAGGGAAGTCTCCCAGAAACTTCAGGCCTTCCCACCTGTGGTGTCCTTGTTCACTAATTACATTTAACAGGTTTTACCAGCCACAAACAAAAGAGGATTAAGAGGTACAGCCCTCCAGTTATGAAATAAAGAAGCCACAGGGATATAATATACAGCATACAGAATATGGCTAATACTCCTATAATAACTTTGTTTGGAGATAGATAATTACTAGCCTTACTGTGGTGATCATTCATAATATATGCAAATGTCAAATCACTACATAGTGCACTCAAAACTAACATAATATTGCACATCAACTGTATTTCAATTTAAAAAAATCACAAACCCTGGCCCTCTTGTGCTTGGCACTGAATGATCTTTGTCTCAAAGAGCTTATTCTCTGCGAGGTAGGGGTTAGTGATGGACATAGAGCCATCATAACCTGGATCTAAAAAGTAAAAGAAAACTCGGAATAGCATAGTGTCATTCAAGTTAAAAGAAGAGTTTGTTCTGAGAAAGAATGGAGAGTGGTTCCTGGAGCCTCCCACTGAAGCACTGAACAGGCCTCCCTCCACTAAGCTGGGTCCTTAGTCTTCTTTTTCCACAGAATCACATTCAGATTCCTCAGACCCTCAACTGCTAGGTGGGGACTGCTGGTGGGCTAAGTTCCTTTAAGGCTTAATAATGAAAATGGATCAACAGGGTATCCCTCCAAGGGGCATTTTCATCTTAAGGACCTCTTTAGAGATGGTGATGCCTATTAAGGACAAGCCTATTGTATCACAAGATGTGAATATGGAGTAAATATCTTAAAACAGTGGGGCTTTTCGATACTCCCCAGAAATAATATGTAAATACCTGTCTACTCTACTAACCTTGAGATTCAGAAAGAGTCATCAGTTCATGAGAAGAGGTTGGATTGCTTGAGCCTATGTTGTTCTCTGCAAAGATATCCACCTGGTAAGCTGTTTGGGGCTCGAGGCCCTTGAGTTGATACTGGGTGATGGTGGCATTCTTGATCTTCACGTCAATGTGCTGGTCTTCATTCTTGCCCTGAACCTTGTAACGGATGATAATAGCAGAAATAGAATAGCCATCCAGGATCGTCCAAGAGATCACGGCTGAGGAGTCTGTGATGTTGGAAATCTTGATGTTTTCTGGTTGAGGAGGGACAACTAAAAATTAAAAAAACAAAAACACATTTTTCTTAAGATGCATTACCATCTCTTTGTCTATTATGCTTTTGAGAGAATTTAAAAAACAAGAACATATCTTTCTTAAGATGCATTACTATCTCTTTGACAATTATGCTTTTGAAAGAGAGTGAATATTGGCCCATAAACCATGAATGGCTAGTAAGTGTTATCTCTGTTGGTAACCCCAGTTTGTGGTGGACTCAACACAGACTTGACAACACGGCCACATATGGGAAACTGGCAACACACATAAATCACATATTTGCCATCCTTACACTGAATTAAGACCTCGGAAATTCTGTTACTCCACAAACTGCTATTTTACTGTTCTTGATGCCGAGGAAAACAAAGATTATGAGAGCTGACATTTATATAGGCCCTTTCGTATTGTAACTTATTGACTCCACATAACAATCTTACTGTTAGTACTGAGGCCTGGAGACATTAAGTGACTTGGCCAAGGTCACACAGCTTTTAAGAAATAGATTCAAGTAGAAGAAATAAGGATTCCTATTAGTTTGCAGTTAGCCACCAGCCCATAGGAACTATCCTTGTTAAGCTCTTAGTAGACATATACAAAAAGCAAGATGACGTCATATGCATGCATCTGCACACTTACAGGTATACTTAATGTATTAAAATTATACAATATTGAATGGAAAGATATATAACAAACATAACTTTGGTTTAACAAACATAATTTTGGTTGTCTATGGGGAGACAGGGAGAAAATTAGAGTAGGGATGATCGAAGAGGATTTTGATATATCTGTATTGTGGAGTTACTTTCACAAAAAAGGCTGAAAGCAAAGATGGCAAGATGTTAACAGTTGTTAATTCTGGGTTGTAGAAATGTAGATTTTTATGTATTATTCTCTGTACTGGCCTATAACTTCTAATTGTCACAGAATTTTTTTTAAAGATGAAGAAGACATGCCTAAGCACTGACAAAATGGTTGAGACTTCTTCATGTTATTGATACAAGAAGAGACTGGGTGGAGAAACCCAGAGCCAGTTTGTACCCCTGTTACTGGGGAAGTGGAGACTCAGCTGCAGAAGAGAAACTCAGACTCTGGCCGTTGACGAGAGACCACAGCATCCTAGTGTTAGTGATAGTTGGTGTGACCCAGAAACACCTGTTCTTTCCAAGGACTCTGAAATGCACAGACAGTTCTATGGCAGCGAATCAAATAAAACTCTCTGGTTCCTGGTGAAAAAGCTTTCAAGACTACAAACAAACCCTAGAAGTTCCAACTAATTTTCAATGGACAATCTGAAATTGAGAAGAGCCTGAAGAGCAGTTTGAAAGAAAAGTTGCTTTATTACTCTCAAATATATACTGTAATGCTAAGGATTATCTGTTTTGCAGAGTTTCAAGCAAAGGTCCTTGGCTTTTAAGATTAGGAGAGATCTGTCTGTAATGAATCATCATCTGCTTCATAAATAACTGCATTGAAAGGAAAGGTAGGGATCCCTAGTGGTCCAGAGGTTAAGAATCCTCCTGCCAATGCAGGGGACACAGGTCCAATCCCTGGTCTGGGAAGATCCCACATGCTGTGGGGCAATTAGGTCTGTGAGCCGCAACTACTGTCCATAGGCCTAACTACTGAAGCCGGCAAGCCCCAAGAGACCCTGATCTGCAGCAAAAGAGGCCATCACAATGAGAAGCCCGCACACTGCAACTAGAGGGTAGCCCCTGCTCAGTGAAACTACAGAAAGCCTGTGCACAGCCACAAAGATCCAGTACAGCTGAAAATAAATAAACTTTTTTTAAGAAAAAGGAAAGGTAAATCGTAGGACAGTCCTGCCTGAATTATTGCTAATCCAAATACACGGAGCATTCATATATACTGCGGGTCACTAAAATGATTTGAAGTGTTGCGGGGAGAGCACTTATTGGCATCCACTTAAAACCAACTACCTGCCATGGTTTCTAAGAAGCAGACTTGAAGTGATGGGAGCTAAATCTAAGCGGCAGCCACCAAGCGTCATTCAGGCAAGGCTGGGGCGGCGTAAGTTACTTACTGTCGCTAAGGGTCCAAGCGATGAGATCTTCGCTCCATTCCCCCTGGGCCTTGGTGTTGACTCTGGCTCGGACGATGTACTGCTCCCTGGGGTGTAAGTTGTTAAGCAGCACTGAAGTCAAGTTGCCTGGCACTTTAATATTCTGCTGATCACTATTCATTTGCACAGATCTCCTCTCGACTTCAACATAAAAGTCATCTTCTGAGCTTGGGAATATTGGTTGCCAGGTCAAATTTAGAGTGGTCTGACTTTTTGGTAGGAGACTGAGACCTCTTGGAGGAGGAAGACCTAGGAGAAACCAAACGGATCATCATTTTTATATGAAATGACACTAACAACAGCCCCAAAAGGACAACCTTGGCTTCTAGAATAACACAAGTTAGCAAAGAAATAGCTGCTAGCAGCCATGAAATACTTTTTTTTCCCTGCCAAAATAGCAAAGCTTTAAAATATTAGCATGTAGTTTGAGTAACTGTAAGACTAAAATACAACCCCTTTGAAGGACAACTTGAGAATATTTTTCAAGAGCCTTAGAAACTATCATATACTTCGTATAATCTGACTACCAGGGATTTATCCTGAAGAAATAACTCAAAGGAAGCAAAAAGGCTAAGGACATGACGCTGTCCATTACAACATTATTTATAATAACAAACAGTCATCAGAAACCTAAATGCTCAAAGTAGGGAAGTGCTTTAATAAATTATAAAATAGCCATCCAAGGAATTAAAGGATTATTGTGAAAAGTACAGAAGCTCCTCCAAAACTTGTAGCACATGAGAAATACTCTAATTTCCACTTGGGAAAAGTCATGTCTACCATTGATGAAAGAGGAAGGAAACTGAAAAAATGGAAAACACTGGATTTGCCAAGGTTGTGAGGCTGTCGGTGAGCATTCAGTGTTTCTGCTCCCATTTTGAGCAATATGTTTTAAAGCAATTTTAGGGTTACATCCCCATAGCAGGGACAACTTCACATGTGACAACACAGCGAAGGCAGGGCCAGGCTCTGATCACATCAAAGTTTGGCTCTGACCACAGGCTGTGTGGCCATAATTACCCGCCAAGAACCTGGGTCACCAGAGAGGTAACTGAATGGAAACAACATGAGTTGTGAAATCAAAGAGGCAGAAGCATGTCCCTTTAGCTCTCTGACCCTAGGAGAATTTATGTGGCATGAAATAAAAACACTCACCTTCCAGACTCAGGAGGCGAAATGAGATAATGGAGGTGAAAAATGCTTGGAAGGTGTTAGGGGTTCCATCAACATTTTCTCCCTCCCTCCCTTCCTATCTTATCTTGTATCAGTGGACAGAGAAGGAATCTGCAAGTTTTCAACTAATAACAGCACACTGATATTTTAAACTCCAGATATAAAGTATTTTCAAAACATAGAATAGGGATCCTCTACTCATGCATTTTCAGTGGCGACATTACTACCCCTAAGGGGGCAAAAATTGGTCCTTGAGGTATGAGAAAATTTTAGATAATGGTTTACGAAGTACCACAATATATAAACAAATGTATGGTATTAAATTCATGGCAGAAGAGACATTAAAACAAAACAGAGATGATGTCTTAGGGACAAAACTATCTAAGAAGCTCTTTAGAGGGTTATAATTTAAACAAAATAAAAATAAAGAAGTGGAAACAAATGAATGTGTGTATAACAATAACTTTGCTATACACCTGAAACTAACACAACATTGTAAATCAACTATACTCCAATAAAATGAAAAAATAAAAATAAAAAATAAAGTAAGAGGGCTGAGAAACTTGGTCAAAGGTGACAGGAAGTGTCTACTTGCACTCCACAGGAGAGGGACTCCCACTAACAGCTTCGACCACCCATAGACGAGGGAGAACCCGCAGTCAGGTCTGCCGCCTGCTCGGCACTACCAGTCTTGTTGGCCTTTTCTCCATAACCTTTGCAAATTGCGAGAGGTGACATCACCTCCTTTTGCTCTTCTCTAAAGTTCCAAAATAAGCCACCTGGAATGGGCAGGCAGGCTTATAACGACCCAACAGACAGAAAGAGGGCTTAAGGTATAGAGCAAGCATTCAAACCTTCTACGCCTGTGCCGTGTACAGAGGAGCAGCCCCATAAAGGGTCATTTCCTCTTTCCCCTCCCTTTGAGATCATGGCTTACCCTTCACCCCTCCCTACCTGCCCTCTTTCTGCCGTGTGTTCAGAGTGTGTCCTGTCCCTTCCCCTCCTGGCCTCCCTGGCCTTTGCCACTCAGTCAACACACTTATAAACAGCGCAACTGCCAAATGAATTTAAAAACAAACATCAGCAAAATTCAAATGATGGGAAAAGATGAACCTTCAAGAATTCCCTTCCCACCCACTCCTGAGAACTACTTTGAAATATTCCAAGAGACCTCTGAATACATCCTGGCTGGAACATATTCTGAGAGCTGAAGACAGCACATTGTGGGTCTGTAAAGTGTTTCATGTTCTGTTCCATAAATACTTTCCATCTGAGTCAGATTATGCCCTTCCCCTTTTGATTCATCAGCACTGGCCTAGGAAAGAATAAGCTACCCTTTGCTCTGCAGCAGCAACCTGATGATATTTCAGGGGCTCCTTGCATCGTAGTCATGGAGATTCCTTTTATCTTCTAAGTCATATGTAGTTTCCAGGGTTATTTTCTTTTTAAGACCTTTTTTTTTTTTTTTAATGTGGGCCATTTTTAAAGTCTTTATTGAATTTGTTAAAATATTGCTTCTGTTTTATGTTTTGGTTTCTTGGCTACAAGACACAAGTGGGATCTTACCTCCCTGACCAGAGATCGAACACACACCCCCTTCATTGGAAGGCAAAGTCTTAAGCATCAGACTGTCAGGGAAGCCCCTGCCAGTGTTATTTCTGGCGTTACTACCTGGTGGGTTCCCAGGAAGCCATTTTTTACTTGTACATTGCTTCTACAAGCATCAGAGTAGCTCCTGAGTTTCATTTGGTTCATTAAGCATGCTGCTGGTCAGATGAACACTAGGTGGGGGGTGTGGAAGGAAGAGCGTGAGGAAGGCACAACCTCTGCAGAGGAGCTTGATGCTCTTCCTAGTTTCTCACTAAAGCATCCCATATCCTTCTGCCTTTAGTAAATGGATCCAAACTAGGAAAACTCGTCAATCAGGAAAGGACTTGGTGCCTTTGGGCTCCAGGTTAAAAAAACAGTAATAATAACTGGAGAAACAGAAAGGGATCAAGTCTGAGGATCCAGTATGATGATGAAGAATCTGATACATCACCATAGCCAAGTTATTAACCACTCTGGGACTCTACTTTTCAATCTATAAAATGGGAAAGGTGACCATTCTAAGAATTAAATAAATGGGAACCTGAAACTGTAAAGCACAGACCAAGAGATAGTAACGGAATGGTTATACACAAGGCACACTACAACACTAGGGAGAACTGTAAAAGGACTCACTCAGACATTTCAGAGGAGGGGACCTGGGTCGCAGAAAGCTGGAGCTCAGGTTAGCATCAAGGAAATTTCACAGATTCAAAGGCTCCTCAGTTTACACAACAGGAGACTGATAGCTACTGATTGACATTGATCCGTCAAGAAATAGTGCTACACTTAGAATGTGTAAACTTAAGACCAGAGCATCATACATCACTGGAGAACTTATTAGAAATGCAGATTCTTGAGCCCCGTTCCCACCCCAAACCTTCTGAATCCGAAACCCTGGAGGCAGGGCCCAGAAACTTGTTTTAATAAGCTGGGCAGATGATTCTGATGGAAAATAACGTTTGAGAACCACTGATTTAGGAACACAGAGGCAGAGACTTCCCTGGCGGTCCGGTGGTTAGGACTCTGCACTTCCACTGCAGGGGCATGGGTTCGATCCCTCATCCAGGAAGTAAGGGGATCTAAGATCCTGCATGCCATGCCATGCCACAAACAAGGCGTATATATCATATGGCTCAGGAGATAAAGGAAATAGGATGGGGAAATGGAGGGGTAGAGCATAGGACTGCTGTTCTTTAGGTAAAAGCCTTTCAATCTCTCTGATGTTTTCACCATGTGCGTGAATGACTTCGAAAAACTAGAAATTACTTTATAAGCACACTTGGATTTCAGGAGTGTGTATGCAGCAAGAGCCTGGCCTGGGCCCTTAAGATGGAAACAGGAAGCTGGTGGCAAAACTCAGTTGCTACAAAGTAAATCCCAAGTCCTCAGGGATGGCCCTGCTTTCCTGAAGGCTCATCTGCTTCCTTCTCTGTCCCCATGGGTCACTCCAGCCCCCTCCCCCAGGGAGGCAGACCAGGAGAGCAGCCCAAATAAAGGGCTGGCTTGGCTCCAAGTCTCTAGCCTTCCTGTCACTTTCCCACCCATTCAAAAGCAAACCCCTTCCACCACCCTTCCCACCCAGCCGCTCACCCACCACCACCCTTCCTGGTCTTCCTTCCTCTTTCCCCTTCCTCCCCCACCCACCCAGCTCCTGAATAAATGCCTGTTTGCTTCAGCTGACCGATGGAAGCTGTTGTGAATCTCCTCACAGGGCCAGGATGGCCTTCTCCGCCCTCTCCACGCCGGACCAGCTGCACGCAGAGCTCGTATTCTGTCCGAGGTTCCAAATAGTTGAGGGTAACAATCTCATTTGTCACTGAGAAGAGGGAAAGTCCAGGAAGCTTAAGTTGGCAATCTTTTACATTCTTTAAACTGGAATGCTGTTATTGTGATGGGAACTAATGTTTGGTTTTTAAAAATACAATGTCTGAGTAGAACAGAGAGCAATTCTATCTTCAGGGCCTCAGTGTTCCTACTATATAAAGAAAACAAAGCTTTTTTGTGAGAGTATGTCTGTGCAGCTCATACATTTCTGCTCTAGTGTTTCTGTATTTTCACTTGTAGAGTAAAATCAGGCACATCTTCAACTATAGGGAATACCAATCAGATTTAGGGGGAAAAACTCAATTAGAATAATAAAAAATAACTTCACAGCTACTGTTTTAAAGCACAAACAGTGATTTCAATCAAGCTATCAAGAGAAAGGACTCTTTGAGGGTTTGCTTACACTAGTCAGACAAAAAATTTGTAATAGTCATGTCCTAATAAATAAAGGGTTCTGAAGTATTTGAAAATACATACCAGAAACAAATGACATATGCTTCTTTTCTTCTGAGCTATTTGCATGAATATTGCAAGGTAGATTTTTGCCTTACCATATGATAAAGTCAGTAAGGAAAAATATTGGACTGTGTTTAAGGGTTTTTAGAGGACTTCTTTGTGGATGTCCATAAAGAGATGATGGATTATCAATATCTTTTTTTTTTAAGCTGCTTTTTCAAAAGACCTAGCCATTGTCAATAGAAACAACAATCCAGCAAATTGGACTTATGCTCCTGGGATTCTGAATTTTGGATCAGTGCTCAAAAGAATGTGAAGAGCTCTGTAATACTACCATAACTTTATTCAATGTACTCAGGTCAACTAGTATTATTAAGCCCCAAACCTTCATTTTCTTTTTTGGTAACTTCCTTGATTATATGCACTTAGTCGCTCAGTTGCACCCGAATCTTTGTGACCCTTTGGACTGTAGCCTGTCAGGCTCCCCTGTCCATAACAGGATTTCCCAGGCAAGAATACTGGAGTGGGTTGCCATTTCCTTCTCCAGGGCATCTTCCTAACCCATCTTCCAGGGATGGAACTAGTGTCCCCGGTGTCTCCTTCATTGCAGTCACAGGTAGAGAGCCCGTTTAGGAATTCATGGGCATAGTGAGACTAGAGTATTGATGGAGGTGTGTATGTTCCCTACAGGTGTGACTGTGGCAGGTCTCATGACAAGATGGCACAATTTAAGCAGCTGGGTCAATAGATGGTGCTCAGCTTTTAAAAATAAAATGTGCTATTACATCATCTTGCAACAAGCAGGACTGTAATTTGTGTTTCAAAGTAAATTTAATTTGAATAAAAACTGTTTTCATGAACGTTTGACATTTTATTACATTTGGGGCTTTTGCTTTCAAAAATTTTGGAATGGGCCTGTACCCCCACCTCCCCCTACCAGTTCAGTCCACCACAGCCAAAATTCCTTCCCAAATTTCTGTGAGTTAGGAGACTGCAGACAGGGCAAACTCAAATAAGAAAAAAACAAAACACTTGGTTCAGTAGCAACAGCTACTGATCAGGAAAAGACACTGATGCTGGGAAAGACTGAAGGCAGAAGAAGAGGGCTGACAAAAGATGAGATGGATGGATGGCATCACTGATTCAGTGAACATGAGCTTGAGCAAACTCTGGGAGACAGTGAGGGACAGGGAGGCCTGGTGTGCTGCAGTCCATGGGGTCGTGAAGAGTCGGACACAGCTTGGCAACTGAACAACAGCAAGTAGCAACAGTCAGCCTCAGGTGTAGGCAGGTTAAGTCTCTGCCTTTCCAGTGGGCCCTGGACTTCCCCGTTACTAGCATAAACATGTATCTTTTTCCATGACCAAGCAAGACAGAGTAAAAATGGAACTGGAGATCCAGAGAAACCTGGATAGGAACTATTGATGAAGATAGTAACTCCTGACACAGGCTGGTTCTGTGTCCCATTTTACATCATGACTTTCAGAAAGGTAGACTCAGAACTCAGGGGAGCCATCACCCCGCCACTCTCTCCTGAATACTCCAAAGTAGAATCCACTGTAACATCCCCTACCTTGGGGTGGAGGGTTAGAGATTGAGAGAGAAGATTTCTACATTTGGGGACAAATTTCTTTTCCTGGTGTCCCATCTCTAGCTGGAGCATTTCCTTGCCAAATCTTACCTTGAATATGCCGCCAAGCCTCATAGTGATTAACAGGTTTGTACAGAAGCTTCTTGGATTTGATTGGTCCATCCCCAAAGTAAGGCTCTGAGCTGATGTTGATGACGGCAAAGTTGTGTCCAGTGTCGATCACGTTTGGGGCATTCAAGGGCTTTGGAAGAACTAAATAAAATGTCAAGAATCAGATCAGTCCTTACACTTTGGGTTTTTACCGCTGTTCTGAGATAGGGGTAGTGGATGAGTGCCTTTACATTCCCGACAAAGCCCTCTTCGAGTTCTCTGATCAGATCCAATGCACTCGCTCTGAGATCTCCTGGCTTTGTTCTCACCCCTCCAATCTACCATCCACAGAATGCTTTCTTAAAGAATGAGCACTCCTCTTATCAAGAGTTTTCCATGTGTTCCCATTACATTTCGAATAGAATCTGAAAGTCATACCTTGACCTGCCAGGCCTTGCACAATAGTGCCCCTGCTGCCTCTTTAGATCCCTCATCCTCTCACCCAATACACTCCAGTCCCAGCGATCTTTCAGTTCATTCAACTAACAATGCACCAGGCTCCTTTCTGTCTCAGATTCTTGGCTGATACTATTCTCTTGCAAGGAATGCACCAGACCTCCCACGATTCTGCAGTTAACACTCATCATTCAACTCTCAACTCTGATGTGACTTCCTCACAGTGTCTATACCTGAACCTTGGTTAGACTCACATGCCACATACTTCCACAGATCTTCTCCTTCACTGCAATTTTCAGAATTCATTATTCTTTGTGTGATTATTTAATATCAGTGATCCTACTAGACCACCAGGCCATGTCTGTCTGTCTCTCTCTGCTTAGAGCAACATAAATCTATTATCTTATAGCTCTGGAGGTCACAAATCAGAGGTCTCTGGGGGTCAGTAGTTAGTCTCACTGGGCTAAGATCAAGGTGTTAACAGGGCTATGTTCCTTTCTAAAGGCTGTAGGGGATAATTTGTTTTCTTCTTTTCAGCTTCTAAAAAAACACCTGCATTCCTTGGCTCATGGTCCCTTCATCCATCTTCAAAGACAACAAACTCATGTCTCTCTGACCTTTCTGCTGTGATATCTCTTTCTGACAGTCTTTAAAGACTCCTGTGATTAGAATGGGTCCACCTAGATAATCAGGTGGCTCAAATGGTAAAGAATCTCCCTGCAATGCAGGAGACCCCGGTTTGATTGCTTGCTCAGGAAGATCCCCTGGAGAATGGAATGGCTACCCATTCCAGTATCCTTGCCTGGAGAATTCCATGGATAGAGAAGTCCGGCAGGTTACAGTCCATGAGGTCACATAGAGTTGGTCATGACTAAGGAGCTGAGCACACCTATCTAATCCAGAATAATCTCCCCATCTTAAAGACCATGTATTCTCAATGGGGCTGAAATAGTACCTCCAACAAGGTAAAAATTGGTTCTTGATGAAAGAAAACATTCTTATATATTTCAGTGGTTTTTAGCCCCCCAAAAGGGCATGGTATATAAACAGATGTACAGTATATTTACCATGTGAAGCAAGTTCTGGTTTGAAAGGAAAGGATGTCTTCTCAGGCTGTCAGTATCCTGTTTACTCAATTATAGAAGTAGCACAACTTAGTTAACTTGCTTTGAGTCTTACTGAGCTCCCGTGAGTTAACAGGTCCACCAGACTCCTGGGGCACATGTATGGGGATGGGATGGCCAAGAGTTACAGTCTGTAGCTCTGTCTCTTCTACTCATGCACAAGCTCCATGGTGTCACTGGACTTCACTTATGAAATTCAAAGATAAAATGTCAAGCTGAAGACAGCAAAAACTTAAACCAAGTGCAGGGCCCTGTGTGGACAGGTCATAAGCCCATGAAGCCAGCCCTGCACATCACCCTTGCTGTATGAGGGGAGCATTGCAGTCTTTGGAGATGGGGGTCTTTAAAGATGAAATTCAGGTACAGTGAGGGCTAAAGTCATTGCTAACCTCATATGACTGCTGTCCTCTTAGTGTGTTACTCAGGCATGTCCGACTCTGTGACCTCATGTACTATAGGCAGTCAGGCCTCTCTGTCCATGGAATTCTCCAGGCAAGAATACTGGAGTGGGCAGCCAGACCCTTCTCCAGGGGATCTTCCTGACCCAGGGATCGAACCCTGCTCTCCTGAGTTGCCGGTGGATTCTTTACCATCTGAGCTACAAGGGAGGCTCTCATAAGAAGATCAAATTAGCACACACACAGATACACACAGAGGGGAGACCCTGAGAAGATACAGCTATCTACAAGCCAAGAAGCAAGCCTCAGAAGAAAGTAACTCTGCTAACACCTTGATCTCAGATCAGTGCAAGATTATGCTGACCACCGAGCCTCCACAACATTGAGAAAATAAGTTTCTGTTGTTGAAGCCACTCAATCTAGAGTACTTTGCTACAGCAGCCCTAGAAAGCTATTGCATATGAATGTAACACAACTTACGTATTCTTTGGAATGCTGATGGATATTTAGACTATTAGGAATAACACTCCTCAGAACATTCTTGAAGATTGTTTAACAAATGCATTCATTTCTTTTGAGCATAAACTTAGCTGTAGAATGTCATCACAGGGTAGGTGTATGCTTAGCTATAATATATATTGCCAATTTTCCAAAGTGGTTGTTGTAATATGTACTCTGGGAGTAAAGTCTAATTCAACCAAGGGCAGATCAATATTCAGAAAGAAAAAAAAAAAAACACTCCAGAAAGTTCTAAAAGGCAAAACTTGAAATTTTCCATGTGCCAGCAACTATTTACAAAATATTTATATTATAGTTACAACTATTTACATAGCACTTACATTGTATTAGGTGTTACAGTAATCCCCCTTATCTACAGGGGATACTTTCCAAGACCGCAGTGGATGCCTAAAACTGCAGACAGTACCAAATTCTATATACACCATTTCCTTTTCTCATACAAACACACCAGAGGTAAAGTTGAACTTATAAATTAGGCAGAGTAAGGGAATATTCAAATTGCTAGCATCACATTGTTAAATACAATAAAGGTTACTTGAACATGAGCAATTTGATACCATGACGGAGGAAATGATAACATAGATGCCTACTAAGTGACTAATGAGTGGGATACATGGGATGAAGGGAAGACCCACATCCCAGGCAGGATGGAGTTGAACAGTGTGAGATTTCATCATGCTACTCAGAACAGTACATAATTTAAAAATTACATATTGTTTATTTCTGGAATTTTCCATTTAGTGTTTTGAGCTTCAGTTGACCATGGGTAACTGAAACCATGGAAAGTGAAACCACAGATGCGGGGGAGGTGGGGTGGCTATTGTTTAAGTAATCTAGAGATGATTTAAAGTATACAGGAGGATGTGCATAGGTTGTATGCAAATACTACACCATTTTATAAAAGGGACTTGAGCATCGTGGAGTTTAGTATCCAAAGAGGTCCTAGAACCAATCCCCTACAAATACTAAAGGAGATCTGTATCTGTGTATCTTTTTTAATATTATGATTAAAGATACTGCTCAAATTTACCTATTTGCAATTTTCCATTTTGTGGATACCAGTCAATATGACAGTGAAGAGCCATCAGTGACTTAGAACTAGAGATATTTCAATGCACTGATGTTGCGTGCTGTCTTATTTTAAAAATAAAAATTAGAATCAGTGACTCTTCTGAATCTTAGCAACATGGTTTGTTTTTTTACTTATTATTTACTTTCCATGGACAGCAAACATTCCAAAAATAACATAATTTGTCTTGTCTGCATATCGTTTCCTTTCTTCCAAGAACAAGTATGACATAAGAAATTATTTTGATTGTGTTAATGTTCTACTGAATAAAATAGATCCAAGCTTTTCCAGGAATCAAAAAAAAAATTAAAGATTCTGTGGGTTCGCAGGGCAAAGAATCTAACTCTATGAGGCTCTATTTATGTTACTATGGTTACTGACCTTTTTTTAAAACAAGATTATGTTCTGGGTATTTACTTTCATTGACAGAAATTACCTCTAGGATCACCCAAAGGTTCCTAATCAAGTAGTGAGGTAGGTTACATACACATCAACTTCAGTTATCTTGCTTCCTTATCTGTAACAGGAGAGACTGAGAAAGGAAAATGATCCAGAAACCATGATGTAGGGTTGGACCAGTTCAAAATTGAGATTGGCTGTTTGATGAGATGGGCTACCTTAGGCAAGTCACCTAAACCTCTGAACCTAGTTCCGGACTAATCAAGTGGGGATAACTATACTATTGTGCCTGGTCTTTATAAAAATGAAGTAAGATAGGACTTCTCTGGTGGTCCAGTGGCTAAGACTCTGCACTCCCAAAGCAAGAGGCCTGGGATCAATCCTTGGTCAAGGAACTAGATCCCACACGCCACAACTAAAGATCCTGCCTGCCAGAACTAAGACCTGGCAAAGCCAAGTAAATAAATACAATGAATATTTTAAAAATAATAAGATGAAGGGAGCATTTAGTCCAATGACTTTCTAGAATACATACCACAGAGTTGCTAGGTGCTTTTCTCTAAATACATTCAAAAGTAACTTCTAATTTAAAATTTGTATTACATCTCTGTACAACAGCCAAGGGAACTTGGATTTACTTCCACTCTGTTCCTTCCCCTCAAGCCTCAAATGTACACAAATCCACTTGGAATAATTCCGAATTTTGAAATACTATTTCATAGTAGGAAGAATATTCAGAACTCTGAATATATGAGAAAATCATTCATGTTCACTGTATAGCATAGCCTGGGCTTCATATTAAGTGAGTAGTCTGCAAATTAAGATTCTCTAACTTCTCTGTAGTGAATCAGAAGTCAAGACAATGACAAAGTTAAACTTCTTACAAAAATAAAATCACTACCAGATTTGTGCCAGATGCAATTCCACTACTTAACAAATCTCACAATCACCCTGAGTGGTAGATAAGCTAAGCTTTATTTACAAATAAAGAAAGGTTCAGAGAGGTCACCTAGAGCCAGACATCCTAGAATGTGAAGTAAAGTCGGCCTTAGGAAGCATCACTATGAACAAAGAAGCATCACTACGAACAAATCTAGTGAAGGTGATGGAATTCCAGTTGAGCTATTTCAAATCCTAAAAGATGATGCTGTGAAAGTGCTGCACTCAATATGCCAGCAAATTTGGGAAACTCAGCAGTGGCCACAGGACTGGAAAAGATCAATTCCAAAGAAAGGCAATGCTAAAGAATGCTCAAACTACGGCACAATAGTCCTCATCTCATGAATACCAGATTAACTGACCTGCCTCCTGAGAAACCTGTATGCAGGTCAAGAAGCAACAGTTAGAACTGGACATGTGGAACAACAGACTGGTTCCAAATAGGAAAAAGAGTATGTCAAGGCTGTATACTGTCACCCTGCTTATTTAACTTATATGCAGAGTGTATCATGAGAAATGCTGGACTAGAAGAAGCACAAGCTGGAATCAAGATTGCTGGGAGAAATATCAATAACCTCAGATAAGGAGATGACACCACAGCAGAAAGTGAAGAACTGAAGAGCCTCTTGATGAAAGTGAAAGAGGAGAGTGAAAAAGTTGACTTAAAACTCAACATACAGAAAACTAAGATCATGGCATCTGGTCCTATCACTTCATGGCAAAGAGATGGGGAAACAATGGAAACAGTGACAGACTTTATTTTGGGGGGGCTCCAAAAATTACTGCAGCTGGTGACTGCAGCCATGAAATTAAAAGATGCTTACTCCTTGGAAGAAAAGCTATGACCAACCTAGACAGCATATTAAAAAGCAGAGACATTAATTACTTTGCCAGCAAAGGTCTGTCTAGTCAAAGCTATGGTTTTTCCAGTAGTCATGTATGGCTGTGAGAGTTGGACTCTAAAGAAAGCTGAGCACCAAAGAATTGATGCTTTTGAACTGTGGTGTTGGAGAAGACTCTTGAGAGTCCCTTGGACTGCAAGGAGATCCAACCAGTCCATCTTAAAGGAAATTAGTCGTGAATATTCATTGGAAGGACTGATGCTGAAGCTGAAACTCTTAACACTTTGGCCACCTGATGCGAAGAACTGACTCATCTGAAAAGACCCTGATGCTGAGAAAGATTGAGGGTGGGAGGAGAACAGGACAACAGAGGATGAGATGGTTGGATGGCATTACAGACTCAATGGACAGGAGTTTGAGTAAACTCTGGGAGTTGGCGATGGACAGGGAGGCTTGGCGTGCTGCAGTCCATGGGATCGCAAAGAGTTGGACATGACTGAGCGACTGCATTGAGCTGAACAGAGAGGTCAAATTCATTTGCTCAAAGCCACACCCAAGTTTACTAGCTGTCAGCTATAAAAATCAAACCCAGGGCTATGTAATTCCAAAGGTCATAAACTTAATCCCTCCTTTCCATTTCAATGCACGTAAGTTTTTTTCTTAAGTCTTAGTGTCCTGGAGAACATCGAAAAGGCATTTTAGTGGTCAGAGGGCATTTCTATCTAAAGGCAGCACCCAGCAATATATAAATGCAGAACCATCAAGGATACAATCTCTTCCCCTGGAAAATGGAGCTTACCTTTAACAGAAATGTTGAAAGGTTTTTCCACCATCCCAGCCACTGTGTTCACACTGCAGACCCAGACTCCTGAGTCAGGGGGCAGGATTCGGTTGATGGTGAAGGTAGCCACGGAGAGATGACCCGTGTGGTTAAAGTCTTTTGGCTGGAAAGGTCAAATACAAAAAATAAAAAAGAAGCTTCTACAGAGGTATAAACACAAAGGTTCATAACACTGACCCCATCTCATTGTTAAATAAGAAGTTTTCTAGGAGAGATTAAGAAGATCAGTCCAATGCTTGTATAAGCATTGGCTTATTTCCAAAGCTATTGTAGTAACTCTGAAAGTTTATGTTGGATTGACGCCCTTGCAGATCCTGCTGTTGTATTTGTGTGTTTGGGAGTATGGGATAAACACTTCCAAGCAAAAAGTCTAATTCCTTCTAAACTGCTTCTGGTAACATTTGTTCCTTTCTGGTCCAATGCAGTGATGGCTGGGTGAAAAGACAAAATGGCTTCTGAAGTGTTTGAGAGGCTGCTAAGTATGGTATTATGGAAAAAGTCAAGGCTCTGAAAACACATGGGCCTGAGCTCACATCCCAGCTCTGCTAATTTTGGCCAATTGCTTGGGCTTCCCTGGTGGCTCAGACAGTAAAGAATCCGCCTGCAGTGCAGGAGACCAGGTTCGATTCCAGGCTTAGGACAATCCCCTGGAGAAGGGCATGGCAACCTACTCCAGCATTCTTGCCTGAAGAATTCCATGGACAGAGGAGCCTGGTGGGCTACCATCCATGGGGTCACAAAGAGTTGGACACAACTGAGTGATTTCTCACTTCCTCTAGTTATTTAACTTCACCCAACCAGTTTCTACTTCTGCAAAATAACTATCTAATGTTAAATGAGACGCGTGTAGGGTGGTCAGCCCTCACTAGAAAGTAGATGTGACTACGAAAGGCCAACAAGATTTTGGAAGCTGTCAATTGGCTCCTACTACACCTAGTGGATTGTTAAAGTGGAATCAGGAACATCTGATGTGTGAATATTTGTATATTCTGCACCTAAGACATCATTTGGATCTATCTTCAGGTCAAGTTGATATTTGGTCATCTTTGAGAGAAAAATAAACTAACTAGTTCAAAGTCTTTCGATAATAAAATAAATCAATTTCCTGCAGACCACTTGTGACACAGAGAAATCTGAGGCAGTACCTGTCTCTGCTGCATTTGGCATTGTTGGGAGAGGGAAGGGAAACATGTGGGAAAGTAGCTTAGTCCTTATTTCTTTCAAGCAAAGAAAAATGCTGGGGTAGCACCCTAACCAGTGGTAAGTGCCAGAGATGAATATCCAGTCTTGTCTGAGATGTGATACACACACACACATACATATACATGAGAGAATACTACTCAGCCATAAAACAGAATAAAATGATGCCATTTGCAGCAACATGGATGGACTTATAATCATACTAAGTGAAGCAAATCAGACAGAAAAAGACAGATACCATATAATATCAGTTATATGTGAAATCTAAAATATGACACAAATGAACTTATTTACAAGACAGAAACAGACTCACAGACATAGAAAACAAACTTATAGGTTAGAAAACAAACTTCTGGTTACCACTGAGGAAAGGGAGAGGGGAAGCAGGAGATAAATTAGAAGTTTGGGATTAGCAGATATAAACCACTATATAAACAAAAAGGATTTAGTGTATAAGAGAGGGAAGTATATTCAATATCTTGTAATAACTTTTAATGGAAAATTATCTTGAAAAATATAACAATTATTTTGCTATATACCTGAAAATAACACAACACTGTATATTAACTATGCTTCAACTTTTAAAAAAGCTGTAATTTGTTCTACCAAAAAAAAAAAAAAGAAGAGAGAGAGAGAGAGTAACTCTTACACGGAGCACTGTCCCATCCGGCTTCACCAGGGTCATTTCTTCATTAGCAGGTCGTGGCCAGCCAGATGCTTTGCAGATGGGGTTAAATTTACCACTGTTCACTTCTATATGATCTGGCAAATCCTCTATCTTTGGAGTCATCCTTGGCACACCTGAATGAAGGAAACAACACTGTGAAACCTAAGGTTTAACACAGCAGAAGCAGAAATTATGAAAGTCGTTACCATCTAGCAAGTCATGTACTGGGCAAGAACTTGGCAAGTATTTTATTGTTTTATCACTACACAATAAATTTTGGGGGGTAGTTGCTCTCAATTCCCATTAAAATGGTTACCAGAACCAGAATTCACACTCTTTGCCATAATGGTGTACTTCCTCAGGGTCCTAGGAGATAGAGTCTCAATGCTGAAATGGTCGTCATCACCGCATCTCTGCAGGTCTTACTGTCCAGTCCCTCGCTTGCTTTTCAAGGGAATTTATTTTTACAAAAACAAAAACCAAAGCCAGTTCTTCTACTGTGCAAGCCCCTGATTCTCTGATCAACAATGTGATCATTAGTTTTGATATCTGAGAGATGTCTCGTTGATCGGGAAGATTGCAACTGGCTGATGATCAATTATATTCACATTTATATCCAAGAAGTGAAGTGGAATAAAATTCCCCTAATCAATTTCTCATCAGTAGCCCAATAAAAAATACTGCTGCCCAACATGCAAAGGAAAATAAACGTCTCTGGTATCAAGAAAGGCATCAGGATTCCTTACTTAATATCTGCAGAGTAGAATGAATAGCCCTGAAATTCAACAATTTTATTCTGAACTGTGGGGTCTTAGAGAGTTTTGGACCACGGGTAGGACACAACTGAAAATGGTCCAACATTCAGTAAATAAAGTAGGAGATGGACATGCACTTAAAACATTGGAAAAGTGGCTGAGTCTTTTTCAGAAAAAATAGAACAGCAGCCATTTACAAGCTGAGAGGGGGTGGGGGTCAAGGTAAACGCATCAGTATTGATATTTTATATTGATATCCTATCTCTCAAGCCTAGAATGAAACAGGTGAAGTGTATGTAGCAGGAGAGGAAAAGATCTAATAGCCACAAAGGTATTCTTTGATATATCTGCAGATGCAGGGAGACTGTAATGAGAAAATTTGCCGAACTGTTTAGCGCACTTAGGCATTGGTGCTGGAATTCTTCAAAGTGCTCTAACACTTTCAATTCATGTGTTTCCTTCTCTGTCTCCTCACAGTTTTCTGCAGCTGGATGGAAGCTGGATGTACAGGTAGAGGGTGTGGGGAAAGGGGGCTGCCCCTTGAAAGCCCAGAATCTGGGTGTAAGTTTGAGATTCTCACATTTTTTTGCAACACCGGCCTTAGTACAGAAAGGAAGAAGTGAAACAGAAAAGGCAAATCATTAAGCTTGTTTGTTGCCCACTTTCAGTCCATCCTCTGACAGCCCCAGAGCCTTTGCTCCCCTCCCTACACCCTCCCAGATTCCTACCCTATAGCAAAGTCCAAATGCTGGGATAGATGGGAAAGTATAAAGCTGACAAGCCTTTGAGAAAACAGTTGGCATTTCTCTCCATACTTGTTCTGAAATTTAAAACTCACAGAGAAAAGACTATAAATGTCTTACTACCCCGAGTGTAGATTTCACGGGACATATGTTATTTATATTTGTTTGACTGAAAAAGTAATATATGTTTATTATTTTTAAATTTTAAAAATATGCTTCTTTTGATTTTAAAAAGTATATTCTAGGACAGGGGCTAGCAGACTTTCCTCAAAGGACTGGATAATAAATATTTTCAACTTGGCAGACCATATGTTCTCGGTGGTAACTACTCAACCCTGTTGTAAGAGCAGCCTCACATGATATATGGTAAACAAAGCGGCATGGCTGTGTTCAAATAAGATTTTTAAATGAGAACAGATGGTAGGGCAATAAAAAGGAATGAGAAACATGCTGATATGTGCTACAATATAGATAAACCTCAAAAACAGTTTGGTAAATGAAGAAAGCCAGCCAAAAAATCCAATTTTGTACTTCTTCAAAATTGTGCATATCCAGGGAAAAGTGTGGTCCTAGAAAATACCATCAGAGAGGTAGACAGAGCTCTCAGTGGCCGGTTACCACTTAATGTGCTACGAAGAGCACGAGGTTCATTCCTTATTGGAAAGGCCAGTGTGAGAGTCCATAACGAAGGTTCAGAAAGCTGTCCTTTGGAAGAGAGGATCTATTCTTCCCTATTTCTGCTTGGAAATAGAAGGAGTTCAAGACTCCTGGGCTAGTGGGGCAAGAATATGCCAGCAAAGCTGGGTTCAGACATGCTGAACTCGGCCCTGATTACAGTGTTACCTTGCTTTACCTTCTTTCTCACACTGGAGCCCTTGGTGTCCTGGAGAGCAGAGGCATCCTTGGAACCGATCGCATTTCTCCCCATTGGTGCAACCGCACCTAAGCTTACAGTCTGGTCCGTAATAACCAGGCTGGCATGCTGTCAACAAAGACATCAATAACTAGTGTTAATATGGGGGAAGGATGAAAACTCAATCTGTAAGTGGCTAGTTTTATTTTTCTCTCCAAGCTATTAACCTTGCTGGTTATAAAAGGTAGTAAGTGATAACTCTGTATTACCAAGAAATTAAAGGTTAGAGAAATTCTGATTCCAGGCAAGTTGAATAAGCACTTACCAGGCCCCTCTTCTCAAAAATAACAACACAACACTATTTTAGAAATAATTACCTGAAAGCATGGAAGAGTGATGGGGTGGGAGGGAGGATGGGAAGGACCAGGAAGGTTCTGAGGGGAATTAAAACTTGGACTATAGGAATGGTATGCTCCCCATTTTCCAGCTTTTAGTCTCATGGTTGACACAGCTGACACTGTGTGGGGATGTTAGAACTCCAGAGAAAACCTGAAGTCTTACTGGTAGAGGAGTCTTAGAGAACGGAGTCAGGGCAACTGCAGCCACTTGAAATTGAGAGGGAAAAATCTAGAAAGGAAGAACCAGAGGGAGGAAGTCCCACATTTTTGGCTGCTCCCTGAACCACACACCTTGAGTATAGGCTCAACACGGCCCAGCTAAAGGTAAAAGGAATGAACTGAGTCTCAGCTGATGCCTGGGAGTCAGAGTTTGCAGTTTGTATCAACTCAAGTTGATTGCCTTATAGGACATAACAAAACAAAATAAACACTCCTCAGAGGAATACACTACACTCCAGAGTCTCCTCACTGTAACTCTCGCAATGCTTAGAATACAATCAGCACAAGAAGAAATGGAATAGGGCCATGTAGTCCATCTCCCAGCAGTGCCAGATAAGGAAAAAAACGGACTTTGGGGAGCAGATACTGAAACGTCTTTGAGCTCTGGCTAACTCACCACATTAGCATTTGTTAGGGAGGGTCTAGCGTATTTGGCTATAGATTCATGTTAAGTTGGGCTCCCCATTTGGCTCAGTGGTAAAGAATCTGCCTGCAGTGCAGGAGATGTAGGAGATGTGGGTTCTATCTCTGGGTCAGGAAGATCCCCTGGAGGAGGAAATGGCACCCCACTCCAGTATTCTTGCCTGGAGAATCCCATGGACAGAGGAGCCTGGTGGGTTACAGTCCATGGGGTCTTGAAGAGTTGGACATGACTGAGCACGAAGGCATTCACATTGAGTTACTATGTGACAGTCAACATGAAAAGTTTATTGGAAAGTAGATGAGAAATGTACACCTCTAAGCTTCTTTGAGTAGGTGAAGCTAGTATTGCTTGAGCAAGGTCTGCAGAAGAAGATAAGATCAACTTCCTCGATATTTAAGTCCCAAATCTTGTCTGGATCTGATATGAAAGTACTGACATTTATGATGTAGTGAAAAAAACAAACAAATCTATGCCTTTCCAAACCAAAACGTGGTCTGAAACCCAGCAGCAGCATCTGGGAGCTTGTTAGAAATGCAGACCCTCAGTCTTCAGTCTAGACCTATAGATCAGAATCTGTGTTCTAGTAAGATCCCCAGGTGATGTGTATCAGCAGCACTTTCTAAGTGGTCCAGAGTCTTAATACAAAAAGAATAATTAACTTTGGATGAAAGTATCTTTGATTCAAAACTCTATAGCTCAGTATAGACAGTTGACTAAGTAGTCCAGGTATGTCCTACACACCGATGTCTGGGAAGCCGGGCCTCCTTGGTATACCTGCTAGAACCTCGTCTCTTCAGGGTGTGACTGGTCCATACCTTCATTGCACTGCAGACCCTTCCAGCCTGTGGCACAGGAACACCCATAGGGGTCTGGGAGACAGAACACGAAGGACTTGCATCCCTCTGGTTCACTACACCTTTCTTTACAAGTTCTGCCAAATGTGTGTGGTTCACACGCTACAGGAGAGAAAAAGATGATTCAGAGGCAAATACCCAACCCTTTGAAAGCCATGATTCTTCTTTTCAAGGGTCTCTCCTAGACCACTGGACATGGAGAATAGTCCAGTCTGAGCCATGGAATGGTCAGGGTAAAGAACCCTTATGGTCCACCTTACAGATAATGAAACTGCCTTTTGGACGGGACATAGGAGCCACCACTCCCAGTTAGGCAGGTTGTGCATTGCAATTGCGGGAGACCTGGATTTGATCCCTGGGTTGAGAAGATCCCCTGGAGAAGGGAACAGCTACCCACTCCAGTATTCCGGCATGGAAAATCCCATGGACTATACAGTCCATGGGGTCGCGAAGAGTCGGACACAACTGAGTGACATTCACAACTTTCCCATGGTTGACAATAAGGAGCCTTCAGCAAAGGGCACCTTTTTTGAATTCACACAAAGGTACCATATGGTGTCACAGAGGCCATTTAGCTTCCATCCCCAACTGTGACCAGATCTAAAATTTGGATTCAGCAATGATGTATTTTAAATCCTCAAGGTATTCATCAAGCACTCTTGACTTACCCTTCTCACATGTTCTCCCCATAAACCCGGGAGGGCAAATGCATTCCCCGGTATCTTCATGGCAGATCCCATTGTTCATACAAGCAGTGCAGATGCGGTTACATTCAGGTCCCCACTTCTGAGCTTCACATCCTTTGGTTAAGGAAAACAGAACTCTGGTGAGTGGAGTGCATGCATTCCTCAAAGCTCTGCTGAGCACCTGCTACATGTCAGTCACATGAGTCGACACTGGTGAATGATGATAAATAAAACGCAACCTCTGCTCTCAAAAGGCTAAGGGTCCAATGCGGGAAACAGACATGTAATGGAACATGATAAAGACAAAGAAAGAAGTACCCAATTATTTTTTTTTTACTTTTTCGTTTTATATTGGAGCATAGCTGATTAACAATGCTGTGATAATTCCAGGTGGTCAGCAAAGGGACTCAGCCATACACATACATGTATCCATTCTCTCTCAAACTCCTTTCCATCCAGGCTGCCACATAACATTGAACAGTATTCCTTGTGCAATATATACAATAGATCCTTGTTGGTTATTCATTTTAAATATAGCAGTGTGAGAACTACCTAATCTGTATTAGGGTTGGAATAGGGCATAAAGGAAGGCTTCCCAGAGGAGGTGGTATGTGAGTTGAATCTGTAAGACCTCCTAAGTGACAAAGAAGATAATGCTGGAGAATGTGTTCTGGGCAATGGCTAGATTGGGAGGAAAATATGGTATGTTCGAGGAGCTGCAGGTACACTGAGAGACAAGAGCAATGGTTTTCAAAGTGTGACCCCTGATGAGTAGCATCTGCATTATCTAGGAATCTGTTAGAAATGTAAACCCCAGACTCCTATCCATGACTTACTGGATGAGAAACTCTGGAGGTAGCTTAGTAACCTATGCTTCACAGGTGTTTTAGATAATTCTGAGGTATGCCAAAGCTTGGGAACATCCAGTTTAAGAAATGTGGAGAAAAACCTAAATGGGCAAAGAATCTGAAAAAGAATAGATATATGTATATGTATAACTGAATCACTTTACTGTACATATGAGATTAACACAATATTGTAAATCATCCATACTTCAATATTAAATAAAAATTTTTAAAAGATGAAGAATGTGGAGAAGGGAGACAAGCCAAAAGGGGAAGCAGGAGCTAGTAGCACTCAAATATTTTTCAGGTATTTGTTAGCTATTTTAATGTCCTCTTTGGAGAAATGTCTGTTAAGTTCTTTGGCCCACTTTTTGACTGGGTCGTTTATTTTTCTAGAATGGAGCTGCAGGAGTTGCTTGTCTATTTTTGAGATTGTTTGTCCATTGCTTCATTGGCTATTATTTTCTCCCATTCTGAAGGCTGTCTTTTCACCTTGCTTATAGTTTCCTTTGTTGTGCAGAAGCTTTTAATTTTAATTAGGTCCCATTTGTTTATTCGTGCTTTTATTTCCGATATTCTGGGAGGTGGGTCATAGAGGATCCTGCTTTGGTTTATGTCGGAGAGTGTTTTGCCTATGTTATCCTCTAGGAGTTTTATAGTTTCTGGTCTTATGCTTAGATCTTTGATCCATTTTGAGTTTATTTTTGTGTATGGTGTTAGAAAGTGTTCTAGTTTCATTCTTTTACAAGTGGCTGTCCAGTTTTCCCAACTCATTATCAGAGAAATGCAAATCAAAACCACAATGAGGTACCACTTTACACCAGTCAGAATGGCTGCCATCCAAAAGTCTATAAGCAATAAATGCTGGAGAGGATGTGGAGAAAAGGGAACTCTCTTACACTGTTGGTGGGAATGCAAACTAGTACAGCCACTATGGAGAACAGTGTGGAGATTCCTTAAAAAACTGCAAATAGACCTGCCATATGACCCAGCAATCCCACTGCTGGGCATATACACGGAGGAAACCAGAATTGAAAGAGACACGTGTACCCCAATGTTCATCGCCGCATTGTTTACAATAGCCAGGACATGGAAGCAACCTAGATGCCCATCAACTGACGAGTGGATAAGAAAGCTGTGGTACATATACACAATGGAATATTACTCAGCATTGAAAGAAAATTCATTTGAATCAGTTCTACTCAGGTGGACGGAACTGGAGCCTATTATCCAGAGTGAAGTAAGCCAGAAGGAAAAACAACAATACAGTATACTAATGCATATGTATGGAATTTAGAAAGATGGCAGCGAGAACCCTGCATGCGAGACAGCAAAAGAAACACAGATGTATAGAACAGACTCGTGGACTTTGTGGATGAGGGCAAGGGTGGGATGATATGGGAGAACAGCATTGAAACATGTTAATTAGCATATGTGAAATCAATCGCCAGCCCAGGATTGATGCTTGGGGCTGGTGCACCGAGATGACCCAGGGGGAGGCAATCAGGAGGGAGGAGGGAGGGGGGTTCTGGAGGGGGAGCATTTGTAAGCCCATGGCGGTTTCATGTCATTGTGTGGCAAAACAAATTAAAAATAAATAAATAAAAATAAAAAAAATATTTTTCAGGTAGAAAGCATCTAAGAAATGAAGCAAGATCCAAAACTGAAAGTACAAGAATGGTAGAAGGCTTCCTAGATTTATATTTCCTGGTTCCTCCACTTCAGCGCTTGGTGATTTGAGATTGTTAATTAGACCCAAGGATACCCTCTAATATAAGGAAAACTCAGGGGGGTTGGGGAGGCATGATCTTTTGTGGTCAGGAATTTAGTTAAATTTTTCTTCTGGAAGGAACTAATGTCTTTGTCCCTGAATATGAGTCTCACGGTGGTAAACTTGGACCTGTGCCAATGGCTTGTAATATTTTTGGCAAGAACTCCCAGTTATCAGTATTTTCTCTAAAATAATCAGTAAGACTGTCAACACAGACCCAGTCTTACAGGCAACCACCTAACAGATAAAGCTACAAAATATCTCAAAGTTAATGTTTAAATGCCTTCATGTATAAAGGGGAAAATTCTACACAATCAGTGATTTCTTGAAAGCCAGACCCCAGATTATCTTCAGATGCTGCAAACTAACGATGACAGAACCCCGGGATGAGAGTGGGTCTCCTGTTACATTAACCTATGCACCAATCTGTAGACCTGTCACAGTTTCACTCTTAATCCTGGGAAAGAGAAAAGGATTAAGCTTGAGGAAATAAATGGGGTGATCTCTCAGGGGTGAAGGCAGGAAAAGAGTTCCTTGATAAGCAACAAGTATGCACTTCGTTGTCATTTAGTCACTCAGTCGTGTCTGACTCTTGAGACCTCAAGGACTGTAGCCTGTCAGGCTCCTCTGTTCATGGGATTTCCCAGGCAAGAATACTGGAGTGAGTTGCCATTTCCTTCTCCAAGCATGCAGTTGGGCCTCTGTTATTTTCCTCAAAACATAAAAAGGTTTTGTATTTTAGGAAATGATAGATCCATGACACCCAAAGAGAAATCTTACAATCTTAATGTTTTCAAAAAACAAACTATATTGGAGTATAGCTGCTTTACAGTGTTGTGTTAGTTTCCACGGTAGAGCAAAGTGAACCAGCTATACTGTCGTGGAGAGAATTTATGCTGAAAAGAAACCCTGTATGTATAACCAGTTTGGTTTTTAATACTCAGTCTATGACAGAATACCACCCTTATGGCAGAAAGTGAAGAACTAAAGAGCCTCTTGATGAAAGTCAAAGAGGAGAGTGAAAAAGTTGGTTTTAAGCTCAACATTCAGAAAACTAAGATCATGGCATCCAGTCCCATCACTTCATGGCAAATAGATGGAGAAACAGTGGAAACAGTGACAGGCTTTATTTTGGGGGGCTCCAAAATCACTGCAGATGATGATTGCAGCCATGAAATTAAAAGATGCTTACTCCTTGGAAGAAAAGCTATGACCAACCTAGATAGCATATTAAAAAGCAGAGACATTACTTTGCCAACAAAGGTCTGTCTAGTCAAGGCTATGGTTTTTCCAGTGGTCAAGCATGGATGTGAGAGTCGGACTATAAAGAAAGCTGAGCACCAAAGAACTGATGCTTTTGAACTGTGGTGTTGGAGAAGACTCTGGAGGGTCCCTTGGACTGCAAGGAGATCCAACCAGTCCATCCTAAAGGAGATCAGTCCTGGGTGTTCATTGACTGATGATGAAGCTGAAACTCCAATACTTTGGCCACCTGATGCAAAGAGCTGATTCATTTGAAAAGACCCTGATGCTGGGAAAGTTTGAGGGCAGGAGGAGAAGGGGATTACAGAGGATGAGATGATTGGATGGCATCACCGACTCAATGGACAGGAGTTTGAGTCAACTCCAGGAGTTGGTGATGGACAGGGAGGCCTGGCATGCTGTGGTCCATGGGGTCGCAAAGAGTTGGACAGGACTGAGCAACTGAACTGAACTGATTTCTAGGGTTCAAATTTACCTGAGAAGATATCCTAGTTATGAGAAATGGACAAATGCCTTCAACTGTATCTCATTTCTTAGCAAACATAAAAGAGGTCAAGCAGGGAAAATGTTAGTCATTCAGTCATGTCAGACTCTTTGAGATTCCAGGGACTGCAGTCCACCAGGTTCCTCTGTCCATAGAATTCTCCAGGCAAGAATACTGGAGTGAGTTGCCATTTCGTTCTCCAGGGGATCTTCCCAACCCAGGGACTGAACCCGGGTCTCCTATATTGCAGGCAGATTCTTTACTGTCTGAGCCACCAGGGAAGCCCCAAGTAGGGAAAAGTACTTTTAAATGGGATGGTTGTGACCCAGCTCACACTTTGTTAGAATGATTTTAGATATTAGCAGTGCTTTTCCAACAGTTTTACTGAAATGAGAACAAAAGAAAATAAATGTGCTTCTGATAGTCTGAAAAGGAGGCAAGTAGAGATCAAAATGTGTTTGAAGTCTTTTGCGTTATCTTAAAAGTTAAGGAGAATTTTAAATTCTAAACTATGCTAAGTCTTATCTGATCTGATGTTAAAAAAAAAAAAAGCTTTAAACCTTTTACCATGTATCAACATCTGAGGTTTCTGATATTGTTAGGAAATTTGCCAATTTATCCCTGACTCTGAGTGTGGAACATGGTGCCATATCACATTGGAGAGACCATCTTTTTATTTAAAAACATTTTTTTAAGTTATGAAAGTATGGTAGCACATTTACATGAGACTTGGAAAATACAGAACAAAGTTATATGTTGTTCCTCTATATATTACAATCATTTAAGTAGATATATTAAGATTTTTAGTTGGAGTTTCAATACCAAGCTGGAGAGACCATCTTAATGAAGTGAATGCAAACTGTGTCCTTGCCATTCAGATTCTCAAAGAAAGGAGATGAATGAAAGGGGATTTTACTTGCCCAAACTAGATGAAGCAGACTTTTCATAGGTCTATTGTCATATTGCAATACTGTTTATCTATTTATGTATGTACCCGCTCTGATTGAGGATTACCTGGGGGACAGTCATTCATCTTAGTATCTTTGTATTCTGCAACACCAACATAATGCCTGGCAGAGACTTACAATCCACACAGATTTGTTGAGTGAATGAATTTGTTGAATGCATGAATATAATGCAAAGCAAAACAAGTGCTCTTCATGAACTGGGGGTGCTAATCATTAGAGGAATGACAGAGCATCCCTGTCAGAACACTTAGACCCAAAGGCCTCAACATTTAATATCATGAATACCTAACAAAACTGGGGGAAATTCAGGGCAAATTTTTTTGCTTTCTATAGATCAACTTTTGGTAAAAATGACTGGTGATAGTTACTCTCCACCTTGATAGCCCTAATAGGGGGGAAACATTTTCACTAGTTCTAATACTTGCATTTTTCAAACCTGAAAACATAAAACCGATTTGGGAGTTAAATGGTCTCAAAAGTACATGATTTATAGAGGACTTGGTGTTTAACAAGATATTAGACTATCCCAGAAGGCCTAACTCATCTCCCAGTAGCAGACACCTTTTGGGGGGAATGTCCAGCTCACAGTGATTTCCATTTTGTCTGAGGAAACTGCTGCTATTCAAGTGAGGTCCTCACTGTAGTATGTGCCTCCACCCCCACCTATAACTCCTTGGCCTAGGCAAGTAGACACCTGGCAGATGTCAGACCAATCTCACTCTTTATCCTGAGAGTTCAACATTTAGAAGTAAGTGAAACATCACTGAAGCCAAGCCAGGGTAATGGTAGCATCCTAGAGAGAAAGTCTACTCTCCCAAACTGCAGTGCTGAGCTGCAGATCTTCCCTGGAAGATATTTTCTGGAACTTGCTTCTCAGCCTTTAAATCAGTTTTTAAGAGTCTTTAGTATACTTCCAAGTAATCCCAGTTTTTGCTTAAGTATCCAGAGTCAGTTTTGGTTACTCACAACTCAAAATTTTAACAGCTACACCATCACTTACTCCGGACTATGAGCCTGGTGAAGGCTGAGGTGAAGAGGTTTCCTCCTATGTACCTGGCCGAGTACACTCCGGCATCCTGGGGCTGCGCATGAGGCAGATGCACTTCCAAAATGTCAGGGACTTCGTGCCGGGGCACTGAGTGGATGAAGGAACCTGTAAGGGAGAAGAGTGGAGAACCATGGGTCACCCTCAAACACTCCTGTTCCCTTGTCTGGCCCCTCCACTTGATCAGCTGTCCCTGACCTGGTATAGAAAATGTGCTCAAGCATATTAGATGTGGGAGAAGAATGAAAAGGTTGCTATTGAATGCTCTCCCAAAACTCGAGAAAAGGATGGTGTTGGAGCAGATAGGTTAGTCTATGAGGTCCAGCACTGAACTCATGAAGATGAGGGTAGCCTAAAATTCTTATCTTCTGCAAGGAAAGGCAAACAGGTAAACCTGGGGAAAATGTCATGTAACCTTGCCAGCTAATCAATTAAGAGACACCTAGAATTCCTACTCCCATCTGTAAGTCTCATCCATCCACAGAACTCAGACTAGCCCCCATCAATGTCTCAGCTGCATGAGACAATCGCCACCAGACGGTGCCAAACTGTAGTTGGACACAGACAAATTTGTATCGCACAGTTAGACCCCCAGAATCACTGCCAGTTGGCATTCCAGGTTCACTTTGGCCTTTCCCTTAGCCTTGCAATCAAATGGCATCACATATCACATGGCAGAATTTGAGACCCCATGCATTACGTTATGATGGAATTTTGCTGAACATTCATAGTTCATGTTGCATATTCCCATAACATCTTATGGAAAAGATGAACTTTTTGGCCAACCCAATACAATGTAGGTGCATTCACATATGTATATAAATCTCCATTTTAATTTACTTAAGTAACCAAACATGTTATCTAAGACAGCTTCTATCATAGGATTTGGTTGGGCTTCCCTGGTGGCTCAGATGGTAAAGAATCTGCCTTCAGTGCAGGAGAACAGGGTTCAATCCCCGGATCAGGAAGATCCCTTGGAGAAGGGAGTAACTACTCACTCCAGTATTCTTGCCTACAGAATTCCACGGACAGAGGAGCCTGGTGGGCTATACTCCATATAGTCCACGGGGTCGCACAGGACTGAGCAACTAACGCTTTCACTTAGCAACTTGACTTCAAACATCTGCCCCCCAGACTGTAATGAGATAATGACCCAGTATTGCTTGGCTATCTGATGTCTTACACAACAGTGCAGGAATGAAACAAAACACATGGACTCACCATTTTTGTAAATCACTGCATCTTCTTCTTTTATCAATACCTTTTTGAAAGATATGTTCACATTATCTCCCCTGTCCACAGTCATAGTTAAAGTAGCTGGTAGAAAGGAAGCTATTAAAAGAGAGAGAAAAACCAAATGAGAAAATGAGGTTACATAGCTTCTCCAGGAGGAACTGAAACTTGAATCAGAGGATGAGGTCTGGGACTTGGCAGGAGTCAGGGGATTTTCACATTAGCTTAGAGAGCTACCCTGTGGAGGCACATGATGCCTCTGAATCATGCTCAAAAGCACCTGGGCTTTAGGTACGTCTGCTTGCTTTCCTTAGTACCTGCCAACCCAGGCATGGCACTCTGCAAGACTCCCACAGAGATGCTATGGGCCAGATGGTGATGAATGCAGACCCAGAGGGAGCATGGTACAGATCAAAGAGCACTGTGAGCACTGGAATTAGACAGTCCTGGGCTAGACGTCACCCTCTGCCAATTTCTGAACCTCTTTCACCCAGGTACTTCACCTCTGAACACCTCAGCTTCCTCATCTGTCATTGGAAGTAAAAGTATTTACCTTAAACAGTTGTTAGGGGCATTAAAGGGCTTCCAAGGTGGCGTAGTGGTAGAGTCTGCCTGCTAATGGAGCAGATGTGGATTCCATCCCTGGGTTGGGAAGATCCCCTGGAGGAGGAAATGGCTACCCACTCCAGTATTCTAGTCTGGAAAATTTCACGAACAGAGGAGCCTGGCGGGCTACAGTTTATGGGGTTGCAAAAGAGTCAGACATGACTAAGCGACTAAACAGCGACTAAACAACAAACACGAACATTAAACGATGTATGCAAAGCCCTGGGTGCTTAGAAGAGGTCAGGATCCTTCCCAAATATAAACAAAGGCCGTGCTGCTGTGCTGACATGTGCAGTGTGGCCATGGGTGGTGGGGAAGGCAGACAGGGTACCCCAAGGGCCACTTTCCAGGGCTCCCCGTCACCTGACTAGGAGCTCCATTTCGCAATCTAATCCAAGTGGCTCTTACTCTCTGCGACATGCCCTTCGGCTCCTGTGAGAATTTTTCATGACCATTTCATGCTGTTGTTCTTTTCTCTGTGGTTTGTTTATATTTTTGGCTCCTTTGTGTGAAGATTGTTTAGCTAACCGTGGGACTTCTCACTCAGCATTGTATTCTGAAAGGGAACCGAGATTCCCCCTTCGGCTCAACTCCAGCGTGGTAGTTCTTTCTGCCCATTCTGTGGTTCTTTATTATTTCAGACTTTGTGCCTTTTAAGCTCCCTGTTTTGTGAAGATCTGAACATGGTCACACGGCAGTGTTCTCCTGCCGCCCAGCCTGCCACCTCCTGCCTTCCTGGCTCTAGGCTGACTGCTCTTTGCTGAGGACTAACAAGGGGCATCCACAAGCCAACACTGCGCCTTGGGCTTCCTGATGACACCAGAATCTGTCTCAAACTTTACACACAGTCAGACAATTGTGTGACTTGACCGGATCATGCAAACAATAAGCTCCTATGAACCAGGCACTGTTCTAAGAACCTTGCACATATTTAATTTTCATAATATCTCCAAGAGATAGGTACTAGAATTATCCTAATTTTACAAATGAGGAAATCAAGGTACAGAGAGGTCAATAATTCTCTTCAAGATTACACAGCAAGTTCACGGGATAGCCAGGATTTGAAGCAGGTAGTTCGGTTCCAGAGGCCTCTCCTAGGACTTTTATTTTATTTTTTTAAAGAAGTATTTATTTATTCTTTATCTTTTGATCACACTGCATGGCATGTGGGATCTTAGTTCCTTCACCAGGGATTGAAGCTGTACCCCCTGCATTAGCAATGTGGAGTCTTAACCACTAAACTCCAAGAAAGTGCCCAATATTTTATTTTTAAAATGAGATTACTGAGGCCTACGTTAGCAGATGATTTGCTTGAGACCATTTGGATTGGTTAATTAACTCACAGACCTTACCTAAGAATATAATTCACTTGTTCCTTAAGGAGTAGAGAAGATACTACAAGGTAGTAAAATGACATTATTACTCTTAGTGTTTATTTATCATTAAATTGAAGGAGATAACTGAAATTTAGCTCAATTATTTTTCATCTATGGGAAACATCTTTCATTTTATGGCCATTATTATTTTGAGTAATTACCTAACAGCCCTATGAAGACAAGGTATCCATGTCTATCATGTGGGTGGTGGAGTTAAGGGTGACTAAGTCCCTTCTTGAAGGCCTCCTGACCATGAGTAAGTGTGAAAGTTGAGACACACACTTAAGACCTCCACCTTTGTTCCAGACATCAGCCCTCCAGAATCATCCTCCCCTAGGCCCACGTCCTTACTTCTCACTTTCAGCCATTCTGAACTGTACTCAGTGCTACAAACAGACCACATGATCACTCATGTCCACTTTCTCCCTTCTCTCCCCTTTCCCTATGTCTCACCAAGTCCTACTTATTCATCAGTCTCCATTGAGACATCACTTTTTCCAGGGCCTTCTAGAATCCTGGAATCCAGGTTCAGTTCAGTTCAGTTGCTCAGTTGTGTCCAACTCTTTGCAACTCCATGAACCACAGCATGCCAGGCCTCCCTGTCCATCACCAACTCCCAGAGTCCACCCAAACCCATGTCCATTGAGTTGGTGATGCCATCCAGCCATCTCATCCTCTGTCGTCCCCTTCTCCTCCTGCCTTCAATCTTTCCCAGCATCAGGGTCTTTTCAAATGAGTCAGCTCTTCCCATCAGGTGGCCAAAATATTGGAGTTTCGGCTTCAACATTAATCCTTCCAGTGAACACCCAGGACTGATCTCCTTTAGGATGGACTGGTTGGATCTCCTTGCAGTCCAAGGGACTCTCAAGAGTCTTCTCCAACACCACAGTTCAAAAGCATCAATTCTTCGGGGCTCAGCTTTCTTTATAGCCCAACTCTCACATCCAGGAATCCAGGCTAACCGTCCTCCTGTATGCTCTACTCTTTCCAATTACAGCCCCACGCAAAGTGGATCTCTCCTACTAGACTAGGCATTCCAGGAGAGCAGGCTCATGGCGGTTTTGGAAGGCAGCACAGGGTGGTGCTTAGGGCCTTGGTTTTGGGATCTGGCCGCGGTACAGCTTCCCAGGTCCAACACAGGGAACCAGGTATGTAAATGCTTCTAAGTTACAATAGTTATAATGCTTATCTATTGATAGGAAATCATAGTGGTCCTCATCAGATATGCATTTGCTAATGATTCAATTACACAGCAATGTGTATAAAAAGTTGCTAGGGAGATGTCAGGCACATAATATGTATTTAAGAAATGTTAACATCAGTGTACCTCCCACATGTGGCACAAATAGAGGCTTAGGAATACTTGTGGAAAGAATCAATGAATGAATCTGATTTCTAATTTTTCTATTTTCTTTGTATTTTTAACATGCTCATTTAAGTTATTATGATACAGATGGAAAATCTGTCAACTTCATAAATCATGTTTGGGAAGCTGCATGTTCTTAAAGCTATTTCTCCAATGAAAATAGGAAGAAAAATAACATAGCTGTCCTCTGATAGAAACTTCCCTTGTGGCTCAGACTGTAAAGCATCTGCCTACAATGCGGGAGATCTGGGTTCAATCTCTGGGTCAGGAAGATCCCCTGGAGAAGGAAATGGCAACCCATTCCAGTATTCTTGCCTGGAGAATCCCATGGACAGAGGAGCCTGGTGGGCTACAGACCATGGGGTCACAAAGAGTCAGACACGACTGAGCGACTTCACTTTCACTTTCCTCTGATAGAACACTCTGAAACAGATTTTTGGATGGGAAAATGTTTCAAACTTCATTTATACTTCCCTACCCCAAACCCAACTTTTGGGAAGGTTTGAACAAACTGCTTTTGACTTTTGTGGATGATGCCATTGATAAAACAAACAAAAGAAATCTTTCGGCCATTTGGACTACGCAAGCCAATTTAAGCTGTGTTTTGCCACATCTCAAATGGATTTTCCACTTCCTCTCCAGATACACAAGTCAGCAGCAAGCAGGAATATAGTGGTGTTTATCCTATCCTGCTGTGTCCCTAGGCAGGTGCTCCTGAGTTTCCAAGAAGTTTTAGTAGGGAATTAATAGTGTCATGAAGACATAGCGTTGGAGGTTTGCTTGACTCATCATAAAAGATACCACTTTCTTTCCACCATATTTCAGCCATTGGATGGTCAGTCAAAGAAAATCAGTTCAATAGCCTGATATGATGTTATTCAAATACAGGAGAGAACATACTACCTATTTTTCTGTTTTGTCTAAATCTCCACAATTATGTCGACAGCTGATATTAAAATTTTCCATGATTGAATGGGAAAAGTAACAGCTCTCCTAAATTACTGCTCATTCCAAAGCACGAAATAATGATAATTATTGAACATCTAGTGTAAGCCAGAAAATGCTGGTGGTTTCATTTGATCCTCAAACGTATGTGGTAAAGTCTCCATCTCCATTTATTTTTCAAATGAGCAAACTACGATTTCAGTTAAGTAACTTGCGCTGGGTTATACCAGCGGTTGCAGTGCTAGGCTCAAATTCACATCTGGCTGACTTTCACCCCCACGTCTCTGTGCTCTAGGTTGCTTTTTGGGGGGTTTCCATTAGAGCTGTGGTACTTAACAAAACAAGTGCTCAGAATGGGGGAGGGTTGTTAACATTAAGTGAGAGGGATATGGAAAGGGGAGCACAATACAGGCTCTGAAGCCAGACTGCTTGGCATCAAATCCCTTTCCCACCATTTACAAACGGCTATTGTTATTATTATGTAAATTGTTCTGCAATAGCTCACTTTACTCGGGCTTTCACGAACGTAGCTACTGTGTAAATCAAATCTTACACTTATGGGAGCTGGCTTCTTTCATGTACCATTTTATTCTTATTTAAAACCTAAGACACTTTTGAAGATATACCCATTTCACAGATGATTAAAAATGAGACCAATAGAAGTTGAATAACTCACTAAGGCCATACAACTGGTAAGTAGTAGAAAAAATTAAATTCAGGTGAATGTGAGTCTAAAAAACCACCTTCTCTCCACTGTTCATCACTATCCATGCCTGCCTTAGCCTCATTTAACTGAATTTAAACTATCCTTTACCTGTGCTGACCTGGACTCTCACTTTGGAGGGATCACTATAATTGTTTTTAGACGCCCAATGTTTTGGTTTAATATGCTCTATGGTTTCCTATTTATACATTTCCAAGACAGCCCAGAAAAGGCATTTCTCATTTCATCCCTGTGAGGCTACTGGGGCACAAATCTCAGATCATCTTTGCTCAGAATGTGGACATATCCGCAGAAGGACATAACTCTTAATACAAGTCAAATCCCAGATGCCACATTTGAAAAATAACAGAGTCGATTTCAGCCATGATAGCTTTGGCACACCTCACATCCCTTTGTTCAACCTCTCTTCCCTCACCGGAGAGCCGCATTCCTGGGAATTTCTGTTGTGCATTTTTCCCACTCGCCTGCTGTCACTTAAAGGTGAATGTCAGGGTTTTGCTAAGAAAGCCTTTTCCCTCATTTTTGATGAATAATCGTTTTATCACTTTGATCTTAAAATCTTGCTGCCTTAGGGCAGAACAGAGACGTTAAACAATGTTTACAATGACATCTCCTCCAACTGCCATGAATTTGGTGGACTGGCCCAAAGCTACAACTTGTACCCATTTTTATTTTTCTTTGGCTGACCCACTTCCATCACATCACTGCCTTGTGAGGCATAGCAAGGAATAATACTCTTCCTTTTTTATATAATTAAATTTATTTATTTTTAATTGAAGGATAATTGCTCTACAGCATTGTGGTTGGTTTCTTTCTTTTTTTTTTTTATTGTTTTTGCCATACATTGTCATAATATCACCATGGGTTTACATATACTTACCCTCCGGGACCC